>CM072512.1:26181855-26694355 GCA_036898135.1 Oncomelania hupensis
AACAGTGGTTCCGTACGGCATGCAACATGGCGGCGCAACCGGTCGTGTTTCGCCTCGTGGTCGGCTCTTTCACGTGGTATGGCAAATTCGGATTAACAATTCACATTTATGCATAGCAAATTCTTCAAACATAATTTCAACAATAATATAAATATATCACGATGAAACAGAAGGGTGTTCATTTACCTGTTTGACAAGTTCAGGCCCGTTGTGACTTGATAGAATTCTAAGATTCTAAGTCCTGCTTCCTGGTCTAAGTGTGGAGAGATTTCTCTGCCAGCTTTCTAGCTGTTAACACTTCGGTGCATTCCTCCCAACTGACCAAAGCTGTGTTAGGCTCGGACCCAGTCAAACTGGCTCGAACCGCTTTGCCTAAGCTCTCATTGGGTAAAATATTTACGACTCTCGCACACAGTGCTGATTCACTGGGCTGTGAGGGTCTGGCTCGCAGTGTGTACTTTTATTGCTGCTGTGTTATATACTGACTCTCTACTGTTACAAAAACTACACAAGGCTGAATAGTCAATGAGCAGAGTTAAAACTAGCCAGTTCATGACAGGCTCCCTCAACTGAAAAAAAGGCGATGACTACTGGATTCGACCTTTTTCTACTACAGAGCCTAGTTTAACACTGCACTATCCTAGGGTCCTATTTACACACTAGTTAAGTTGCTCTACCTGAGCTGCAATGCTTTGCCAGGTAGCTATGGGCACTAGTGACAGGGTTTTTATTGGGCGGGGACGAATTCTGGTGCTGTGGCCCTTAGTTGTGTTGGGTGGGCGACAGCTGCTGTGTCCTCCACGAGATGGCGACTGAGGTAGTCGGCTCCGTGGTTTTCCTTGCCGGGGATGTACTCGATTTGGAATGAGTATGCCTGAAGGGTGAGTGCCCATCTCATCAGGCGAGAGTTCAAAGACTTGGAGGCTGCCAGGAACGATAGTGGTTGATGGTCCACCTGAACTGTGAAGTGGGTCCCATACAGGTAGAGTTGGAATTTCTGTATGGCCCAGACTAGTCCAAGACATTCTTTCTCCGACGTGGCGTAGTGGGTCTCGGCGGGTCTCAATTTTCTGCTGGCGTAGGCGACAGGGAATAGCGTCTCTGCATTCTTGGGGTCGCGCTGTAGCAGTACTGCTCCGAGGCCTAAGTCGCTTGCGTCGGTACGAAGAACGAATGGCTGAGTCAAATCGGGTAGGTGGAGTACTGGCGCCGATGTCATTCTGTCCTTGAGTGTTTGGAATGCTGTCTCACATTCCGCTGTCCAAACTACTTTGTCCGGGGCGATTTTCCGGGTTCCATTTGTCAGAGGTACGGCGATGCTGTTGTAGTTGGGGATGAACTTCTGGTAGAAGCCGCAGAGTCCTAGAAATGACTGCACTTCCTTCTTTGTCTTGGGCCTAGGAGCGTCGAGTAGGCGTTTCACTGTCTTTTCTACCGGTCGCAGGCTTCCTTGACTGATGGTGTGTCCCAGAAATTCTAGTTCTGTGAATCCAATCTGACATTTGGTGGGTCTTGCCGTCAATCCCGTGTCTCTGAGGCGGGCGAGTAGTTGTTGTAGGAGCGTGACATGTTCCTCCCACGTAGGTGTTGCGATGAGGATGTCGTCCATAAACGAATGTAGGTGCTCGCTGCTCAGGGGTGCCAGGAGTTTTCGCATCATGGCGCTGAAGATGCTGGGTGCGTTGTGGAGTCCGAATGGAAGCACGTTGAACTCGAAGTGTCCTTCCATAGTGCTAAACGCTAGGTACTTTCGGACTTGTGGTTGTACTGGTATCTGGTAGTATCCTTTGCTGAGGTCGATGCGTGAGAAGTACTTCGCTCGCTGTAGCTTGGCAAATAGGTCGGTCTGGTCCGGGAGTGGCTCCGGCTGGAACTGCGTTACCGCATTCAGGAGTCTGAAGTCGATGCACAGTCGATGCTCTCCGTTGGGTTTTCGCAACAATACCGTGCCTGCGCTGTAGGGTGAAGTAGACTCTGAGATGATTCCGGCTGCCAGTAAGGTGTCTATCTCTTCCTTGATGGCTCGCTGCTGAGACAGGGGCATCGGGTAGAGCTTCTGGCGGACGGGTGTTGGGTCGGTCACCGTTAAGGTTACTTCGACAAAGTCTGTCCTCCCTGGTCGGTCTGTGAGCACAGTCTGATGTTGTCGAATGACCTGTAGTACTTGCTGTCGTTGTTTAGCGGCTAGGTCTCCGTTGAGTATCACGTCTTTGTAGGTTTCTTTGGAGTGCAGGGGATACTCTACTGCATTGGTCTCCATGCTTTCTCCTTCTTCCGCGATGGCGATGGCTAGCAAGTTGTGAGTGCTGGGGGTCGCTGGTCTGTCCGTATACTTCTTGAGGAGATTAATGTGGTGGTATCGGGCTCTCCCGTTCACCTCTACTTGGTAGACTGTCTTGGATTTCTTGGCAGTCACCCGGTACGGTCCTCTCCAAGCGATGTCCAGCTTGTTGGTTCCACTTGGAAGTAAGATTAGCACTTGATCGCCGACTTGCAGTTCTCTGTCCTTCGCGTGGCGGTTGTAGTACTTCGCCTGACGGGCTCTTGCCTTCTTCAGTGCTTCACCAGCTTTCTTCCACGTTGCTTTGAGGGTTTCCTGCAGGTCTGCGACGTACTTGGTGGCACCTCTTGGTGTGTCGTCTATCTTGGCTTCCGTCCAACTTCTGCGTAGGGCTTCTAGTGGTCCTGCTAGAGGTCTGCCGAATAGCAATGTTGACGGGGTGTAGCCTGTGGCTGCATGGGGCGTTTCTCTATATGCGAACAGTGCCGCATTCACGTAGGTGTCCCACGCTTCTGGATTGTCGTCGGCGACTTTCCTGAGTATGGTGAGAAGGGTTCCGTTCAGTCTTTCTACTTGTCCGTTGCTGGCTGGGTGGTATGGTGGTGTGCGAATGTGATGAACTTGTATCAACTCGAACACGTCTTGCATCAGGCGGCCGGTGAACTGAGATCCGTTGTCCGTTCTAATGCTGTCCGGGAATCCGACTCTGGTAAAGATGGCGATGAGTGCATCTGCAATCTTCTTGGTGTCAATCGCTGGCAACGGGACTGCTTCGCACCACATCGTACATGCGTCGACGAGTGTGAGTAGAAATCTGTTCCTCTTCTTGGTCATGGGCAGTGGTCCTACTATGTCTACTGAGACTTGCTGGAATGGCACGCCGACTACTACCGATGGTCCTAAGGTAACTGGTACGGTGTGATGTCGCGGGGAATATCGTTGACATTGGTGGCAAGATTTCACGTAGCGCTTGACATCCTCCGTGATTCCTGGCCAATAGTAGTGTGCGCTGATTCTCTGCACTGTGGCTCCAATTCCCATGTGTCCGCTGAGTGGCATGCTGTGGCCTAATTCTAGTACTTGGGCTCGAAGGGTGGCTGGTAGTACTAGTTGGGTGTGATCTCCATCTCCTTGTCGATGTAGAACTCCCTCTTCCATGTAGAAGTCTCCCTTGTGCGGGGGTGTGTGCGCCTTGGGTAGCTTCTGGAAGCACTTCGCTATCGAGGTGTCTTCTTTCTGTGCTGTTTTGATCTCTTCGAGTCCTGGATTCGGAGCGAACTCGGGCTGGGGTGGTTGGGTTTTAGCTTGGGCCCTGGTTTGCACTGCAGCTATCTCTACAGTTTTAGGGGGCGTGCCTAAGAACACATACCTACAACCTAGCACTAGATCATACAGGGGTTTCTGTAAAACAGCTGCTTGGATTCTTCCTGTGACGTACCTACTCTCTACTTCGATCCAAGCTATTGGGCAAGTAGTCGTCGGTTTCGTCAAGTCTGCTCCTTGTAAGTCGACTGTCTTGTCTGTCAAGTCCGCGCGCGATACAAGAGATTCGCTAACTATCGCGTCGTATGATAGACCTGTGTCATACAGACAGTTCGCTTCTTTTCCGTTGACCTTGACTGTGTCTGTCACCGATGGGTGATCTCCGATTGTGTGTGGCTTGTTACCGCTGCTTTGAGTTAGAACTCTGTGCGCTGGCCGGCTTTCGCGCTCTTCCCTACGTTGTGCGGCCAACTTGAAACATTCTGCGGTAGAGTGATTGTTTCTATTGCAGAACGAACAATACCGTCTCTGTTCTGCGGGACCTCTTTTCCCGAATTCCGCGTTGGGTCCTTTATTTTGCCCAGGTCTGGGGTTATTCGGCTTATTCGCGGTGCGCTCTTCCCGGTTAGGGCTTCGTTTCTGTGCCTCTTTCCCGTTAGGCTTTAGGTCTCGCCTGAAGCTCTTGGCTTCTCCGTGTGCGGCCACGTACCTATCTGCGACCTTGACCAGATCTTCTAGTCTTTCCGCGCCCTGCTCTACTGAGAATGTTCTCAGCTCGGGGGTCATGGTTTCCCGTAGCTGTTCCCATACTAACAGTTCTGTCAGTCCATCATACGTCTTAGCCGTGGCTGACTGGCTAATCCACTTATCCAGCATTGTGGACAACCGATCCGCGAACTGCGCATAGCTCTCTCCTTTCACTCTCCGATTGGTGCGGAATTTTTGCCGATAGCATTCTCCTGTTAGTTCGAATCCCGTTAGGAGTGCCTCTTTTACTTTGTGATAGTCCGTCACTCGGTCAGTCGGTAGCTTACTGTAGATGTCATAAGCCTTTCCTCTAAGCCCTTGACTAAGCTTAAAAGACCAATGAGTGGGATCTAGTTTGTACTCTGTTGCTAGACACTCAAACCTAGTCAGATAGAGATCTAGACCTTCTTCTCTCTCATTGAATGTTCCCAGTGGAAATGACATTCCTTGTACAGGGTTGGATGCTACCTCTAGCTGATCTGAGTGGGAAGGGGTTGAGGAAGAACTTGAAGCTCCTGATCCCAATCTTCTTAGCTCTAACCCATGCTGTCTGTCTTTTTCCTTTTCTGCCCTCTCATACTCCCATCTCCTACTTTCTGCATCTCTCTCTGCTGCTAACGCTGCCTTCTTCTGTTCTCTTTCTGCCCCTAGCTCTAATTTCCTCTGCTCTCTTGCTGCTTCTAACTCTGCTTTCTTTTGCTCTGCTTCTAGTTCTAGTTTCTTCTGCTCTGCTTCTAATTTCTTCGCCTCTCTCTCTGCTGCTCTCTCTGCCTTAGCCTCCTGTTTCTCTACCTCTGCATTGATATACGCAATTAGGTCTCCCCCTGCTAAGTGTAAAGCTTCTCCCAATTCCTTGAAACGCAATCTCAAGGCCACTGGGTCCGACATTGCCAAACGTGTCTATGAACACCCTCTGAATCAAGTGGAATACCAAAACACTAGCAATATTGCAAGTCAATAAAAACAATGCAAAGACCATACAAATCGGAATCAATAATAGAATAAAACAAGAGTCAAAAGGCATACAACAGTTATTTAAGCAAAACCTGCAAAAGAACAATGCAACATACAGGCACAAAAATATTTGAAGCAAAAAAGTTTTTAACTAAAGAATAGTGCACCCAACTGATCAGTCCTTGTTACCACCATTCTAAGTTATTCTACTACTCCTACTGTTATCTAATTTTATTGTACTTAGGTCCGGTTATACCCAATTCCTATTATACACAGATCCTAGCTAGGCTCGCCAATTAAAGTGTCACGTGGGGTTTATGGGCTTTGCACAATGGAATTATGGACCCTCACGTTTATTCGGTGGGAACTGCTAGTAAGTCACCCTATGAATTACTTTAATAAATTTATTTGTTTAGCTCGTTCTGTGTTAAGGTTGGGGTACAGAAATAGATAGAAAAATGGTAAAAGATACTGTCACACTAGCTTTCACACGGCTATGAATCATATGTAGTCCAGCCACTTGATAACAGTTAAAATCACACATTTATTTCTTCTACTCTATACAAGATTCTCTAAGTACTAATCTAACTTAAAAAGTCTCTTTCAATGCTAATAGTTCGATCGCTGATAGTCTAGGCAGCTGTTTTTCTTCCTCGGGCACTTGCTATTATATCTCATGTAGATTTGGACTACTGTGGTCCGGTTTACAGTTTCTGAAGAGTTGGACTACTGTGGTCCTGCTATGATCAGTTTAAGTGCACCTTGGCGTTTTCACTTAACTGCTAGATGGTGCGTGCGAAGTCCTTCTGTGAGGTAGCTTCTGGTCCACCTTTGTCGTTGTGTAGTTGGGTTCCCTTGCCACGCTGTGGGGTATGACAGGGTGTTTTTCCCGGGTAGCTCTTTCCGTCTTGTGCGGTAGAGGATACTCCGCCAACTTGTTTCTGTGGAGTGGGGTTCACAGGATAGCTCGGGATAGCTCGCCTGCTCGTCTGTAATACAAGAGACGAAATTCTGCACAACCCTGAATAATCGGTTTGTGCAGAGCGTCTCACTGAAAGCCAAAGTAGCCCTCAGTGATAGCTCCACATCTCTATACATAAGCGACAAACATTCTGCTACTTCCGGGGTCCACTGGAATCTCAACTCTAAATTCCTATACATACATAAATATCAATCGTGGCTAACTATACACATACAGAATTAATAATATTATAAACATTCAGTGGTACAGCCACTGGCCTGCAAACATACATATAAGTTAAACAACAGTGGTTCCGTACGGCATGCAACATGGCGGCGCAACCGGTCGTGTTTCGCCTCGTGGTCGGCTCTTTCACGTGGTACGGCAAATTCGGATTAACAATTCACATTTATGCATTGCAAATTCTTCAAACATAATTTCAACAATAATATAAATATATCACGATGAAACAGAAGGGTGTTCATTTACCTGTTTGACAAGTTCAGGCCCGTTGTGACTTGATAGAATTCTAAGATTCTAAGTCCTGCTTCCTGGTCTAAGTGTGGAGAGATTTCTCTGCCAGCTTTCTAGCTGTTAACACTTCGGTGTATTCCTCCCAACTGACCAAAGCTGTGTTAGGCTCGGACCCAGTCAAACTGGCTCGAACCGCTTTGCCTAAGCTCTCATTGGGTAAAATATTTACGACTCTCGCACACAGTGCTGATTCACTGGGCTGTGAGGGTCTGGCTCGCAGTGTGTACTTTTATTGCTGCTGTGTTATATACTGACTCTCTACTGTTACAAAAAATACACAAGGCTGAATAGTCAATGAGCAGAGTTAAAACTAGCCAGTTCATGACATCATCACAGCAAATTATGACTCATTGTATGAAGTCAAATATGCAAAATAGACCTTTTCTATTTTTTTTAATGTTGTGTGTGTGTGTGTTTTTGTGTTAATTTTTAAAAAACATTATTAATGTTATTATTTAAAAATAATAATCATCATATGTTTTGTTAAATGCTTTTTGTTTATAATTCAATATGTTGTCTAATATCACAAATGTGAATAGACTTTAAATTAAATAAATAAATAAATAAATAAACAGGAGTAGAAAGAAAATGACATAATGAAGAAAGACAAACTGCGTACAAGGTCACGTGGGAGGACGGATGAGTGAAGGGTTTAGATGGTGGGGATGTTATCACAGATCGATTTAAAGAAAAAAATAATAATAAATGCGTGCTTTATTAATGTTACCAGGAATGGCATTGCCAGTTATAGCGAAAAATTATGGCAAAGTGTACAATTAAATGCTAAAAGAAAAAGACAAGGGTTTGATTTGAAAGTTAACAGAGATGGGGGCGGGAGGAAGAGAGGGAAGAAAGAGGTAAGTTGATCGTTATCGAAATACAGTTATATATTCTAATGTTACCCAGGAGAATGTGGGCCTCTTCCAATATATAATAAACAACAATAAGGCCTTGCATGTCACGCAGCGCGGGAAAGTACGCGATGCCGACTATAGAAATGATGCATTTAAAAAAACACCTTCCCTTACGTATCTGCACCTTGCAGAGAGCTCGACATGCATCCCTGCGACCGTAAAATAGGACGTTGAACTTGCGTGTGTGTGTGTGTGTGTGTGTGTGTGTGTGTGGGTATGTGTGTGTGTGTGTGTGTGTGCGTGTGTGTCTGTACATATATATATATATAGAGAGAGAGAGAGAGAGAGAGAGAGAGAGAGAGAGAGAGAGAGAGAGAGAGAGAGAGTATAGATAGATAGATAGATAGATACATAGATACATAGATAGATAGATAGATACATAGATATAGATTCTATCTATCTATCTATCTATACTCCCTCTCTCTCTCTCTCTCTCTCTCGATATAGATGTAGATATAGATATAAAAATTATATATACCGATAAATTCGCGCGCGTCCGCAATATATAAGATTAACGTGTTGTGAAATTGCCGATGGCTCGATGACATTAAAAAAAAAAGTGTCCTGTGTTGGGATAGCTTACTATGTCCATCAAGAGAAGTACCTTAAAGCACTCCTCTCCCCTCTCCTCTCCCCCTGTTCCAAATATTTAAAGCGATAACTCTCACAATAAGGAAATTTTTTTTGCGGTAAAATTAGCCGGTTGCTCGGGTTGTCGTTTTTCATGAACATTAGTTTTTAAAAAAATAAAATCCTGTTTTAAGGTAAAACGTCGACTCGAGTAAGTGAATTTTTGCAATGTTTAAACCGATACTTTCGCTCACTTCTGCAATATATATAATATAGCAATGTAGGTTGTATTGCAGAAGTGCGATAATGTATCGGTTTAAACATGGCAAAGCGTTCCTTACTCGAGTCGACTATATAAAGATATAAGTAACTTCCACATTTATAGTAGTAATAAACACACGCGCTCCTATATTAAATTTTGTTAAATATCTTAGATGGTATACGTTCACTATAGTGTCCAATAAACATTTGCCGAATTTGATGGTCTTCATCATCATCATCATCATCATCATCATCATCATCATCATCATCATCATCATCATCATCATCACCATCACCATCATCATAATCATAATCATCAGTATCATTATCATCGTCATCGTCATCATCATCATCATCATCATCATTGTTATCATCATCATCAATATCATTATTATCATCAATATAATCATCATCATTATTATCATCATCGTCGTCGTCATCATCATCATTATTATCATCATCATCAATATCATTAATATCATCAATATCATCATCATCCTCAGCAGCAGCAGCATCACCAACACCAACACCAGCATCACTACCATCAAGGCATCATCAGAATCATGTTTATTTTCGATACTCGATTTTCTAAAAGGCAAGATCAAGAGAAACAAGCAAACAAACAAACCAGACAAAAACACAAACAAAAACACAATCAATCTTGCAAAACAGGAAGAAGCAGCTGGTTTACAATTCACATCTAGTTTCATTGGTTTAATGTAGCTTTCCAAAGTTTCAAAACTGTCGACATACTGCATGAATATAATTTTTTGGACCCGGAATTGGGGGTATTGTTATTGCTTTAAGTGTGCGTCCCGTAAACAGTTGCAAAGTTAGTGTAGTTTGGGAAGCGGGAAAAATGCATGTTAGTGTGTGTAAGAATGAACAAAACAAGGTCAAAGACATATTTTACCTTGATTGCGGGAAGTCTACTTATTTTAACATAGAAAACAACCTCAGGGGGTTTACGCGACAGGATGCGATGTTGTTGTTGTTGGTGTGGTCTTTTCTTTTGAATTTTAAAAAAAAAATTGTTTGGGAAGAAGAGAAGAGAGAGAGAGAAAAAAAAAGTTTGATTGAACATTCCTTTTTAATTGTAGGAAAAACTGAGAAAGAAGAAAAGGGTTTGTGATTGAACTTTTTTTTTTCAGGGGCGACGAAGTCAAGCATGCATTATACGTTACCAGATATTCGATGACATTATTTCAAATAGGGTGTGACAATGTCATTAAGCAGATCAAAAAGCCCCTAAATATGAAAGGTCGCATTGAAATAGAAAATAGATGCAAATCAAAAGTCGAAAACCTGAGTTTTCTTTGAAGGTATTGCCTAGAGATAGAAGCATTTGCAAGGGTGAAAGAGAGAGAGAGAGAGAGAGAGAGAGAGAGAGAGAGAGAGGGGGGGAGAGAGAGAGATAGATAGAGAGAGAGAGAAGGGGGGTGGGGGGTGACATCAAAAGAGATATTTAAGACATTATTGGAATAAAGACGGAAACTGGAGATTTCAGTGACTGACTAAAGTTAGATATTTGCCGGAAAAGCTGAAGACAGAATCTGATAATATAGAAATGTATTATTATTGTTTATATTCTTCGAAAATAGCTCCGTTATTTTCTCTAGAATTTCCTTTTTTTCCGCATTTCACCCTTTTAAGCTGGCATTCTCTCTCCCTATACAGTTACCCGCAGCATCGTCCAGATTGACGACGAGAGTGATGATAATGACAATGATAATGATGATGATGATGTTGATGATGATAATGATGATGTTGATGATGATAATGATGATGTTGATGATGATAATGATGATGATCAAGATGATGATTATGATAAGGATGATCATGATGATCATGATCATGATGAGGAGAAGGAGGAGGAAAAGGAAGAAGATGAGGTAGATAACGATAACTACTGTAATGACGGCGAGACAATGAGGAAAAGGGGGAGGAAATAGGGGCTACAAAATAAAAGAGAAAAAAGGTTAACAACGATGACGACGGCAACTGATGTGGTGTCTGATGATGATGATGATGATGATGATGATGATGATGATGATGATGATGATGATGATGATGATGACGATGACGATGATGATGACGATGACGACGACAAAGATAACGATTATGACGAATACTGTCCATGTATATAAACGCCCTCTTAACATATTTTTAATACTTTCGAGCAGCTTTCAAAGTTTAGATTACTTTCATATGCTGCTGGAATTCACAATCCCAGATTAACATTATAACAGTCTTGCAAGTTCTAGAGCTAGAGCAGTTCCTCATTGAAGAAGAGAGAAGGCAGTTTTAATTCTTTAAAAATAAGAGCTTTGCTAATTTAGGTCTTTAGTCGTGCCTCTTGATCGCTTTGCCTTCATCAAGGAGGTTCATGATAAGTGCGCTCTGAGCGTGAACGGAACGTTAATGTTTTGCATCTTGATCTTACAGACAACAAATAAACAAACCACTCGAGGGTGGAAGGGTTTGCTGAAGTAAGGGTGTGGGGGAGAAAAGCAGACACACAACCGAAAGTTCAGTGGACTTTTAGCGATTAAATTATTCTCAGACACCGATGTTGGATATGGGCGGAAAGAGTAATTCGGATGGAGATGGAAAGGGGAGATGAGGGGTGGGGTGGGTGGTGTAGGTGAGGGTAAGGAGTGAAAGTGAGGAAGGAGGGACTGAGAGCTAAGAGAAAATCCAAAGTTGACAGGACTCGTTAAATGTGTCTGTTAAGTGTAAGATACAATTATGCTAACTATGTAGGATGAAACACTGAATGTTTCATCGTGTATATCTCACCCACCCCATCTCCCATCTCCCCTTTCTATCCCCATCCGCATTGCCCATATATATATATATATACATATATATATATATATATATATATATATATATATATATATATATATATATATATATATATATATATATATATATATATATATATATATATATATATATATATATATATTGCCCATAAATATATATTGCCCATAAATATATATTGCCCATAAATATATATTTTGCTCATAAATATATATATATATATATAGAGAGAGAGAGAGAGAGAGAGAGAGAGAGAGAGAGAGAGAGAGAGAGAGAGAGAGAGAGATAGAGAGATAGATAGATAGATAGATAGATAGATAGATAGATAGATAGATAGATAGATAGATAGATAGATAGATAGATAGATAGATAGATAGATAGATAGATAGATAGATAGATAGATAGATAGATAGATAGATAGATAGATAGATAGATAGATAGATAGATAGATAGATAGATAGATAGATAGATAGATAGATAGATAGATAGATAGATAGATAGATAGATAGATAGATAGATAGATAGATAGATAGATAGATAGATAGATAGATAGATAGATAGATAGATAGATAGATAGATAGATAGATAGATAGATAGATAGATAGATAGATAGATAGATAGATAGATAGATAGATAGATAGATAGATAGATAGATAGATAGATAGATAGATAGATAGATAGATAGATAGATAGATAGATAGATAGATAGATAGATAGATAGATAGATAGATAGATAGATAGATAGATAGATAGATAGATAGATAGATAGATAGATAGATAGATAGATAGATAGATAGATAGATAGATAGATAGATAGATAGATAGATAGATAGATAGATAGATAGATAGATAGATAGATAGATAGATAGATAGATAGATAGATAGATAGATAGATAGATAGATAGATAGATAGATAGATAGATAGATAGATAGATAGATAGATAGATAGATAGATAGATAGATAGATAGATAGATAGATAGATAGATAGATAGATAGATAGATAGATAGATAGATAGATAGATAGATAGATAGATAGATAGATAGATAGATAGATAGATAGATAGATAGATAGATGCTAACATACCGTTAAAACCTGTCTTACTCTTAGTCAATATAGATAATGTAAAATTGCCTCCGCTTGTTTATATCCGAAATGACAAAATAAACAGAAGAATATATTATATTTGTGTGTGTAGTTGTCTGTGTTTATTTATATGTGTGTGTGTGTGTTTCTGTGTGTGGTGAAAGTAAGGGATTTGGTTAGGGAAGAAATGTAAGGAAAAAAAAAAAGCAAACAGAACAAGAACAACAACAACAACCATACAGTATATTAGTATATAAGATACACTTAACTTTTGTGCGCCTGTCAGGCAAACATTTTAGCAATCTAAGAATATAATCATGCACGCTTTTGTGCTGGGGAAAATGGCAAAGACACGTCTTTGTCTCTTTTGTAAAAATAGACAAATATGATTGAATGTTTTTGTGAGTGTGCGGAAGACAAAGATAATTATGCCTTTGTCTGCTTGGTTTTTTACGTTTGTTGATATGGATATGTTTATTTAACCAGTCAAAAATTTCGCAACATTGAAGAAAGACACTGTCACAAGAAAAAAGATTTTAAAGGGGCATAGTCCTTTGTTCTTACCCTTTCTCTTTGTGATTGTGCATTTACAGCAAAACATCACGGTAACAAACTCACTCTTATTAAAATGTTTTAGTTAATGAGGCAGTTTTTTTTTTAACAAATCCGTTGACACTAAACATTGCCATTTTTACAAGGTGCAGGATGTTCGGAAGATGAAAACACCACTTAACCTGCTGTCAATGTTCGCTTAAAGTGATGCGTTCAAGGATCATATTTTGGAATAAATATGTAATTTGCTTTATTCAAAGCAAGAATGGCAACATTCTGAAACAAACAACACAACTCGCCCTTTTTAAACCCCACCCCCCTCCCCAACAACCATCCAACCTATCCACTACACCACCACCGCCTCATTCCCCTCTCCCTCTCCTCCTCAAACCATTTATTACTCCACCTACACTCCTAAGCCTACCTCCTCCTATCTCCCTTCCCCAAGATCTCGCCGCTTCCTCCATGTCCCAGTTCTCGTCTACATGCTTAAAAAAAAGATACTTGGCGTGAATCAAACAAATAAGCCAGTAAGCAAGCAGACGCACTGTGCAAATCTAAAAATGTACCTTCGCACGGAAACACACACAGATACACCTACGCGCTGGCGCGCACGCGCGAATACACATTCCCCCGGCACGATTGTAAGAGAGAGAGAGAGAGAGAGAGAGAGAGAGAGAGAGAGAGAGAGAGAGAGAGAGAGAGAGAGAGAGAGAGAGAGAGAGAGAGAGAGAGTATTCATGTATTTAAACGTTCAAATGTAATTCTTTCCCAGATAATAATAACAATAATGAATGAATGAATGAATGAATGGATGATGATGATGATGATGATGATGATGATGATGATGATGATGATGATGATGATGATGATGATGATGATGATGATGATGATGATGATGATGATGATGATGATGATGATGATGATGATGATGATGATGATGATGATGAAAGACTAGTTGGATTTGCTTTGTACTGACGGATGAATTCACGGGCCTATGATCTTTTGACTGGGAAGAGTTACGCAGTATAAAACCACCTTATTAATTATAATATTATTCAAACCGTTCCATACAGAAAGGCCTTACTAAACACGGTGCCCCCGCCCACCCACCTCCCCTTACCCCCCCCCCCCCCCTCCCCGAAACACAATTTACACAAAGAGTTGTGATTGGTTGGTGAAATTGATTTGACAGATTACCGATTCCCGAGTCAGTTGTGAAATTCAGAAATGTATACGCTTTCTTTTTACAGTGCTGTATAGTAGGTTAATTTTGTGGTCGTCAAAGAGGATGCAAGAAAGAGAGAACACTTCGGTAATTATTTAAGCCCGCTGCAAGAGTTGTGCCCCTTCCACAGGGTATGCTCGGCATTTAAACATGGCATCTATCATAGCCATTTTTCTCCATTTCTAAAAACGATTGTTCTAGAAAAAGGCCCGTGTGGCTAGATATTGTAATTGTGAATGATCATCTTGCAGATGTGCTCAGTGGGTCCTGAAAATGAGGATGGAGGACATACGAAAAAAAAAAACACCCACTAAACAGCTGCAAGACCAACGCTTGCGCAGTGATCACTATGAACCATCCCAGTTAATGTTTATATTCGTTGAGAATTGAATTATTGTTAATAGGGCTATTTGTTGCTCACTAGTAGCATAATTTATTTTTTTTTATAATTACTAGCAACGTTATGTGTGGTTGAAGTCTATTGGTCCAATTGGTTGTTTGTAATTCTGATGGTAACGGTGCAAAATTTGACTGATCTGTAAACATTTTGAACTGTGGTCGATTTGAGTATTTTGCTATTTAATCATAAAGTAACATTGCTGCCCTCTACTTGAAGAACAAAATGATAAAGTTATTTGCCTTGTTGTATTGAACATTTTATTCTCTCTCTCTCTCTCTCTCTCTCTCTCTCTCTCTCTCTCTCTCTCTCTCTCTCTCTCTCTCTCTCCCGGATTCCTCTCTCTTTCTTTCTTTCTTACTTACTTTCTTTCTTTCATATTCACACCGTAACAGCTCAAAGCACATGTTATTTTTAATGCAGTTTATTTCAGAGGCAATCTGATCCATTCTTAAAAAGACACAACAACAACAAAAAATATAAACAGCAACAAAAATCTGTTGGGGTAACTTTAAAACACAAAATAGGAAAAGGGGCAAGGCTAAACGAACAAACAAATAAATAAAGATCTTTTAAAAATATGAAATAACAAAGAGGAATAAAACGAACACAAGAATGAACAGGATGCGTCTTCAAGTTGATTTTAAAAGACGCTAGTGAAGAACTGTGACGGACGGACCGAGGTAGCGAGTTCCAGGTCTGAACGGAGAAGAAACTGAAAGCTCGACCACCGTGTCTCACTCTGTGGCATCCTGGTACACGGAACATCCTTTCATCTGCAGACGAGCGGAGAGAGCGAGAAAGAACATAAGACAGTCAAAAGTTCGGAAAGATAGCTAGGAGCAGTTCCAGAGATGATGACTGTGGTAGCAAAGACATGAGGTTTTATATAAACCAGTGAGGCTGACATACAAGAGACATACCAAACCCAGCGGCGATATCGACAAAACGGCTTACTAGCGTAATGAAGGAGTTTTCCCTCTTTCTTACATCTTCTTTGTGGTCATACCGTAAAAGAGTTAAACATCGCTGTGGCAGCTCAATTTTATGATCCGTGATGCACTAAAAATACATAAAATAACTTTAAAACAATTTTAAAAAAGAAAAAAGAAAAAAAGAAACCTATAGCCTCACATGTGGCATTTTAAAATCGCAGATGTGAACTTTCAGGTATGCTGAAGATACTTTACCCTTTGTGGAATGCAGACCAGTAAGCTTAATAGTTAATATTTCATAACCTGTTATGGATCGATCGACAGGCTCCACACTCCTCGGGTTGCGCGCATTTAAACAACAAACACCGGTGTCTGACTCATGTATAAGACAAAAATCCCTTTAAAATAACAATTCGACAACCCAAACAGCAACTGGTATACATGATGATGATGATGATGAAGGTGGCGATGATGGTGATGAAGTGGGTACAGCTGCTGCTGCTGCTGATGGTGGTGGTGGTGGCAGTGGCGGTAATGAAATAAGGTGATATTGACGTTATACATTTTTCTTTCTGACCCAGCCAAATCGTCAGAAGAATTTAACAAAAATGTGGATTATGTCAAAACAGGAAATATTGATGTTCGTATTTGTGAGTTGTCGGTAATGATTTTCGCGCGCACGCACGTTCTTGCCTGTCCAAGTTTTGTCTTCGGCTTGTGATCCTCTCGTCGGAAGGAGTGTCCAGCATTTTCATTGAGTGTTAGCCCCATGTGTTTCCGGGAGAATATCTGTGTGCATTCAATAAAAAAAAAACATAAAGACAGAAGCACAATTAGGGATGCTTCGGGAATGTTCACGTCATCGGCGGGAATATCCTACATTTGTCGCCGTATGCTAAAACTGGTGCTTGTTATGTCCGTCCGCAGACAGTGTCGTCACCACCCAGACGTTCGCAGACTGAATTAACAGAAAGCAGAAGCCATTCACTGTGGTTCCGACGGACAGGAGCGCCCCGGGGGGATAGGCAAGCGAGTCACACACTGGGGATGGAGGTGATGAGAAGAAGGGGGAGGTTGAAGCAAAGAGGGGGAGTGAAAGAGAGAAAGAGATAGGTAAAGAGAGAGTGAGGGAGAGAGAAAGATAGGCAGACAGAGACATAGACAGAGAGAAAGACAGAGAGAGAAAGAGAACATCTAAACATTGGAACGTTTAATAGGATAACAGTTCTTGGCTTAAAAGCCTAGCTAGTCTTACAACCTGTCCGAGAGAGAGAGAGAGAGAGAGAGAGAGAGAGAGAGAGAGAGAGAGAGAGAGAGAGAGAGAGAGAGAGAGAGAGAGAGAGAGCTGTTGATAAGTTCAAATAAAATTGCTGATTCCAATCATAGAACATTGCTGATCATAAGAACTATCTAGGAAGAAACAAGACAGGGGATTTCATTAAATAATTTCATTGAATGTTTAAGTGTGCGTGCGTTCAATAACTGTTTGGTTTGTATGACACAATGTCCATTAAAGAAAACAAACACACAAACAAACTGTTCATTAGGCAAAAGAGAAATTCTGCTTTCCGTTGGATGTGTTTTAACCTGTCGTCAAACTGCTTTGAAAACCTGACAGAGAATTTTGTTTGTTGGTCGATCCATACATTTAACTTTGTTGTTGTTGTTGTTTTTTAATCGACGAGACAGATCGGCTAGCATCATATCTATTCTGATAAAACTTCCAGTGATTCAAGAAAAACTTAAACTGTCAGATCAATAGTCTCATGGAAACTTTGAGAGAATGAGAGAACTTCTTTAATTTCTTGGCCCGTTTGTGTGTGGTTTCAATCCTATTAATAAAGCTGTAGTTTTTAAACAGGTGAGACAGATCGTCTGTTGTCAACTCTAATAAAATTGCTGATTAGATAACAGAAACTACTGCTGATTATGTCAGGGAAAACTGCTAATTGTGCCAACAGACAATGAAAACCTAGGAGAAACGATCGATGGCTTCATTTAACTTTTTTTGTTTGGAATGTTTGTGTGGGAATCATCATTGTGCTGGTGATTTGTTACATTTGCGAGGCACATCGGCTAGCCCCTGGTCCGCACGACAAAACAGTCAGGGAAAACTGCTTATTAAATGAACAGCCCACATCTGGGATTATGGGAGAGCAGGTATATTGCTTGGAATGTTTGCCTGTGGTTTTGTTCGCGGTAGTAATTTTAAAAAAAAGATCTGCCAAAGGCTGATGTAGTACGTCTGGTCTGGATGATGAAACTTGCTGATTTAGTCAGAAAAACTGGGGAAAAAACCCTAACAAATCTGCTGATTATGTTAGTACAAACTAAAAAAAAGCTGTTGCTTATGAGAAATGAACAATTTGCAATGTGTCGTTTTGTCTTGTTTTTGTCCAGATTAACATTCTTTTGGTTTATGTACCAATTTGTTTTCATTATTGCTTATTAATAAACAGGAAAAAGAACACTTCCGATGTTGTCACAGAGAGCGAGAGAGAGAGAGAGAGAGAGAGAGTGAGAGAGAGATTATTTCGTGTTGTCGTATGAATAATTTCGTTAGACTGGAAGGATTTCATTACTGCTTGGAATATTTGTTTGTTGACCCATCGGGAGTTCTCGTATTTAGTTTTTAATTAGTATCGGCGAGACGGTTCGTCTAGCGTTCGATTTATGTAATGAGGGGAAATATACACTTTTTTCTGTCTCTTTTGCCTACGAGATGTTGACTTCGAAAAAAATGTATGCCCGCTCAACGCTTGTTCGCTAGAAAAATATACCTTTTTTTTTTCGGGGGGTTGGGGGGGGGGAGGGGGGCGGGTTGTTGTTTTTTTGTTTGTTTGTTTGATGGAATTGATGTCAAGGAAAATAGTGAGAAGGTTGTGTGGGGATTTTGGGGACAGCCGCTCGTGGGAGGCGAGCAGGCAGAGAGGCAGGTGAAGCTTGGAGGTTAGTGTCTGGACACAGGCGCATTAACCAAGATGAATGGACCCTCGGAAAGAATGTTGTGGATCCCCGATAGCGGACGGGTAGCACAGTAGAACGTCTAGCGGACGGATAACTCAGTAGTACGTATATGTACTACTGCGCTACCCGTCCGCTAGCGGGTCGGGGATCCACAACATTCTGGCCGAGGTTCCATTCATCTTGATTACTGCGCCTGTGGTCTGGCCAAAACAACAGAGAAGAAGAAGAAAAATATTTTTTTTTAAATAAATAAAGGAAAAAGTTGTACATGCACAACAAGGAAGTTTTGGAGTCTGCGCAAAGTTAACGTTGTTGGTAATAGTTTGATAATTTGACAGGTCGAGGAGGGGAGTGGATTTGGGAGGATGGGTGTGGGTGTGGGGTAGATGGTTGGGAAATAGAAAAATTTCAGTCATTATTTAAAATGGAATTGTTCGTCTTGGAGTACACACACATACACACAAACATATACACACACGCACGCACACACATACATACGCACACAAACACACACACACTAAAATTAATTAAACAAAATTATTTTAAAAAATTATAAGAAAGAAAGAGATTTCTCTTATATAGCGCACTTACAAGCTCAGAGAGCTTCTCAAGGCGCTGGCCCGTAATATCCAGCAATCACAAAATAGTTTGCTGAAGCCAGGATTCGAACCCACGTCGACCAAGACGCACTCACACAAGTCGTGCGCTCTGACCACTGGGCTGTCCCTGCCAAAATAAATTAGAATGCATAAATTTTCAAACAATTAAAAATAAAGAAATAAAATTACCTTGAGACACTAGCTTCTACTCCTTCGGATGAGAGTATAAACCGAGGTCTAGTCTGTGCACGCACGCATTGCGCTGCACGGACTTTAAAGATCCGGATGCTCATGTACTAGCTACACAAATACACCCGGCACGCACTAAGTCTTTTCTCCCTCATCCTTGGTCGCCCAATATTGAACTCAGTCGTGTGGGGCTGGGGGTAGACGAGCAGAGGGAGGGAAAAGGAGAAATTGTGACTGACACGCATCTTGAGTATAACGTGTTATACACTTATTACACATGGGTTTGTGTAGAATTCTTCGTCTGACGTTTACTAAGAGAGAAAGCGGTGGATATGAGATTGGAATTCCAGTCTGGAGGGAAAAAAACATATATGAGTTAATGTCACCTAAAGCCTATGTGACAGGTAATAGGACAAAAATAAAAGTGGACAAATAAAATAATAAAGGATGGGGAAATCAGAAATAGGGAAGAAAAAAAATCAAGCAAACAAGTCAAGTAAAGAATATTATATAGAAGAAATGGCGATCTTCACAAGTCGTACAACATGCTCGGCCTCCAAGATACACAGAGAGTGAGCCGCATTACAAAGCAAACAAACGAACAAAAAAACAAGAAGAAGGAGGAAATCTTTAGAATACAAAGAAAAGTTGGACGAACCACACACACACACACACACACACACACACACACACACACTGCACAATTGCATAAACAACACAAACACAGACACACGCACACACAACACACACATACACACACAGTGAGCAAGAGAAAAAGAAGAGAGAACGCGAGGAAGGGCTAATATACAGACCGAGGAAGAAGAAATAAAGGAAGAAATCGAAAAAGAGGGAATCTAAATAAAGAAAGAAATCGAAAAAAGGGAAACTAAATAAATAAAAAAATCGAAAAATAAGGAAACTAAGTAAAGAAAGAAATCGAAAACTAAGGAAACTAAAAAAATAGGGAAACTAAAGAAAGAAAGAAATAACATGACTAAAGCAAAGAAATAAAACAAAAGACAGACAGGACAAGAAAGGGAAAAAACACGAAACAAATAAAGAAATAAAGAAAGGAACAAAGAAAGAATGAAAATGAAAGAGAACGAGAAAAACCAAGAAAGAATGAAAGAAAGGAAGAAAGAAAAGAAGAAAAATAGAAAGACAGAAAGAGAAGGTTCGAGTGACACATCTTTGGTCGAAGAGATGGGGTGAAGGGATATAGGATGGAGTGTAAAGAGCACAGAGAAAGGGATGAGGATGGGGAAAGGTAGGGGGATAAGAGGAGGTGGAAACTGAGGAGAGGGATATCAAAAAGGAAGGAGGGAAAAGAACTCGGTGGAGACGTCAACAGTCTGGGCTCGACTGACATCGACCTCGGATTTCCAGATTCCCGTCTACACTCCACTTAGACTATTTTATCGATCCAAGCTGCCACATAATATTTTTGGACGTCTTCAAGTCTGGCGGCGGATGATGTGGAGAGGGCGACAAGAGCTTTGTTATCTAATTGCATAACAATTGGTCCTTCTTATTCTTGTTTATGATGTTAGTCATCTTCGTCGAATTCAAAGTCCTCCTCTGTCTCATCTGTATTATTGTCGTCCGTTGTCATCGTCAGCAGCAGTAGCACCAACGAAGTCGTCTTCAACAGCATCATCATCATCATCATCATCATCATCATCATCATCATCATCATCATCATCATCATCATCATCATCATCATAGCTGCAGCAGTAGCAGCAGCAGCAGCAGCAACAACAAAAGTTTATTTCTCCTTCTTCTAGGAGGCGCAGTGGCCGAGGGGTTAGGGCGTTGGCTTGCGGATCTGAAGGTCCCGAGTTCGAGCCCAGGCCGGGGCATTGTGTTGTGTCCTTGGGAAAGACACTTTACTCCCGTTTCCTACTCCTTCGGATGAGAGTATAAACCGAGGTCTAGTCTGTGTCGCATGCATTCCATCATAACGGACATTAAAGATCCTGACGCTCATGTCCTAGACGGGTGAGTGCCGGTGACAAGAACAAACCCAGCATATACCTTGGGGCTGCTTTTTCGTTCGAAAATGAAAGTGCCCGAATTTCACCTCGGTGATAATAAAGTTGTAAAAAAAAAATTTTTTAATTAAAATAAGAATTCTCTTCTGTCTTTTCCTTTTCCTCCTCCTTCTCCTCTTCCTTCTATTTCTTCTCCCTCTTCTCCTCTTCCTCCCTCTCTCTTACCGTTGGAAAATATAATTATCTTATCTTATCTTATCTCTCCCACCCCACCTCCTTTTACCTGGCTAAAACGCCTCTTGGATACATAGCCTCTTGCTGGATGTGATATGATGCAGTAATGTTTTTGAAATAAAAGCACACACATCCACAAAAAAGTTCTTATATTATCTTACCTTATCTTTCTTTCTTCTTTCTTTCTCTGTCTCTGTCTCTCTGTCTCTGTCTCTCTCTATCTCTGTCTCTGTCTCTGTCTCTCTCTCTCTCTCTCTCTCTCTCTCTCTCTCTCTCTCTCTCTCTCTCTCTCTCTCTCTCTCTCTCTCTCTTAGATCTCCGTTTCTGCTTTCGCAAGAGCTCAGATGATTGTCTGCTGAGTTCTGCAGAAACAATGCAACTACACAAGAACTTCTAAACTACGCACAGTTATCCTATAAATAGTTTGGTTTATTTTAATCGGTCTGTCCGAATTGTTCGTTTTATTCAGAGGAGTAGTCTTAAACAAAATGATGGGAAAGCATTTACAAATATAGCCCTATAAATTGTATCTGATGAAAATGTGGAATAGTAGCAAGTGCTAGGCACAAACTTCTTCTCGTTCTCCATCTTCTTTGTATTCAAAAGAGCCCAGTGGACCTAAAGCAACCACCATGTGATGTAATGTAATGTAATGTAATGTAATGTAATGTAATGTATTGTAATGCAATGTAATGTTCTTCTATTAGTCCAAAATCAATTGTCCTTTTAAATAGCTGGATAACTGTATCAACTGCCTATTTCCCCTTGCAACAACATATGTGTGTGCTAGTGTGTTAGTGTCTGTGTGTTAGTGTGTGTTTGCGTGTGTGCGTGCGTGTGTGCGTGATTTATATAAGTAATTATGTATGCTTATTCCAACTTCGTAGCTGTGATTGATTCTTTGCGATATGCATGTGCAAGGGTTGTTTGTATTCTGTGGTATTCTGTGATATTCTATGATATGTTTATTTATGACCTTGTATTAATGACTATCAGTATGATTCACTGTAAATGTGTTTGCGTAAATCAAGCGTGTTTTCTTTTTAAGCCATTTTACTGTAATACTGTGTTGGCACCACAATGTAATTTCTCAGCGAGATAATAAAACTATCGTGATCGTATTCCTATTCTTCTCCATCGTCTTCATGTTAGTCTCGACATATATAAGACATTCTTATGAGAAAACAACCACAGTGGGGCCGGGTAGCTCAGTTGGTAGAGCGGCTTACTAGTAACCGAAAGGTACCTGGTTCGAATCCCGGATTGGCCAATGTGTGACCATATTATTTTCCCCTTGCCATCAACTGGTTCGCTGGTATCAGAATAATGTGACCAGTAGTCGCCTATACGCTCCGGTGTCGTGTGACTATAATCTACAATTACTTTTTTTTTTTAAACAACCACAAGACAAATTTATTTCAGAATATGAGGATAGTTAACACTTTTTAACGTATGAGTTAAAAGTAAATGTTCTTTTTTTTATATACACTAGTAAATGTTATTAATAATTGTATTTAGTTTGTTTACGTGCTTGCTTATGTGTTTGTTCGTCTGCAGTTGATATAACAAAACTCAGTGCACAAACATACGCTAACAAAATATCCACTGTGACTTTTAAAACCTCTTTCATTATTCTCTCTCCTCCCCCCACCGCCCGCCCTCCTCCCACCATCTCCTCTCCTACCCATCACCCCCCCCTCTCTCTCTCTCTCTCTCTCTCTCTCTCCTTCTTTCGCACCTCGGCCAGAAATGTGTCCAAGAAAGAGCGGAGGCGCCGAAAATATCTTGCTAGCTGTTTCGCCCCGAGTAATATTTTTGGCGAAAAATGAAATAAGAAAACGCAAAAAGACAAAAACTACATTGGCCCCCAGTTTCTCTGCATATAGTTTTTAACTTTGGAATAGAAAATGTATGTACATTTATTTATTTATTTATTTATTTATTTATTTATTTATTTATTTATTTATTTATTTATTTATTTATTTATTTATTATGTTTTCATTAATTTATGTCTTTATTTATTTATGTCTTTATTTATTTATTTGTTTTTATTTCATTTATTTCTCCCTATGTGCGGGTTGTTTTGTTATTTTATTCAATGGCTGATTATTAAACGGGTAACACAGACATTCATATAGAGAGTTTAGTCTTTTGAAGCAAAATTACGGAAATACACCCGCTAATTTACCTGTGATATGGTAAGCAGGCTTCACGCATACTGCACCCTTTGCTAGATAAATTCTCAGAACAACTTTTTTTCTCTCCTGAAACTCAATGGTGAAGCACACGGAATTGAATGAAAACCAGTAGGTCGCACTTTTTGTCCCCATTTTAGAGCCGGATAATCACCTTTTTTGATGTTTAAAGCAACTTGCCTCCCTTGACTTGTTTTATTCCTTGCTTCCTAATGGCTGCTGTGCGGTGCTATTCATTTTGAGAGAATTTTATTATGAATGTTACAATTATTTGAAAACATTTTTCAAAGTCATTCTCTCGGTCAGCTTTAGCCACTGGGGTGTTTTCAATTTGCGACTGCTAACGTAAACTTCTCAAAGGCCACACCTCATCTGATGAGACTTTTGATTAAGGTCGAATCGCGTAAGAAGAACCAGGAATTATAAATAAAATTGTATTGAATTTAAGATTTTTAAGCATAATGGTGAAGCACATGGATTGGAAAGCGAATATGTGGCACTTTTTGTTTACATTTGAGAGCAGGATAATTGTTTCTTTATATGTCTCTATATATCTATCTTTATGTATAATTGCTTTCGTTCATTAGTAGATACAATATATATATATATATATATATATATATATATATATATATATATATATATATATATATATATATATATATATATATATATATATATATATATATATATATATATATATATATATATATATATATATATATATATATATAATTTTGCCTTTTCCATTAGCAATAAGTTTTGTTCTCCTTGCCATCCTAGTTATTTTTTTCTATTCATTCTAATCCTTCTTGTCTTTCTTCTTGCTACTCCTGACTCCTTTTCTTTTTGTTTTTTGGTTGTTGTTTCTCTCTCTCTCTCTCTCTCTCTCTCTCTCTCTCTCTCTCTCTCTCTCTCTCTCTCTCTCTCTCTCTCTCTCTCTCTTAAGTTCTTATATGATTGTATCTTCTCTCTCTCTCTCTCTCTCTCTCTCTCTCTCTCTCTCTCTCTCTCTCTCTCTCTCTCTCTCTGCGCTGTGTCATTCAATAAGATTTTTTTTTCTTTTGAACTACTCATCTTTTTACCGATACACCGAGCTAAATATTGTCGTTAATTGCGCTTTCATTAGCCTGGCCACTTTTTGTGCTAAATTTACACAACTTTAGCTAAATACAGATAGAAGTAAACCCAAAACAAACCCGGGCATTTCGACCCGCATCTGTCAAGTGTGAAATTTTACATAGCAAAAATAATAATAATAATAATAATAATAATTTTTAAAAAAAGGACCACGCATATTTAATGTTTTTTTTTTAAAGTTCGGACTTGTTGTTTTCCTCTGAGGGTGACCCGGCCTTGACTATATTTACATAACGTGTCATTGCGTGACTAGGTTCACCACTTAAATTAGATCACAGGCACCAGAGGCAAAGAATTTGTGTATGTTTGTTCTTTTTGTGTATGTTGATGCTGGTGGCGTCGATGGTGGTGGAAGATCATTATTTTCTTCTTCTTTACTTCTTCTTCTTCTTCTTCTTCTTCTTCTTCTTCTTCTTCTTCTTCTGGTGCTGCTGCTCTCCGATATCCGAGTATTGTATACAAGCGTCACTTTTGAAGATAATTCGAAGGGGTGAAAAACTGACGTGAATTTGATGAACAAAGAGAAGAACAAGAAGAACATTTAGTCAAAGGCATAAGGAATATTTACAAATGAACTTTTTCCTCTGACGAACTTAATGTAGACTTCTTGGGTAGCAAGAGACTTCTACTACTACTACTACTACTACTACTACTACTACTACTACTACTACTACTACTACTACTACTACTACTACTACTTCTTATTATTATTATTATTATTATTATTATTATTATTATTATTATTATTATTATTATTATTATTATTATTATTATTATTATTATTATTATTATTATTATTCTCCTCCTCCTCCTCCTCCGGTGTCTCTGTTATGAAGATGTTTTGGGAGGTTAAATCTGACACCAGCAAACAATATGTCTAGTCAACAGACGCCGACAGACCTATGCATAAACCGGAAAGTTTCCTTCGTAACGTGCACGTTGTTTTAGTTAAAATCGCGCTAGGCTTTACATTCTTCTTTAAAGTTGGTATGTTCTGGCTTCCCAGATTTGTGTTTCTCTCGTAAAGAGCATCTAGGAGAGTTGAACTTGTTAAGGACCTTCTGCCTCCTCTTCTCAGGACCGGATTCACGAGGACAATGCCTATCTCTTCAAAACAGGCTGCCCCTATAAAAGCTTATGTCACCAAGATACGTATGAGAGCCTTCATTTTATTTAATGGTTCTTATTTCGCGCTTTTCCGGCACAAGAACTGCTCAGGCCAATACAGGACCTAAAGTAAGCCGCTCGAGGAGCCCACTTATCATTGCCATATGCTTTTTTCACTCCTCCTTCTTTTCATCTACTTCTTTTGTATAGTCGTCTGAAAGATAATCTCATTTTCCATTGATGCGTTTTCGGAGGTCAAGATCAAAATTGCGAAACAGTTAATAAAACGTTAATTTCATTGTCAAAGATGACTATATGCTTATATAATTTATGTATTCCTGCATGGTTGTTTTATGTTTTTGTGTGTGTGTGTGTGTGTGTTTGTATGTGTGCGCGCGGTATTCGCGAATTTTGAGCCTAAACGTAGCGTTTGAGCGTTCTAAAGATCGTCCGCTATCGAAGGACTGCATGGCTAGTCTCCCTTACAATACTTGTGTCGGTACAATAAAACAAAACTCAGCGGAACGTGACCAACATGCCTTAGAGCGCTGGCTGCGGATTAATAAACGGAGAGGTCTGTGTGCCTGTGGTGACGCTTGATTACTGTTTCACGGATCTCTTTTCTAGACTCGAGGTGCCGTTATCGAGAAACCCAATGTCTTGTTAAGCTGCTTACACGCTTTTTTGAGAGCTTTCACCTCTCGATAATATCGATTAATAAACTCTCCTATGATCATACGATCTACTAGCGTAAATGTCTGAGAGAAAACAAAAGACGTCTGACTGACTTTAAATAGGAATAGGTTAGGGGTTTCCATTAATTTATTTGGTTGTATGGGACATCTCTTTTTTCGGTGCCGGCTTTAAGATGGCGGTGCCCATCTCCTCCAAACGCAGGACTCTATGTAAAGCTTATATGCCATCAATCATGTTTAAACTTATGTGGACGAAGATATTGTTGTCTACAACTATACCTCCACGTACTTGTACACCATCACAGTAGTTAAACTTAAAATACATATAATTGTCGTTGAGATGGTATCAACTTGCGAAATTATACTTACTTATACTTAACCCATAACCATTTACCATTGGAATGTACGTAATTTTTTCATTCAAACGATAGTGTTGCATTAGGTTATCCCTCTATATGTTGGACGTTGACCACGCATGCAAGCCCCCGTTGGGGTGCCGGGGTTTCAGTATAAATAGTATCCCCACTTTCTGGAAATTTAGTGCTTTAAATTCCCACTGTCGCTGTCTTTCTCATTTGCTCTTTCTCATTCCTGCTCTGTTCTATCAATCTGCTATACTATCGTCTTCTTCGCTAGCCCAGTCTCCTACCTTTTTTCTTGAAAACTCTTCCGGGACAAGACTCCTTATTTGTGTATGAGGTCTGTTGGATCAGCTTGGGAATATTGAACGCTTTCTGCCAGGTGGTCACTATGGCTTCCTGTGATGTTATTATTTAGCAATGTAGGCATTTTATATGTATGTGTTTTGTTGATAATTTATAATGATGTTTGTATTCTATTTTGTTTTTGTAAACGGGGGTTCGATAAGTTGGGGTGAAGCCTCAGCCGTCCCCTGCGTGGGATGTCTTTATTGTGACGTGACTGGCTGGTGGAGAGTATTCGGTTTTACCAGTAGGGTTGTTTCAGCAGATCTTTTATGCGGATCAGGGGTTGTCCGGTCCTGATTTGGCTCGGAAGAGTCCGCTGGACCTAAAACAATAATCATGTAATGTAATGTAACGCATGCAAGCAAGAATGATTTAAAACTGGTATGACTCAAACTTAAATTAAGTGATCGTGGAATGCGTCGCCCCATTAAGACATTGAGATCATACTCTGGAGCACAATTTAGTTCCGACATGTGTGTTTATGGGTGTGTGTGTGTGTGTGGAGAGGGGTGGGTTGTGGTGGCGTTTGTATGTATGTGTGTGTGAGAGAGAGAGAGAGAGAGAGAGAGAGAGAGAGAGAGAGAGCGACAAACACACATAGACACAGACAGACAGACAGACACACACACACACACACACACACATGTAGAACAGAGATACACAGAGAGAAATGGAGAAATAAATAAACAGACAAACAGAATAAAGCACAGACATATAAACAAAATGCTTTGTCTACTTGTTTCGTGAATAATAAAATTATGTTTAAACCAAACAAACTGCGCTGTTTTATTCCATTTCCCGTGCATTAGACTTAAACCATTGTCTATTACAAAGAGAATCCGCATCAACTCATTTAGGAAATAGGATGTAAGCATGACACGTTTCTTCCTGGAAGTTCTAAGTTTTCCAAAACATTGAGCTAAGCAAGACGGACGTACATCGTCATTGTGTGTGTCACAAAACCTCCTAGCGCAGCTACATCCAGCTGCTTATTGCTCGACCTACGAAACAGGAAGCATTGTCGTATGTTCTATACACGGAATGTCATGGTTTGTTAATGGACTTACACTATATAGGCCTAAGGTGTATTCATTATCAAATATACAACTACGCAGCATGTTTTTTGTTCATTATTAATTTTATCAAGAGGTGCAGTGCGCCAGGGTCTTTGGTAAGCATTTTTTTTTTTAAAGGGGCTTACACAACTAATTATTAATCTAATTATTGGAGTGGTCGTACTTTTCCCACTAGATCTCCTTCTGTCGCCTGTCTGTTTGTCTTTCAGTACTAATCAACGCATTAATTAATCAAGTACTTATGTCATCTATTCATGAAAATCATTGGTGAAATGATGGATTGATTAAGTTGAATAAAAGAATTGATCAAGTTAGTTACATAAATGTATTTATTGTTTGTTTGTGATTGTTTGTTTTCTTACTTGCTTGTTATTTCAGATTTTCTTTGGGAGGGATGGGTGCATACAATTTGAATGCAGGGTTGCAATACAATGCAATGCAACACGATTTCATTACCCTAAAAGGAATTACAGCAGACGCAGAATCACTTTTAAAATTCATATACATTAAGCATACACAATAATCCACTTTCGTCCACTTCACGCTCATCGGAAACATTATTCCAGTTATCTCCCTCTTTCTGTCTCCCACATACACCAACACAAACATACACATACACACCCACACTCACCACACACACGCACACACACACTACAGCTGAGGCAGCCATGCAGTTGCATGCCTTTTTATCACAGGGTATCTATCACAGATTATGATAGAGCGCATATAAAGGGATTAGAATACATGGTATTTATTATGACGATTGAGTTCCTTCTGTATGTCATCGGCGAACAAAAATTGCTGATTCGGGTTTGCGGAAAATATTACAAGCCCCAGTACATGTATAGGCTAAACAATAAAACATTTTGCGGTGCTTCTCGTTTTACCTTGTTTCGCTTGATTCATTCTTCAGGTAAATGGAGCCGCACAGCAAAGGTGTAAACAATAAATCCCTATTCCTTGAACAACTCTTTGAGCACATAAATGCATGAACAGTGTCTTTCTTTTCATTCTGTCGTTTAGCTTGGTCGGACATAAAATAGGCCTACCACTCTCAATAAAATTTCGAATCGATTCAAAAACAATTGTATATTATTGCCTTCTGTAGGTTCTGTATGTGCAACAATACATTCAGTATGTTTACGCATTTACAACTCAATAATTCAAAGCATTAATCAGTACAACTTGATCTGATGAATAAAAATGTATACAACAACAACAGCATTTACAACAACACATTCTGTATGTGTAGCGCCGTATGAAGTGTAAGCTTTAACGATGAAACATTTTACAACGCTTTATTAAGATAAAATAAGATGAGATAAAATAAGATAAAGATAAGGAAAGGCAAGGCAAGGCAAGACACGACAAAATAGGGAAACTTTATTATCTCTTTCAAGCAATTACATTGTGGTGTACAAACAGTCAACACAAATATACATTACAATAACATTAACAAAGACAATAAAACTCGTTAATTGTTACAAATCTAATTATACACGACACTACTCTGTCGTATATTGCTGTTTTCGTTAGTCAGAGGAAATAGAGAATAACTAAAATCTATCCCTGTCGTTGTTTGAAATATATCCGTGTCGTTTTCACTGGTTTGTCGTGAAGTAACCCTTCCATTGTTACAAATCGATGAATACACAGCAAATAGCATGTCTCTTGTGTTATCATCAGCTGATTTCAGCAGCAGCAACAACAGCTGTTCAACATTGTCGCACAAACACGTGTCACACGTGCGCACTCACTCACACACACACACACACACACACAAACACACACACACACAAACACACACACACGTACACACATGCTCTCTCTAAACATTATGAGATAAAACGCGTTACATACCGTAAGAAATAATAACAAACATCACATCTAAACAGAAACTTCCTAGCGCTTGCACATATAGACAGTAAGCTTGCATACGGTAAAGGTTATTGCAAGCGAAAAACAAAACAAAACAAAAAAAGAACCAGACGATTTTGCACTAGACAGTAATAGGTATGTTGCGATTTATTTTCAAGCTTATTTGGGATGAATGAACCCTTTCAGCGTTTTAGCCAACTCCTACTCGCCATGGGCAACATTAGTTTGCACTCAAAATAAATAAAGGTCTCTAAAACGGGAAAACAAACTCTGCGGCAATATACAAAAAAAGACACGATATGAACGAAAAAAAAAAAAAAAAAACAGCACATTTTTTTTACACATTTCTGATAAGAAGAAACATACCTCGACCAGATTAACCCCCTGTTTTTTCAAACTCCCTATTTCCAACCATAACAACAAGAAGAGTGTGAATTCTATCTAGAAGGGCTGTTGTTTATTTGTTTGTTTGTTTGTTTGTTTTTAAACCAATAAATTGTGCACAGAAAGGCAGAACGGTCACAATATTTATTAAAATGGAATGATTTTTGTTTTAACTTTCCAAATAAAAAGCTACCGAATTTCCAGACGCGATTAAGGTCCGATGCAGCTAAACAAGCGCATTTCTATTAGGGCGAGCAGGCGTTTTTAATTAAGAGATCTGCAGAACAATCACAATATTAAGAAAAAATCATGGATTGTCTCGGATTTTATGATAATACTTATTGTACAACGTCCAATATCGGCCTCTAATTGGGTGGACAGAAATCTAACATCATACACACAGACCTTTCCAACAAAAATAATGATTGTAGGCTATTGTTTTGCAAAACGTCAGCAAAGAGGCAAGGTGATGATGATGATGATGATGATGATGATGATGATGATGATGATGATGATGATGATGATGATGATGATGATGATGATGATGATGATGATGATGCTGATGATGATGGTAGCATGCTCAATGAGCACAGGATATATCAGCAACGATCAACAAATTTATCCTGGATACTACTGGAAGAAGAAGAAGAAGAAGAAGAAGAAGAAGAAGAAGAAGAAGAAGAAGAAGAAGAAGTTTTAGTTTACAGGATGGGCCAATAAAATGTTACCACTTTTTAATTGTACATAAGGTTTTACAATGAAAACGTTTTCGAAAATTTTCTTCACAGAAATGTCACGGAAGCACCACATTATCATTTGATACCAAAGGTTTCCCACTTTTTCACTCGTTCCGTACACAGTTTAATAATTGATGATATGCTCAATCACGCTCCGCTTCTCTGGATTTCAGTTGCAACACGCACATTGAAGTTTGTGATGATATTGCTACGCATATCAAGTGGGATTCTCCGAATTTCATGACGGATGTTGGTCTTCAGGGCCTCAACGGTCTGTGGGTTGTTGTAATACCCTATTTCCTTCGTATACCCTCATAAAAAGTAGTCTGCGGGGAAAAGATCGAGGGAGTGGGCAGGCCATGAGTTGTCTGTGCGCCATGATATAAGCCTATCTCCAGGAAATAATTGTTTGAGGCAATTCCGTGAAAACATTTATTTGGTTTGGTATCATATGATAATTTGGACATTTCTGTGAATACAATTTTCGAAAACGTTCTCATTAAAAAAAAAAAAAGAAGACTTATTTATGATTAAAAAAATTTTAACATTATTTTTATTGGCCCACCGTGTATATTGGACAAGTGTAGTGTAGTGTAAGCCATCGCACGCAGTGTAATGTAGTGTAGTGTAGTGTAGTGTAGTGTAGTGTAGTGTAGTGTAGTGTAGTGTAGCGTAAGCCATCGCACGCAGTGTAGTGTAGTGTAGTGTAGTGTAGTGTAGTGTAGTGTAGTGTAAGCCATCGCACGCAGTGTAGTGTAGTGTAGTGTAGTGTAGTGTAGTGTAGTGTAGTGTAGTGTAGTGTAGTGTAGTGTAGTGTAGTGTAGTGTAGTGTAGTGTAAGCCATCGCACGCATCGTTTTGCATTGTGTACTCTTGCCTTGTATTTTATTACACAGTATTGTACTGCATTCAATTTTAATTTGCTGACCGACAAAAAGTTGTCCCTTTAATCTGCAGCTCAGCAACTTTTCCCTAAACGAAAGTAGGTTAATGGGATTCGTGTGTATATCCTGTTCACTGGTTACTGTGACCCCTCGCTGTCACAACATGTCATTAGACGCATTAATAAGTTCTGAATGAATCCGTCACAATCATTTTCTAACAATAGACCATGCATACATAATATTAACATCCTTTACCTCAGAAGTCCTCGTTTCACATTAGAGAAAGAAGCTTCCTCGACGTTTGAAAATCAGAATGACAAAGTAGTACAGTTGCGAGTCATAATTATAACTTTAATAATTATGCATTCTTGATTGTTTAATCATCATACTGCAAGTGCAGTAGTACTTTTACCTTTGAAGAGAACGAGTTTCAACTCGCTAGCTTCTGAAGCTCAATATGAATATTAAGATTACACTAGAATCCACTACAAAGAGCGAATTACCCTGGTTAAATGTAAGATTACACCATAAGTGATCCTCCCTTTTTGGAAATTCAACTCTGATTCAAAATATGCTAGTGACGTTCCAGCGCGTGGACAAATTATTTTTTTTTGTCTATGTCATCGCTATCATGGTGAGGAACATGAAACAGAAGTAGACTAGTCCAGGTCACACGCTAGAGTATTATCATAGGACAACGTCTTCTCTCAGGTCACAAACAGCATAGCTGGTATTTCCGAGTAATTTTTCCTTCTATGCAGAAAAGAGGGCGCAGGCAGCTTTAGTCTCAGCGACGCTGTAGACACAGGGTCATTCTCTCTCTCTCTCTCTCTCTCTCTCTCTCTCTCTCTCTCTCTCTCTCTCTCTCTCTCTCTCTCTCTCTCTCTCTCTCTCTCATTACGGACTGCACCCTTTCTGTTATCTTGCACGCTTTGGGAGCTAATAATATATAAGCGAGTGACTCCAGTTATGGTGGTCAAGGTCCTTATCATTGCATGGAAATAAGGACAGATGTATGTCAATGTCGTTATATGATCTGAATGAAGTTTTGTAGTTCTGGAACCAGTTATGTCTTGCTGGAAATCTTCCTAAGACTATCTTTTTTCATGACCAATTTCTTGGCCACCTCATGCACGATTCTTGACATAGCAGGCCGACCTATGTGTCTGTCACACACACAAACAAAAGATAAAAGTGTGCTATTCCTAGACTATTACATTAACGACATTCGTTCTGTAACTTGTGACATTCATTCTGTAACTGTAAGACGCAATTGCCGAAATTAAAACTAAAGAGTGTCAGCTTCCTTCCTCTTACAACAACTAACAAAAGGGTTTATCACTTTCTAACATGATATTATAAATAAGCAGTCAGATGCGCGGGTAAAATTATTCTGATGATGATTTGGAGAAAGGAAGAAGAAAAGGACGAAGAGAGGAGTTGAAAAAGGAGGGAAATGAAAAGGAATACTTGCAAATCCCTGCTTGACTCAGTGGGCACGGGAACAGAATAAGCCCTCAAAATTAGCACGAGACTGTATGTGTGATGTAGCCTTACCTGTCAACTGCAGTGGTGTAAATAATATGTACCCAAGACATGGTCTAGCAACATTCTAGTTGTTGTTGTTTTTTTTTATCCAGAAAGCTCTTACAACACCTAACATGGACGTCTAACTATCCGACGTCCAGGTTTTTTCCAAAAAAAGGTGTCTTAACTAGAAATTGAAAGAGGCAAATATAATAATGTACCACAAATGCTTATGTATGAAATGCAACCTACGTGAAGCTGAATTAAATTTTCTAAACGAATGCCAAATGATAAAACCACAAATAATAAAAACAATCAATAAATACAAAATAATAAAACCAAGCGATATTTTATGTAACTTTGATACAGAAGACATTGAGAAACTATGCAGCTTTGTTTATAATCGCTTCCAAATAAAAACTCTGGTATTTAATTCACTATTATATACTAGATAACGTCCAATAAGCTACTGTGATATTAACAATTGTTATTTGTAAGATTGTGTCATATAACGTATAGGTTGAAATGGCAATACATTTTCTGATCAGTTTTGTCCTAAGGCACCTCGTGACCGAGGCCTAAACCATATGGCGTCTGACTTCAAACCGATGGTGGGCCCAACGCACACCAGACCACTTGTTCTTAATGCTACCCAGGCATATAGGACGTTAAACACCGACTTCCGGAATATTCCTGTTAATCCTGACAGAGTAAACTGAAATAATGAAAGATTATTAGGATACCAGAGAAGAAGTTAAATAGAGGTTGGGTTGGGTTGTTTGTTTTTTTCGTGCGTATAGTGTATGTTGTCGTATCAATTAATGTGTATTCATCAAATTTACATACGTTGTACCAATAAGGGAAGAGGGGGTGACGGATTAGCAGGTAAAGAAGAACGGACGGATGGGGGAGGGGTGGGGTGTAAGCTATGTTACCCCAGAGGTTGGGGAACAAATAACCTGCAGGACACGCTCCAGCGTTTGGACGAAAGCCAATGTCGCAAAACTAACGCTTATAGCGGTACTCTCAAACGTAGATATGAAACAAGTCTACGTAACTATGTAGCATTATGATAATACTTGCACACGTATTTATTAATCTTATTAATTCTTATTAATTAATATTTATATTGAAATCATGTGTATATTCTATGTCATAACTTTAACAAAAATAATGATGGTATTTTTAGCATGTCGGGTGCTAGTGACTGGGGCGAGTTCCAGTGTTGTTGTTTATTCTGCCTATCGACAGTTTAAGTGAAGTGTGTGAATGAGTGACTGACCAGTGCAGAGAGGGGGGGGGGACACAGTGTGTGTCGCCGGAGTGACATGTGTGAAAGGATGTTGGAAGTGATAATAATTAGCATTTTATAAGTTTATTTCTCATTTTATGTCATATTTCTGATGCTCGTCGCAAAATAAATATCCTTGTGTATCAAGATGAGGGCAAAAACATTTATTCGTATTCTTAAATGATTATTATAGCTTGGAGAAAGACGAGGTCGAGACTAACATAATGACTAAGTGTTATTCTGGGCCGCTAACAAATTGTTTTTTAAATGTGCACCAGCACACAAATACTGTATAGCTTGAAAAGAAACTCAACGTTATAATTTATGTGAGAATTTGAAGATGATTCTGTGACTAGAACCGCTGGAAAACTTTAATTTTTACAATTGGGTCTTGGGCTTACTGTCTGAGATTTAACCCCGTTTTTTACTTGTCACTTATTTAAATAGAGATTTAAATTTAGATTAAAAACGCAGTGCTGCATTATAATTATCGCGTGCATTCGATACAATTCATCTGATAAGAACAGTAAACCTACTGTTATCCAGTATTTGTAGGTCTGTTGTATCTACTGCACGTGTCGTGGGCCTATACTTCTAAACTGTGTTACTGTGCACTGCACTGCACTTGACTGTTGTGATACGCGGTACGTTTTCCAGGGTCGTCCGAGGCAAACAGTCGCAATGCGCAAAAATGTTTTGTTTTGATCCTCCTAGACTAAGGTTTGGCAACCCCACCCCACATCGCAATGCATGCTTACCAAGCTGCACTGCGCAGTCTAGTAATTCCCCCCCCCCCCCCAACCGCCCTTGATATCTCCATCACCCCATTTCCCTCCCTCGACTCCCCCCCCTCTCTCTCTCTCTCTCTTACCCTCGGCACCTCCTCCCCTCTCCCACCTCTTTCCACCCCTTGACAGTACCAACGTTTCACCCACACCCACCCCACCCACCGAAAAAAAGTGTTGTAAACCTAACCAAGAGCTCTAGACCTTTGAATTTATTTATTTATTTTATTTATTTATTTATTTATTCATTTTGGTTGATATTTTATTTATTTAATCGTTCTTATATAGCGCTTTACCAGCTCAAGAGCTGCTCAAGGCGCTGGCCGATACAGGATCTAACTCAAGCCGCCCGAGACGCCCACCAGCAGCCTTTGGGCGCATTGTCTGACGCCCGTACAACTGAGCACAATCCTGGGCAGCCAGGGATGGGGGAGAAGGACCTAAGTGCATGCTGGGTGCATGCTGGATGCTTGATAGCAATATGCAAACCACAAACAACCACATAAGCTTACTTGCCTAAATAAATGTGCACTTTTACCAGTCAAAGTACGTTCACCATCTACTTACTCATATTTATTGACGTAACAATTAAAAAAAAGGTAAAGGTAGTCCCATAGCCTTGTGGCCGTAGGGGAGCGTGATATTGGAGATCACACTTATCTTGGGCCAGCGTAATGAGGGTGATGCCCATGATGCCCATCTCTCTCCCTCGCTGCTTTACCTTCCCCACCCTTAAGAGAGTAGGTATTCAGTCACAGTGGAGTCAACTGGGGGCGTTGCTATTTGTTGCTTCACCTTTTGCGGTCATCCATCCCAGTGCTAACCGCATTGAACGATGCTTAACTTGCGACACAGTAGCGAGTGCTCCAACCACTGCGCTATCAGACACCCCAACGGACGTAACAATACTCAGCCTATATACCTACTAATTTCCCCTACCGTACTAATCAAGCATAATCTGTCTCCCCTCTCCGTACTCTAAAAGGCATAAACCAACCACCTCATTTGACTTCCATTTTTTGCGCTGGATCTGCTCTGCACCGCCCACGTATCATACGTAGATTTTCTCAACCAGATTGCAGATTAGCAATTTTGCATTCTTGCATTCCTGACCGCGCTTGATAATTTTTGCGCTCGCTCTCTCTCTCTCTCTCTCTCTCTCTCTCTCTCTCTCTCTCTCTCTCTCTCTCTCTCTCTCTCTCTCTCTCGCTCTCTCTCTCTCTTCCTCTCTCTCGTTCAGACTCGCTCACAATCACAGGGTCACTGACATTTGACTGACGTTTGTTCCCTGTGGTCTTCATTTCTTGCAAGTTCAAACAAGCACCAAAACCAGAAAGCGAAAACGCATGGTGCGGAATAAGTTCAAATCTATTTACTACTTCCTTTCCTCGTTAGTCTTTTTTCCCCTTCCTTCCTTCCTTCCTTGCTTCATCCTCCTCCTCCTCCTCCTCCTCATCATCATCATCATCATCATCATCACATCCTTCATCTTCTACTCTACCTCTTCCTCCTCTTCTATTCTTTCTCAATCTCCTCCTCAGCTTCTCTTCGATCTGCTTTCTCTTTCTTTCTTTCCTCTTCCTCCTGTTACATGGGGAAAAAACCCCAAGAACATTCAAGAACATTGTCATCTTGAAGGCTAAGGATACGAGTGGGAGTTGGTTGGGGTGTAATATTGCGTGTCTGGAAGCCTGGGGTAAAGGGGTACCGGCTACGTCGAGAGATTAAAAGCAGTACCTTAATTCCATTCTGTCAAAAATTAAAACGTGCACCACAACACAATCCTGCTATGATTGCATGCTAAGCAACATCAAGTTAGTAGCCTACTTGCATGCGTGACCATTGAATGTTAAGCGATTACCGTGCAGACAGTATTTTCAAAACCGGTTGAATTTAAAAAAAAAAAAAAAAAACAAAAAAAAAACATGTCCTTGATGCTCAGACAAAGGTTCCTATTCCTTTGGTTGAGAGTAGAAACCGAGGTTTAGTCTGTGCTTGCACGCATTCCATCGCACGTACTTTAAAGATCCTGACGATTAAAAAAAAGTATCTTAATGTGATGATGAAAGTATTAATGCAAAATTTTCAAGTAATAAAAAATAAATGTAGCCGAGCGGAGTATTTAACTCCCGCCTCTCGGCCATGCCCTTGAGAACACGGCCCCACCCGAACTCTTATTTTCATTTATCCCTCGTAAGAGATGCATAAAAATTGTTGCCCTGCAAGGAGGGGAAGCGTGTTGATAGTAAACTGGTTTGCCGGCTACTAGCGCCACGACACTCTCTACATGTCACTGCCACTGACTTGTATAAAATGCCTGCCGACAATGTAGTCCTGCTCACCACCAAAAGCAGAAGAGGAATGGTCAGGCGGGGAGAACTATGTCGTGTAGCCTTGTCCTGCATAACCTAATGAAAGGATTCTGCACAATAGGAGCCACTCAAGGCTAGTCTAACCAACAAATGCAAGATAGACAACCTCTCCCAAGCGTGAACCAATCGCCTCCCATTCTGCCACATAGAGACAAAATAAAATAAACTTCGAAGCCTTTTTCTCAGCCGCGATTGTTAAAACTCGAAAACAGTCCAGCACTTTCTTCACAACCATGACTAAATATCCCAGGCGCCTGTATTGGAATGTGAGCGGAGTAGAGTCTTACAGTAATACAAGATTTAAAAGTCCTTTCCGCAAAAATCGCGGGTCATCCCTTTTTTTTAAAATTCAGATTCATGCACACAGCAAGAGTAATAAACTTGCGCCACCTATTCTCAATCCCGTTCAATTTCTGTAAAACTGTAAAAGTAACAAAATAAAATCAAAAAAATAAAAGAAAATCACGTTTATCATGATCACAGTACGGATGTAGTATATAGGAGCGAAGCGTGAGAGCAAATATTACAATTGCCGAGACTAAGGTCCTATTCAAGAACATTTACTCCTGTTTCGTTAAAGGTGTTGGGTAGGCTGAAATCAAAGTGGATAGAATTTGCTGAAATGAGGTTTATTTTAAAATAAAATTAAAGCAAACATACTTAGAATACATACAAAATGCAAACAAAAAAGTAGGTCACGCAGTGCTAATTTAGAAGTTAGAGCATAATTTTATTTTTATTATAATAAATGACACGACGAACACTTGGATATAATTATTAAAAGCGCATAGATTAAGCCTGAATCAACATACCCAACTCCTTTAAATCGCAAAGCACATCGTCATTCACAAACGACGGAAGTTGACAATTCATGCTTAAACCGAAACCAGTTACTACTGACGGAAGTTAAAGTTGCTGCGAACCACCATCACTCCGTTCACATCCCAATATGGGCGCCTAAATATATTTATATTTTTACTAAACATTGCTCAGATTATTTCGGTAAAAACGGGCAGTAAGTTTGGGGGGTGGAAGAGGAGAGGGGGGGTGGGGGAGAGAAGTAGACATCCTACTCAGTGCCACGGTGAAAGTTCTCCTGTGGTCGGAAACGACATTATTTCACCCTTGCATGCCGGATTACGAGACAGTTATCGAGAAAGAGACCTCTTTCGAGTCATAACTTCCTCATCACTATTTTTAGCCACGACAACAAGTTCCTAGAAATAGATCTTCTCTGAATGTCCCATAACATATGAATGGCAGGTTTTTGGAGGAAAACAAATCGTTATTTAAATGATGATCTCCTATCAGCAAATATTTTGTTGTTGAATCTCTATAAAAGTTTTCCCGTCTAAAAAGCCTATAATGATTAAAATTGACAGATTTTTGCGGAGGAGAACATAATGGCTATAATTAAATGACTATCTCCATTTCAAAGCTTAGGGCCTATAGATAAACAGCCAAACGCCAGCGAGGAAACGACTAGAACTGGCCTGTCGTTAAATTGTCTACAACATATTTTCACTCATTTTGAACAAAACAACAACAATATCCAGTCAGTTTGTGCTTAGACCAACGTAGCTTCGGGCCAACAGGGTGCACCCCTCTGCCATTTTATATATTGGACTTGTAATAGATATAATTATCTGAGTGGATTGTATAATTATTTGGGTTCGATAAGCTCAAACAACTTTCAGATGACTCTTTACTAGGAACTCACTTGATGTTTGTCACGTAGGCGCTCTGTTTCCTTTGTACCTAGTACAAGATATAAGCTTATGTGCTATTCTCTAAACATATGCCTATATCTATAGGTTAGATCTAAACAGACGGATAGATACTAGAAGATATCCACCGGACTGTTCATCAACATCGGAAGTTTGATTGCCATCCGATTACAAAAGAATTATTATGATAGGGCTTTGAGTGATCACACATTTATAAAACTAGTTTGAATGCTAGACCTATTTGTTAAAATGACATTATCATTAACGTAAAATGATAACAGTAGGCCTGATGTTTTCTTTTCTTTTTTCTTCTTCCGCTGCTTAAGCGCTTTTTAGACCGCTGATGTAAAGTAACTGTTCTTATGTAGCGCCACTTGTTTGCTCAAAAAAAGCTTCTTAAGATGCTGGCAGAAATAAGGATCGAACTCGACTCAAGCCACCAAAGATGGCAACTTCTTGCACCATGCTCTCTGTTCTACCCTATGGTCGCTAGCTGTTAAAAACATGTAGACCGATGTCAGCTGTTAAATTCTTCACAAGACGATGCTGCTCTACTTCACACTTATTCGTATTTACAAAGAACACGTAATCGTATCTACTGGGTTTCTACGCACTTAAGGGGATATAATTATGATCATGCTGACAGCGCAAAATCGGTTGAGTTTGTTTTTGCAGTCAAAAGATGTAACTTGTAAGCAGTTCTAACTGAATGGGATCTGTTTGTGCTTCAAAACACACCCACCACCAGACATGCCCGTCACATTCATTCTGAGCTTCAGACACCACAGAACTACATTCATTGCAGAAAGACCAATAACAAAAAAGGGCACTTCACTCCTTGCTGTAACTGGCTGTGTTACTTTGGCAACGAATCAAGGAAAAAGCGAGCATGTACATTATTTACAGTAACGTGGGTTATCTGAAAAATGCACAGGCACCTACAGATTGCACAGGCTGGTACAGTGGTAACATAAAAGGGCTTGTTTACAAGCGATGCGTCCAGGACCTGATGCGTTCACGCTACTTTGTGTACCGTTAGTTGTTTCGAAGACTGGAAATCTTCCTCTTCCTCTTCGTCTTCTTCTTCAAAAACCGCTGTGTTCTCAAATAAAACGCACCCAGCACAAACTGAATGTAACAAATGTGAACGGTGCCCTAAGCTGAGAAATGTGACCCATATTGAGACCCGGAGATTTCAAAACAAAAAAAAGAAGAAGAAGAAGAAGAAGAAGAAGAAGAAGAAGAAGAAGAAGAAGAAGAAGAAGAAGAAGAAGAAATGTAAACATATAAAATTAGTTGTTTTCACTTACAGATAAGAAACTAGAGTTAAGATAATACTATAGGATGCGATCCTTGGAGGGTGAGAATATTTAACACTCCATTCCTGCTGACAGTGATGGAATCCGAATTATGACATAAAGAAATATAGCAACATTTTGCTGTCTTTATTAGATCTTTATCAGACCTTTCAGGTCGTCCGCGCTTTATAGCAAACAGTTGAAGACATCCCTGCGAGTTGTTCGCTATTCAACTAAGTGGACATTGGATGGGATTTTGGGCCCTCAGGTCCTTCAGAAGTTGGTGTTACGTTTAGATTCACATTTCGCAAAATATTAGAAACAAAACATCTATCTATGTATCTATGTATCTATGTATCTATGTATCTATCTATCTATCTATCTATCTATCTATCGATCTATCTATCTATCTATCTATCTGTCTATCTATCTATTCTATTTTGTTTTTGTAACCGGGGGTTCGAGTAGTTGGGGTAAAGCCTCAGCCGTCCCCTGCGTGGGATGTCTTTATTGTAAAGTGACTGGCCGGTGGAGGGCATTCAATTTTCCTACTAGGGTTGTTTCGGCAGATCTTTTATGCGGATTGGGGGTTGTCCGGTCCTGATTTGGCTCGGAAGAGTCCGCTGGACCTAAAGCAACAATCAATCAATCAATCAATCTATCTATCTATATGGGCAAATGGTCATTTCTTACCGTGAATTAGAGTATTAGTGTATGTGTGTATTTGTGCGTGCGTGCGTGTTTATGTGTGCGTGCGTGTGTGGGTGTGTGTGGTAGTGGGGGTGGGGGGGGGTGGTCCCAGGAGGGTATCAACTTTAAAATTGTCCCTTTCTTTTTTCTCTACTTAAAAAGCAACCAAATAAGTGTAATGTGACTATATATTATTTCGCAGGAAAGAAATACGATGCAATCATGCGAACACGCTTGTGTCAATTTTGTGAGGAGACAGAGAGAGAGAGACAGAGAGAGACAGAGAGAGAGACAGAGAGAGAGAGAGAGAGAGAGAGAGAGAGAGAGACAGACAGACAGACAGACAGAGAGGATCAGCGCTGACAATCGTGGGAACGATTAAATAAATAAATAAAAAATAATAATAAATATGTATATCAAGGCAAGTACTGTTCACTCGTACAATATCTAATCTATCCCCTGTTACACGTACATGACAGATTTTGACAGGATACAGATAATACTATAGATAACTGTGTTGATGAGAGATAACGTGCCGGATGTAGGTTAACAAATTTGTTGACGTCAACCATCATGCCTACTTGCACCTCAGTCCCGCATTTGTCTGGATATAAAGACACTATTTTGACTTCTGCCTGGAGTCTTCACACTTATCTGGGAACAATTTAAATATGTTCTTCTCTGCCTCCCACTCTCCCTCCCAATCAGAAGATGAATTTAAATGGCACTGAAATAGGATACATTTTAATTAAAATATTATTTATTTTCAAATGTTATTTTCAACGACTTTCCACATACTTCGCTTTCTAACTTTGATCTTTAACACACTCATTAGTTTCTTCCCACAAGTATAACTCTCTCACACCCGCCCCTCCCCCTCCACGCCCTACCCCTCTCCCCCACCTCCATCATGCACCCCCCCCCTATTGTTTTTTTTTGTCTTCCCCTTCACTTGGAAATCTTTTTTTTGTCTAAAATTTCCTTTTCTTTTTATAAAAATTTCTTTTTTTTAATTTCTTGTATTTCTATCAATGTTCTGTTGTTGTTTCCTGTCGTCCGCCAGTGATATTTTGACACATTATTATACGAATACGAATACGAATACGAATCTTTATTGTCCATAGTTAAAATACAATAACATGGAAATTTGTCTTTAGTAGCACAAAGACTAAGACAGAAAGATTAAAAACTAAAAGAAATATTAACAGTTTTTGTTATATAAAACATTAATTAAGACAATCAGATCATACGCATGACAAAGAGCTGACTTCATTGCACAACTCACATCATATTACATTACATAAAACATTAATTAAGACAATCATACGCATGACAAATAGCTGACTTCATTGCACAACTCACATCATATTACATTACATCATCACAGTACACAGAAGACAAATGTAGCCATTGTAGGTAACTGGGGGTATTACAGTTTGCTTAAATTTAAGATGCGGATTGCACTTGGTACATAAGAGTGGCCATACAAGTTTCTTTTCCAGGCCGGGGTTCTAAACCTCCGACCTGAGGGCAACAGTTCAAATGATCTACACATGGGATGACTGTTATCAGACATAATCTTCCTAGCTTTACTTTTTACCAAATCTTTATATATTTCTGTTATTGACTTTTGTGTCTTTCCTATCACTCTGCTAGCTAGGTTTACAATGCGGTTGAGTCTGATCCTGTTATGATTTGGGTAGTACTTATTTAAGCCTTGTGCTTTTGTGCGCCCTGATGTTTTGCCTTGTAATAATATCTGGTTTGTTTGTTGAATAAATTTATGTTAAAACAATTAAAATATTAATGAAAATTAGCAGTTATCAATCAATGTTTGCTATGCTGAAAGCTGTTTTCGAAAACGTAGCGAGTTCCTTATGGCCCGTCTTAATTGTAAGGATCGTGGGAGATTCGTGGAGGTTCTAGAACCTTCCCATTAAGACAAGCCATTATTAACATGAAAACAATAACTCCCACCCACACAACATGTGATGCTGGCGTTGTAATGGGTTACATTAATTTAGTTTAAAATTATCCTGACAATTATTCGTTTTTCCTTAAGAGTTTAACAAAACAAATAAAAACTGATAAATGCGTTTTGAAACTTATTTCGTTATAAAAATGGAACTGAGATTGACTCGGAACAAAGAGGTCTACGGCATTTATTATTTATTTATCGTTTATTATTATTTTCCCTTCCCTCCCCCGCGCAGTTAAATTTGACTTCATGCTGTTCAAAAGAATAAGACAAACTGACGATGGGATCAATTTTATTTAGTAGTAGATACAATGTTTACATCTTGAATGTTGCACTTTTAGCATGTTGCTCGTTTTTCCATTCCTGCATGCTCGTTCAATATAAATCATATTACATCAACGTGCTGGCAGTAAGCATAATAGAAGATTAAGTCACGTGAAGCCAGTGATTAAAAACAAAAGGTCAAGGTTAAGGTCGTATAGATATGAAAAAAAAGTGTAAACATATGTGTTACTACGTCGCTGACTTGTTTTAGTATTCCAGTATGACACAATTTTAGTATACATATTTTTATTTATTTTATTTATCTATTTACTCCTTCTTATACAGCGCTTTTCCAGCTCAAGAACTGCTCATGGCGCTGGCCGATACATGATCTAACGCAAGCTGCCCGAGGCGTCCCAGGATCTAACTCAAGACATGCCCTAGGCAGGGCCGGATCACTTACTCTTGACAAAAACGTGTCCGCTCGAGGAACTTGAGTAGAATGAGGAACGTTTTACTTACCACCAGTGTCAACTAAATTAAGAGCTTTAAAAAAAACTCCATATATTTTTTTTTCTGACTGAGTGAGGTACATCGAATGGCCAGGGGGGGTGGGGTTCCTGAACCCAGGACCCCCCCCCCCCCCACCTCTCAGATCCGGCCCTGCTAGGCATCAATACATATACAGGGGGGTCCTTGAGTTACGACGTTGATCCGTTCGTTGGACGCGTCGTAACCCGAGTTCATCGTAAGTTGGAACATAAAGAAAAATACCTGTTGTTGTTGTTGTTTGTAGATTATAGTTACACGTGACGACACTTTCGCATATAGGTTTGTTTGTTGTTTGTATGTAGATTATAGTCACACGACACTTTCGCATATAGGTGACTACTGGACCGATTTATACTGACACCAGCGGGCCAGTTGTTGGTAAAGGGGAAAATAATATGATCACACGTTGACCAATCCGGGATTCGAACCAGCGACCTTTCGGTTACTAGCAAGACGCTCTTACCAACTGAGCTACCCGGCCACGGCTAAATAAAAAAAAATAAAAAAATTACCTGTACTGTACGTACAGTGCTATATACTGTACTGTAACTGTTAATGACATAACAAAGTATTAATATTATAATGTCCATTTTAACTTCCATAATGATGGCCTTACTTTTCTTTGATGCACTACCATCAGAAGAGTCTGACTTACGTTTGGGAGTCATAACCAAGGGCAAAAAAAGATTAAAAAAAAAAAACACGTGAGAGAGATAGACGGCGTAAACAACCAAAATGGCGTATGTACAATGACTGAGCGTATGAAGCGACGCCAGCGTAGGAAGCGACGCCGTCTTCCCCGCCGTATAACCACAACAAAGCGTATTCTTCCGGCGCTCGCCAGAAACTAGCTCCCGTTTGTTTACGTCGCTTACGACGCTAAACCGCGTAAGACGGAACGACGCGTAATATTATTTATTATATTTTTTTATGGGGAGGAGCGTCTTAAACACGAAACAACGTAAGTCGAGATCGGCGTAACCCGAGGACTTACTGTATAGCCTACATAGGCCACAATAAAAACACGCACATATACACACACGCCCCCCCCCCCCCCCCACCCCATCCACTCCACACCTACACCCAAACGCACAACTAGAAAAGTATTCAATTTATGGGGCCAAATTATACTATGGATTACTTTGTCTAATCATGCTCTCGCTTTTGTTTATAACAGACTTTCATCAGCAGTAGAAACAAGACTTATAAACACCGTGATATCAGCGAAACTTTTAATAAAAGTACTCAAGATATTTGTTGGTTACATCAAAGTGTTCTCGCGTTTGTTTACATGGCAGTGATCTACCAGTAGCCCACTACGTTTGAAAATGGTGAGCAATGCACTAGCGTTAACACCTTGCAAGTACGTACGTCATCCAGTATTTTCTAGGCAACGTGAGGAGGCTATGTTACTTAGCAGATCCGTTGCTTTTATTGTAATTAATGCCTTGGAACTTTTCGGAATTTTATTTCTGAACACATATTAAAACATTATACATATAAGCAAAAGACTATGTGCCCAGCGGGGCGTTTTAGCCAAAAAGGAGAGATAAGTGGGGGTAGGGTAAACATGTACATGCAAACCCGAACGGCAAACATTTAGTTATTTATCATATCACAACAGGCAATCACATTGAAGGGACAACAACAACAACAATGAGTTAGTTATTCATTGTTTACAGGGTCCAGCGGACTGCAAAGAACCGAATCAGGACCGCAAAATTACGACCACAACTTGATTGAAAGAGGACTCATCCCTGATCCGTATAAAAGATCTGCTGAAACAACCCTAGTGATATGATGATGGTGGTCATTGTTGTCAGGGTGGCGACGTGGTGATCGTCCTTAACGCTCATGCAATAGGACGTTAAGCATCGTTTTTCGTTCGTTCCTAGTGCAAACACTGAAGGCACTCCACTAGCCAGTCACTTTACAATAAAGGCATCCCAAACAGGGGACGCTGAGGTTATACTCTAATTTATAATAAATATTTAATTTAGTTTATAAAAAAACAAAATAGAATATAAATATCATTATAAAATATCAACAAAACATTTACATAAATATAAAATGCCTACATTGCTAACTAATAATATCATAAGCAGCTCTAGTGACCATTTGGCAGAAAGCGTCCAATATTCCCAAGCTGACCCAACAGACCTTTGTAAACAAATGAGAAGTTTTGGAGGAGTTTTCAAGGAAACAGGAAGGTAGGTCTAGCGAAGAAGAAGATAGTGTAGTAGAGTGATAGAACAGAGCAGGAATGAGAAAGGGCAAAGGAGAAAGACAGCGACAGTGGGAATTTAAAGCACTCAATTTCCAGAAAGTGGGGATACTATTTATACAGAAACCCCCGGTACCCCTAGGGTGGGAAACAACAACAACAGCAACAACAGTAAAACATACAAACGAAAAAACAACAATACAAACTCCAAGGAAAAACAACAACAACAACAACAACAACCACATCAAAACAAACATTAAAAAAACACCACAATGTGCCCAAAAGATCTTATACAGTAACAATGTCAATAAATATTATATACAATAAGTAAAATGAACATTTACAGCAGATAAATTACAATACAATGAAGCTGCAGCTCAAAAGACATTGAGACATAATTTACGAAAGTGATTCATTCGTGCAAATAGATGGCTATAGTTGTGTACTAAAGTGACAATATAGGACATCAATATAGTGAAGCAGCAATTCAACATACACTGTTACAGAAAAATATATGTATTATAATTATTAACAGATAATAACATAAGTACTATAGATCAAAAAATATAAAAGGTTTATTCATACAGAGAGATGGCTAAGCTTATTATTAATAATAAAAAATAGCATGCATTGAAACAAGAACACAAGACATAATTACTGCTAGAAAAAAAAATCATTGATTTAATACATTGACAAAACTACGCTGACTTGATGGTTGAAAACTAACTCCCTATTGACGTTTGTAAATAGTATCTTATTCGCAGGAAACAAAATGTGTTGTGACCCTTATAAGAGTACAAGTTAACTGCTGATATCTGATGAACATTGAGGTTTAACGTCTACACCCACCATTGACGATATGGCAGACGGGGATAACCATCCAAGGGAACAAAGGGTAGGGGCCAACACTGAACCACCAGAGCAATCCTACTGCTAAAATGGACAGTGAAAAAGGTCACTTTTTATTTAGCCCACCACGGGATTCGAACCTGGGTCATCGGTGTGCCAGGCAAACGCTAAGATATCTGATTTTATTTCACTGTGACAAAGGCAGTCCACAATGGCTCATCACCTGACACCGTGTGAGCGAGCTCAGTTGACGTGGCATAACAAACTCATACACACATACACAGACACAGACACACACAACACACACAACACACACACACACGCACGCACACACCCACACACACACACACACACACACACACACATCAGAGGGGTGAAACGCCGGCGGGAGTAATGAGACCAATATTTATTGATATTGAAACGTTTGATACAGTCGTATTACCAAGACATAATAGAGAACCATCTAGTAAAAAATTAGTATTGATTAATCGAATGTATTTTTTTTTAAATTAATAATGGTGAAATGTTATTAAAATAGTAGTGACGAAATTCTATTGAAACTAACAACTCTAGTAACGAAATAACTGTTTAAAAAAAATCCTTTTCCATTTCGCAACTACAGTATTATATAAATTAATTATAACTAATATGATTGTTTCGAAAATAGCGACAAGGAGCTAAAAGCACGCATTAACAGTCATTTAATTAATTTTGAACCAGAGCAAGCCTATTGATTTTGTTAAAAGGCTAACTTTCACACATTCCGGCGCCGCAGATTCCTTTTAAATTCACAATGTGTGCTGCCCCTCTGAAGAAAAAAAAAGCGGTTAAACCAAAGAGGTTGTATACTATCGTATATAGGCTCTTTGGTTAAACCCAATGAAAATAACCTCTTTCAAAAGTACGGTTTGAATATAAATCGATCAGTTCGTTTGTTTATGTGGCTATTATTAGCATCCGGGTTGATTCTAAAAATACCGCCGCAGCGATCTGTGTATATATAACAGCACAGTTGTCTGTTTACAATTCGAAGGTTTAGAAGACGGAAATTCAAAGCTTAGAGGTCGGTTTGAGCTTTGGGTTTCCAATACATCGCCTTTTAATGTGACAGCAATGCAACTTCAAAGGGATGCTCATCGTCACGAAATATAAACAAAACCCTCAATACCAAGTCCACTTTCATTCGTTAATGCTAAATGAATCGAATTCAATGTTCAAGAACGAATGTGTTGTTAAACGTTTCACTCGTTTATTTTGCATGCCATTTTACAGCTTTTAAACTGAAAAGACTGAAAACATTGAAAAAATCTTCTTTCATGGCCTCGTAATTTCCTTTGAAACAAGATACATAGTTTTTGTTTGATCAGACTGACAAAGGTCTCTTAATGTATTCTCCTCTTCGCACAGTAATATTTGTTTTAGTCCGGGCCCGTGCGCACTCAGGACTTGTGTGTGAATGGTTTGTTGTGCATGCTATTGTGATTTATTTATAAATTCTCCTCCATGCTCATAGTGCAGCATGTTAGGTGGTGGTGGTGGTGGTGGTTTCCCCCTAACATTTCGGTCGAAGAATTTTCTCTTTTCAACAAGGCCAAGAAGGATTTACACACTTTATTTACACAGCATGTTGTGAACAGTCATGATTGATAGTCGCTTATTGCAAACTTCAATATGAATAACAGGAAGACGCAAAAGTGTAGGGATTTGGGCACGCGCTAGCAATGTTTCGTGTTAAAGAAATGTCGGGAGGGGTTAGTACTTGGATAGGTGACCATGCCTGGAAGGCAACCATCAAATGATACTGAAAGATTGAAACAAGGGCACGACACACTCCAGCCCACCCAGCTGTGAATGGGTACCTATAGGATGTGTTTAGAACCTGGGACGGTAACGCAGCGAGGGGAGATAAGGGACCAAATACCCTCATTAAGCTCATTATAGCCTTTTGGCCATAAGTAAAATGAATGAAACCTACAATGGAGAAGGTGAGGGAGAAGGGGGTAAGGCAGTAAATCATATTTAGTTGGTTTTTGTGTGTTGTTGTTAAAACTCTATCATTACTTACTGGCGCATTAACCAAGAAGAATGGAGCTTGGGAAAGAATTAGTGGATATCCGATAGCGCGAAGGGTAGTGGATCCCCTATAGTGACGGGGGTAGCGCAGTAGTATGTATCCACTCTTCCTGGTTAAAGCGCTTGTGATTGCTCTGCCCTCTGTCATGTTTTGAAAATTCTGGATGTTGGAATAGACATACTTTACTACCACAAATGTTGATGAAAATTCAGGCAAAATACTCTACATCCATTCTTGGTCTTACGATTTGCGTCAACAAAAATGAAATGAACTGATATATGGCGCACTTGCCATCTTAAAGAGCTGATCAAAGCGTGGGCCGAAAACATTATAGAATTCAATTGCAAAAATATTAATATTTTTATTTACTTGCAATATTTTTTTAAAAGGCAAATGTTCATAATAATATCAATGTTATGTCTGCGTCAGAGCGCAAGCTAGAATAGTAAAGTAGCTTATACTGCAGAATTCTGATCTTTCCTTGACATCACTGGATAAAATGAAATTTCAATATTACTAGATCTATGTCGACACAGAAAGATGACCTTTCAGTACGTTTAATCTTTCTTTAATCAATCTTATATAGCGGTTTTGTTGTCGTTGTTGTTGTTGTTCTTTTAGCTCAAGAGCTGCTCAAGGTAGTGGTCGATACAGTATCTAACTCAAGCCACCTGAGTCGCCAACCTGCAACCTTTGGGCGCATAGTCTGACGCCCAGACGACTGAGCACAATCCTGGGCAACCGGGGATGGGGAGAATGGACCTCGTGCGTGCTGGGTGTATTTGTGTAGCCAGAACTCACCCGTCTAGGACATGAGCATCAGGATCTTCAAAGTCCATGTGATAGAATGCGTGCGTGCACACGATCAGACCTTGGTTTATACTCTCATCCACAGAAGTAGTACAGGAAAGCTGATTCTTGAGATAAAAAACGATTCTTCTTCTTCTTCTTCTTCTTCTTCTTCTTCTTCTTCTTCTTCTTCTTCTTCTTATTATTATTATTATTATTATTATTATTATTATTATTATTGCTTACTAGTCTATTTCAGAATATAAATATAAGAATATACAGCGAGCGTTGTGGCCAAGTGGGCTAAGGCAGGACTAATTTGCCTTTTCTACAAGCCAGAAACCAATGGCGCCTGACAGGTGTGTGTTCGATCCGGCATCTGGGCGTTATGTTTCTCCGAATATTATTTACTTTTGGCTCGGGCAACGTCTCGGGGGATTTCTCCGAGTATTCCGGTTTGCTCACCAGCAAAATTAAAAAAAAAAATCACAAATAATGTTAGGTAGGTTGGGTTTGGGCGCGCCACAGGCTGAGACTATGCCTTCCCCAGAGGAGGCGGCCCAGAGTTTCCCGATAGAAATGGATAATAAACTGCAACAAAAACAAACAAACAAACAAACAAACAAACAACAACTAAAAAAAACAGTTGTTCTTTAAATATTCATACGCCGTGACGCCAGTTGAGAACTCATTGTGTCATTAAAAAAAAGAGATAATAATAAATATTATTATTATTTTATATTTTTACTTATATATATATATATATATATATATATATATATATATATATATATATATATATATATATATATATATATATATATATATATATATATATATGAGAGAGAGAGAGAGAGAGAGAGAGAGAGAGAGAGAGAGAGAGAGAGAGAGAGAGAGAGAGAGAGAGAGAGAGAGAGAGATTTTTTTAACCAATTTTTGTTTTACTAAACATAGGAAAATTAGACTACATTTAGAAATAAACTCTCCTTTTTCGGATACAAAAAGACACAAGTCTGAGAAAAAACGTAAGAAATGTTCCCGCTGAATTAGCCATTTCTGGAACAACCTTAAAATAATTGCAGAAAATAGATATCAAAATGCTGGTTTATTCTTGTACTATGACGACAACGGTAACCTGAATCGTACATGAATGAACGAAACTGATCATGTGAAATAAAACAGAGTAAATTTGAGGTTGTTCGGATCCTATTTTTTTCGAGTCTTGGATTGTACTGAGCGTCGGCTGCCCTATTTAGGCTACCATAAAAAAAGGAACTCCGAATTTCATCAGCGTCGGTGACAACTCATAATCTACTTGTAAAATAGAAAAATCTCTCATTCTGTTTGGGTGTGTGAGTGTGCGTGGGTGTGTGTGGTGAGTTGGTGTGTGGATGAGTTGGTGTGTTTTGCAACAAATCTCGTTTAAAAAATACCAAACAACTCAGAAGTAGGTCCATCTCCAGGGCCGGATCTGGGGGGGGGGGGGGGTTCCTGGGTTCCGGAACCCCCCCCCCCCCCCCCCCCCCTGGCCATTCGATGTACCTCACTCAGTCAGAAAAAAAATATATATGGAGTTTTTTTTAAGCTCTTAATTTAGTTGACACTGGTGGTAAGTAAAACGTTCCTCATTCTACTCAAGTTCCTCGAGCGGACACGTTTTTGTCACCCCTAACCCCTTAAAAAATTTTTGGAACCCCCCCCTCCAAGAGTAAGTGATCCGGCCCTGATCTCTGACGAATGAATTATAATCTCTCTCTCTCTCTCTCTCTCTCTCTCTCTCTCTCTCTCTCATTCGCCTTTCTATATTCTTGCTTGCTATGCAGAAGAAAGAACGCTATTTTGAGATCGACGAGAACCACCTTTGTCCGACTAAGACGCAAGAGAGTCTATTTTGAGTGAAAGGCCGATCGACTGTATAGCATGCATCAGTCTTGAAATAGCGTCGCCTGAAACGGCAGAGAAGTATGAACGAGTTTCTATTTCTAGTCCCTTTTGTGGCAGAGTATACGCAAGCACAGATGCGCAAGTAAGCAAATTTTGCTATACTAATGCGTAGGTTTGACCACTCTCTCTCTCTCTCTCTCTCTCTCTCTCTCTCTCGTTATTGGCTGTTCAAATCCATCTCATTTTCATTGGTGGTAGCAATTTATCAGTTTTTGTCGCAAAGTCTTTAAAACCTACGCAAGCAGTGCGAGTTATTTGTTGCTATTGGTTTCGTGGCTGTAAATAAATACAGATTGTGACGACAATATCTGTTGCACCAAAGAAACTTCTTTTGAGGGGAAGAAAAAAACAACCAGATAGGTCTACTTTGATTCAATTGCATCGTACTTTCTACGTCATGCTGAAGTTTATGTTATTTTATTTATTTATTTAAATATTTTTTAAAGAATGGTAATTTTAGTTTAAAGACATTATTTTGCGGGTACATTTGCGTTTTATTCTCAAACGGAAATCAAAATCTCGTACTTAACCCCATCAGGTGCTTTTTACGTAATAACTATTATGCTGATTTCAGATAATTCGCGATGCGGAGAAAAGCTGTTGTCTCCAAATAAAGGCAGATCGATGCGGCAATAAGTGCACGTACACTATACATTTTCTTGTTTTACCATAGACAGCTGCTTTCGCTGTAGACGCTTTATCTGTGTGTCCATTTTCTGGAGCCATCAAAGTGCTTGTACCCTCTTTAGCTCCAAGCAATTAGCAAGAATATCATCACCACAAAAATATATTAGGCGCTTTCCCTCCTCTCACCCACCCCCCACCCCAATAGAGCTCAAAACGCGGCGATCTGCAAAGACCGATGCTGAAGGGCGGAAAAGAAATCAACTGTTCTATTGGAAAGTTAGATAACCTTCCTCCAATACCGTTATTGGAGGAAGTGGGGAAACCAGAGTAGGCTTACTAGTTTTAAAAGAAAGAAAAACAACAACAACAACAAAAACAACAAAAAAACTCGAGTTATGGGATAGGATAGAATAGGATAGGAACCTCGATGATCTGAAGTCATACAAGTTCGTTCCTTGCTGGATTCGAACCCGCGATCTTCAGTATAAGGAACCCTATCAACTCTCATCCACCATTGGGTTTTTGTGCAATACTAAACCGTCTTCTTTACCTGACATTTTACAAACTCTGTTCCTACTTCTCCCCTCCCCCCCCCCCATTCCCCACCCATCCTTTGATCCATTACTCATCATTGTATTCAAGAAAGCACGATGCATCACATGTATGGACGATGTCAATTAAAGTCGGTGACAATACCGAAACTTCATATTTGTAATCACACACACACCCACACCCTGCGGTCTCATGACTGAACGGTCGGTCTCATTAGTCATAGGCACAGTCACGGGTCTGTCACCAATACAGAAAAATGAACAAGAGAGAGAACACACCTGGCGTTATGGCAGTCAGTCACACCACCAACACGCTTAACAATCCTAGGGAATGTATCTAATTTAGTGATTGTGTGTTTGCGTCTTGTTGTTGTGGGTGGTGGTAGCGGTAGTGGTGGTGGAGGTGGAGGTGGTATTCCCTTCATAATATTTTATTTAGTAATTCAAGTAACGAAATGCTATCGCAGACTGCGGCATATCACCTGGCATGAACGCAAGACGAATGACCACGTCAGAAACCTGGACACGTCACTTGCAGGCCCTCAAGAACCATTCCTTGCCATTGCGAAGAGGACAAAGCTGCCGTGGTTTGGCCATGTCACGCGGCATGACACCCTGGCAAAGACTAACCGAGAAGGACGCAGGCACACAGGACGACAAAGAAAGAGCCGGACATGCAGATGATGTCAAAATATGGACGGCGCTAGCTAGACTAGCGGCGCCTTCTGACATTAGCTGCAGACAAATCGAAGTAGCGACAACTCTCTTCGTCGGCTTCCCTCATGTTTCCCCAATGGCCTGACCGGCTGCGGGACTGAACTGAACTGAATTCCAATAATAATAAGAAGAAGAAGAAGAAGAAGAAGAAGAAGAAGAAGAAGAAGAAGAAGAAGAAGAAGAAGAAGAAGAAGAGGAAGAAGAAGAAGAAAAAGAATGGATGCTATATGCGCGCGTTTCTCCAAGTTACCAATCAGGCTCACAGCGCGGCGGTCCGTACCAAACTAAACAATCACATATTTCACCCTTACTCTCACACACTCAATAAACACACTTCTATCGCTCAAACAAGTGGTGTAAAGGCAAGGAGATCGCTATTAGAAGACGGAAGCGAATTAGGAATTTTATTTATATACTCTTAGGTTGACTACAGCCAGTACCATTATTGAAGGGAGGGAGGAAACCGAAGTACCCGGAGAAAACCCCCGGTGGCCTGAAAGTCTTGTACCTAAGTTATACAAGTTCGTCCCCAAGGAGTAGGTGATTGGCGCAGCAAACAGGGATTAAGTGGGAAAGGGTTAGGAGTGGAAGTAGAAGATATTTTTATTACGATTTTTAAGACATTCAGGCACACTCACCTTTTAAAATAAAAGCAGCATCAAACAATAACATTCACAGCCAAAAGTAATTGAACAAAACAAACAAGGTTTAAAACTGACAGTCGGAAACTCTTGCTTCATTAATACTAAACAATAACATGAATGGAGTGACGGGGGGGGGGGGGGGGGTCCTAGAACGACGAAATCGATAACCAATCAGAACAACGATCGTCAAAGTAAATACAAACTGTGTTAAGGCATAGAATATTCTACACAGTTCGAATATTTGAGTACCTGTTGCGTGATAGATCTCGAATGTTCCATCTGTGGTAAACAAGCTATTTCAGAAAGATCTCAATATAGCCATAACAATACCGACCGAAGAAAACAAACGAATCATTGCACGTTTCCCAAAACAAAATGGTCGTAATGAGCCAAAAAACTCCACCTTCGGGGAAGACAATCCGATAGAGTGCGCCTAGGGTAGCGTACTTCCGGTAGTAAATAGGCCTACGTGATCGAGCCCCTTGTAATAACTGTATACCGTGTTGCGTCACGCCAAGTGGGGCCGGGTAGCTCAGTTGGTAAGAGCGTCTTGCTAGTAACCGAAAGGTCGCTGGTTCGAATCCCGGATTGGTCAACGTGTGATTATATTATTTTCCCCTTTACCAACAACTGGCCCGCTGGTGTCAGTATAAATCTGTCCAGTAGTCACCTATATGCGAAAGTGTCGTGTGACTATAATCTACAAACAACAACAACAACGTCACGCCATCTGCTGGAGTACCGAACTCTATAAAAATTTGTTATTATTAATATATATTATATGACTAGACTATTAAAAAAAATATTATGTATGATTTCAGACTTGAGTCGTATGATCGAAATGACAACTTTGGCAAAGGAGACATAGCAACACCGGAGTTCAAAATGGAGTTGCCACCTATCACTAACTACAAAGACTTGCATATAGAAGTACATATACCTAACATCAGCACAGAGCAGGTTGCAGCCTTTTTGAATCCCATGAGCAAAGATATAGACAAAAAAGCTAAAGATTTGTACCAGAACAAATATGTCAATGATGTTAGAGCTTGCATCCAGTTATCAGTTACTTACATTCATGCTGAAGTTCGGGCTGAAATGAAAACTGGTCTTATGTACAAAGTTGACATTTCTTTGACAGGAAAAGGAACAGTTTTGGAATGTCAGTGTGAATGCGCTGCAGGCATGGGGCCTTCTGCACACTGTAAGCATGTAAGATGTGTCTTGCTCGGCCTGACAGACTTTTCACAAAATAAATCGTTTGTAGTACTGACAACATGTACATAATCACTCCAAACATTTCACCAAGCAAAAAAACATTTGGGGTCGCCTATGAAAGCTGAAGATATATACCGACATCAAAAAAGACTTAAAACTGTAGATTTTGATCCACGACCTGAGTATGGAAGTACGCGACTATTGGCGCACCTATCGGCTGAACATTTGCATATTCAAGGGAAATAATTTTAATATTTTGGCCCATTATTGTGCTTCTCCCAATCGTAACAATCTTATGTATTATTTTTTTTAGCCTTACGTCTTGAACAATAATAGAGAATATATCTAGTTTTTGTCATTATCTAGCCCAGGACTTGGAAAATAATGAACCAGAGAGAGAGAGAGAGAGAGAGAGAGAGAGAGAGAGAGAGAGAGAGAGAGAGAGAGAGAGAGTCGTATTTGAAGAGGCTGTGGCTAGGGGAGAGGGGAGGTTTATGTAAATCTAAAATATAAAAAAATAAAAAGAGCCAGGCTCAGTGGCGATTTTTCTTCAAATACTGAATAACAACGAAAGAGTTGGTTAGATTAAATTATATCTATATATATCTATATATATATATACATTGTCAGATTGTTTGTTGGGTAAAATTAACGTCCCCCAACACCTTATGGCATATTGGGATAGTAACACTGTTAGCTATATATAAATTTACTGACCAATAATAACGGATATATTCTATCTCTGTCTAGTCCAGGTTTTGGAGCAGAGATGGGTGCTGCAGGCTTATAGTTACCAGTCTGCTGCCTCTTTTTTTTCATAGAAACAATCGCGGTTGTTGTTTTTTAATACTGAACAATAGCGAACGGAAATGTTGGTACATAATACAGCGGGTAGATTTTGCCATAGAGTGGAACCTTTTTGCTTTAGCAAACATTTAGCTGTTATCCATTCACAAAGAACAACAACAACAAAAAGGACCAAATAATTGTTCAAGACGCAGGATTGACGCAGCCAGCACTGATCACATGTGCACAATCCAGAGCAATTAAAACGAGGTAAATTGTGGTAGAAAGCACAAAACGGATACAGTCAAACCTACGGTTGCGTCTCGTGGTCGAAACATTTATTCAACGAGCCAGATAATATAGTTCAAGGAGAAACATCAGGGCGCGCAAAAGCACTCGGTTTAAGTGAGTTCTAGACCAATTAATAAATAATCCCCTATATTAAAAACGTCTCTGGCGGACGACACAGGTAAAACCATTGGTTTAAATACAAGAAAGAAGCAAATTAGAAATAAATACGTATAAAATACAAAAGCGAGGTAAACTGAGTCGCACCTCTTGGCCACCTAAATAAATAGACCAATAATAGTTTATCAGTTTATGCACTCCAGCCCAAGAGTTGGAGAGAATTTTAATAATTAAAACTCTGTCTAATGACAAATAGTTATAGAAACGGTCCCATTTCGTGAAACCAATGACAAGGGGGAAATTTCCCATAAAACAGGATAAAGAGAGTCAGACAATCACACACTCCTTGAAGTAATTAATATTGACCAATTATTTTACTAGATCGAGGATGTGTCAATATAGATTACGTTGTAAATTATAATAACAGTAAGTATAATAACTCTGTTCTCTTTCAGATCAGAACTAAAGACGCGTTTGTTTCGTGTGACGTTTCATCTCTACACATGTTATTGGTTTTTTTCCCCAGATGTACGTAGATCTACTGTTTGCAGAGTGTGACAGAGTGATATTGTGCTGACTTGTATGTTGTCATTTGCAATAACCTCGTTTTTTGGTGTTTTTTTTTTTAAGTTAGTAGTAGTTGTAGTTCGGCATGACTGTGTGTGAATGAATGCGTTGAGCCTGGTTACATAGAATTCCGCTATATAAAAGGCCTTTAATAATAATAATAATAATTATTATTATTATTATTATTATTATTATTATTATTATAACAACAACAACAATAATAATACTGCTGTTGCTACTATTACTACTACTAAATAATAATAATAATAATAATAATAATAATAATAATAATAATAATAATAATAATAATAATAATAATAATAATAATAATTATTATTATTATTATTATTATTATTATTATCATCATCATCATAAGAACCGGCAGCAGCAGCAGAATAGGAAAATAATTATCATCATTGCTGAAAAAATAATGGTGGTGATGACAGTGAGAGAGAGAGAGAGAGAGAGAGAGAGAGAGAGAGAGAGAGAGAGAGAGAGAGAGAGAAAGGGAGAGAGAGAAAGGGAGAGAGAGAGAGGGGGGAGGGGGGAGGGAGAGAGAGGGGAGTTAGGAAGTAATATAATCATTGCATACTGAGAAAAAAGACAAGCCGACAGCCAGACACACCGACCAAAACACAAGACACTTTGATGGACTTCCGGACATCTGTTATTTCGTTCGTTCGTTCGTTTAGTACACTTAGAAGTGTACGAGGTTAGCAATCTATAGGCACTAAACATTTGTTGTGAATGATGACACATATAGGTGAGTGAAAAATTATTATTATTATAACAACAACAACAACAATAATAATACTGCTGTTGCTACTATTACTACTACTAAATAATAATAATAATAATAATAATAATAATAATAATAATAATAATAATAATAATAATAATAATAATAATAATAATAATAATTATTATTATTATTATTATTATTATTATTATTATTATTATTATTATTATTATTATTATTATTATTATCATCATCATCATAAGAACCGGCAGCAGCAGCAGAATAGGAAAATAATTATCATCATTGCTGAAAAAATAATGGTGGTGATGACAGTGAGAGAGAGAGAGAGAGAGAGAGAGAGAGAGAGAGAGAGAGAAAGGGAGAGAGAGAGGGGGGGAGGGGGGGGAGAGAGAGGGGAGTTAGGAAGTAATATAATCATTGCATACTGAGAAAAAAGACAAGCCGACAGCCAGACACACCGACCAAAACACAAGACACTTTGATGGACTTCCGGACATCTGTTATTTCGTTCGTTCGTTCGTTTAGTACACTTAGAAGTGTACGAGGTTAGCAATCTATAGGCACTAAACATTTGTTGTGAATGATGACACATATAGGTGAGTGAAAAATTGGAGATAGGAGAATTTCACTTACGTACGAGTTTGCTATAGCATGCACAGCATGCAATTCACACTACTTGCTAGTCATTTACTACTTAGTATCAAAGGTTAAATAATCATGTACAGAGAATACCAACAAAACACTCACAATAGGCAGATTGTCACATTTCCTTTAATTACTTAATAACATACTTTTGTATACACTACACTACACTACACTACACTACACTACACTGCACTACAATACAATACAAATAGTACACCATAGAATACAATACAATTCACTACAATACGACACAATACAATACAAGCCAATACAACTTATTATACGATTTCTTTCTTTCTTTCTTTTTTTAAAAGCACGCACCAAACACTAAAATTTGACTTTGGCTTCATATATGCCACAATATCAACAGAGAATCACAAACATTAAACTCTTTAAAAAAAAAAGAAATAGAAAATTAAGGTTGTTTACAAATAATATATGTATACAACCATGTTAAATGAGTGTGCTACTCCAATTAACTGCTTGATAGAAACTGTTCCTTCTCAGTGCGCATAGTATAAAATAATCTAATGCATAAGGATGATTTATAAACTCCAAAACATAAACTGTCGAGCCGTAGTGACTAGGCAATACATCTGCATACTTTTGCATAATTATCAACAGTCAGTGATCCCGACAAATCTCTCTCTCTCTCTCTCTCTCTCTCTCTCTCTCTCTCTCTCTCTCTCTCTCTCTCTCTCTCAATCCCTCTCTCGCTTACTCATCTACATATCAAACAGGAGTAAAAATAATATTAACCAGGTAGAAATTAGACCGGCACCTTCTGTCATAACGAACGTAGAATTTTTAACCGTTTTTTTTTTTTTAATCAGTTTATAGTCCCCTCTCTTCCCGATAAGGATTTTCAGAGAGGAGACTCATATTTTTTAACCGTTAACGGCATGGGATCTTTTTATAGACTATAAAGTTAGTCACACTTCAAAGCAACGAAAATGTTGTTCTGTCATAACGACCGTAGCATTCTTAACCGGCAACGATTATGATGGTATAGGATGATCTTTTTTATGGACTATAAAATTAGTCACAACAACGCAAATTTTGTTGAGTCATTTTTGTTATCGGCTACTTAGAAAATTACTCATTCTATTCATCAATCCGTTGACACAACCTATGAGTAAAAATCGGAACCGTAGTCTATCCGAGTTAATCAGAAGCTATGACAAACCGAGAGAAACAAAGAGTGTCTAAAGAATAACAAGGGAGGTAAACGAAGTCAAACACGGAAGAACCTCCCGCACCCTCACCCCACCCAACCCCAAAATGAAATGACCTTTAGAACTGAAATTGTTGTATTTTTTTCTTTAAACTTTTGTACTTTTGATATCTTTATATTGTCTTTATCGTTATTTTTATAAATTAAAAAGCGTATGTTACTACTGTCTTAGTTTTTTTTTTGTTTTGTTGTTTTTTTTTAAATAGAGGAGGTAGGTCTTAAAACAGAAAATACCTACAAGAAGTACAGGAAGTTTTAATTATTATACAATCCTTCTAAGGTAAAACCCATGGACTGAGTAACTTTCAAGTTTAGTTATCAAGTTTTAAAAGTAGCATCACATCTGTATTAAACTTTGGAATAGTGCACGGATCTCCACCCTCCTTGAGTTTTAAAGAACTTGAAGTCTTGATTTTGTTGTTGTTGTTGTTGAGATACTGATGCATGAGCAGAACTTTAAGTCTTCACCTGTTAGAACTTATAAATAATACTTACTAAATAGATGTTAAAACTGAGTTTCGCACTTATATAATAAAAGAAGAGAAATGTAAGCCTAGTCTATAGATCAGTTATTAAAACTGGGTAAGTTTTAAACAGATTTTATGGAAGAACATAGCTGTAATCCTATAGCTACTGCACATTAAACAAATATTTTCAAAAAAATTTTTTAAACACATAGTGATAACGCCTCCGCCTAAAAGAATCTAAAAATAACATTTGAATGAGCATGTACTCGAAAAGAGCAATCTTAAATTTGGCTACGATTCAAATATGGCTAACTCTTATTTGTTTAAATGTAGATCGCATTGTATATGTATCCAGTTACACCCCATCCTTCTTCTTCATCCATAAGCTCACTCCTTATTCCTTTTCCAACTACTAACCTTCTGCTAACCTTGTTGTTGTTGTTTGTAGATTATAGTCACACGACACTTTCGCATATAGCTGACTACTGGACCGATTTATACTGACACCAGCGGGCCAGTTGTTGGTAAAGGGGAAAATAATATGATCACACGTTGACCAATCCGGGATTCGAACCAGCGACCTTTCGGTTACTAGCAAGACGCTCTTACCAACTGAGCTACCCGGCCCCTCTACTGCTAACCTTCTCTCCGGAATCTTCTTTTATCCCACTATCACTCTCCTCCTCTCCCCACTCTCTGTGCACTCTAAATATTAAATGTATTCGATTGGACAACACAGTCATCCTTGTAGGCATTAAAGATGTGTTGTTGGCTTACCAACTATCGCAGTAAATATTTCGTACAAAGAACAGGAGGTACACACACACACACACACACACACACACACATTCACACATACACACACAGATACACAGGCACATATTATACAGCCTTGCAGACAAACAGAGAGCACGCAAGTTTGATTTTACCCCATGTTGAGAGAGAAAAAGAGAGAGAGAGAGAGAGAGAGAGAGAGAGAGAGAGAGAGAGAGAGAGAGAAAGAGAGAGACAGAACAGAGAGAGAGAGAGACAGAAAAAGAGACAGATATATATATATATATATATATATATATATATATATATATATATAGAGAGAGAGAGAGAGAGAGAGAGAGAGAGAGAGAGAGAGAGAGAGAGAGAGAGAGAGAGAGAGAGATACATATATATATAGAGAGAGACAGACAGACAGACAGACAGACAGAGACAGAAAGAGAGAGAGAGAGGGAGAGAGAGAGAGAGAAAAGGGGGAGTGGGAATTAGAGAGACGGGTGATGGAAGGAGGACGAAGGGGAGGGGGAGAATGGAGGCGCATGCACAATGCTCACATTCAGTCACTCATTTGCTTGCTAACAATGGTTTTTAAACTCTTCTTTCTTTCTTTCTTTCTTTCTTTCTTTCTTTCTTTCTTTCTTTCTTTTTAGTTTATTTTGTTGTTTTATTTCGTGATGGTTTCTCGTTTGCTTTTCATCGCTTGTTTTTATTTGATATCTCTTCTTACCTTATACGCTTTATTTATTCAATGTTAAAAAAAAAAGTTGTTGCATCAATAACCGTTGTTCAAAGCTAAATATTTTGAAGCAAATTGATAAAACAGAATTATGATGGATGTTGAAAATAATGTAATATATTATATTATAGCTATCTGGGCATCGGAAGGCCTACAGTTTACACAGTTCCCTCTACTTTTTGCTATACTTTGTTATAATTATATATAGAGGAAAGTATTCCAGAGAGACAATCAACCCATCATCGAATTACAAGGCAGTGTAATAACTGTCATTGTTGATAGCCAATCTTCCTTATGATCACTTCAGGCTCTTTTCCTACATAGATCAAACTTTATATTTAATTATTAAAATCATGCAGTGTGATACGATAAATTTCTCAATTTAAAAACAAATCTTCCTTGAGAACATTTGAGTTCACGAGTTCCCTTCTTTGAAAAAACTTAAACTTTATTTCTATTTATTTTTTTTTATCAGAATCGCGCGCCTAGCGCCTGTACTTTCTAGGATCGATGACCTAGTAGTTCACTGTAACCTTGCAACGTAAGCAAGCGAACAAATAAGCGTAGGCTCGCAGGGAAATACCACTTCACGCGGGTTGGCTCAGCTGATTTTATTCATATGCACGGGTTGCATAAAACGAATTCTTGTATTGTACAATCATGTAAACACAGGAAAAGGGCATACAGAGTCTCTGCAAAGTAGGACAAGCAAATCAAGCATATGGCGACGGCCGTGATAGTGGCCTTGCTGAACGATAAAATAAAACGCATTTGGAGTTTTAACTTGTGAGCAAGGGAAGTTGGAATGGAAGAAGAGGATAGGGGAGATGGGATGCTGGGATGCTGGGAGGGAGGGTGGGCTCTTACGGAATGCATATTTTATTATACTCGGAGCAGAACCAAAAGAAATTCTGTTACGCAAGAGCGATAAACTCGACATATAACAAAGTAAGAAACTGTTAAAAAACATAAAAAATTACGTAAATGTATGTGTGCGCAAAATGTTTACGCATGTGTATGTTTATGTTATGTGAAAGTCTAAAATCATTTCATCAATTAAAAAAAAGTAATTACATTTATTTTTATTTTTAAAAAACCACTAAAACAGCTAGATTAATAAGACCATTATTTAATACTATTATTTTCAGTGTGATGCTCGCGCAAGAGGAATTAATAATAATAATAATAATAATAATAATAATAATAATAATAATAATAATAATAATAATAATAATCTTCTTCTTCTTCTTCTTCTTCTTCTTCTTCTTCTCTTCCTCCTCCTTTTACTCCTCTTTCTTCTCCTTCTTCTTTTTCTTCTTCTTCTTCTTCTTCTTCTTCTTCTTCTTCTTCTTCTTCTTCTTCTTCTTCTTCTCCTCCTCCTCATTCTCCTGCTCGTATGCGTCTTTATCTATAATCCCGTACCGTGCGTATCATACTTCTGTACTCCAGAAAAATAGGTAAATAAATAAAATAATAAATAAGTAAATAAACACACTGACTGAAACGTGAAAGAGTAATATAAACAAAGGCCTGGGAACCAAAAGAGTAAATAACATTTAAGTAGTCGCCAGTTTCTACTAAAAATTTTCTTGTTTATCTCAGATATACCCTTAAAAGAGACAAGAAAAGAAGGGAAACTCTGCACTGGGCATGCTCTAGTTGCCGTGAATATTAGGAGTATATACTAATTGTTTAGTAAACCCCTATGAATAGTTTAAACGGGGATTTCGTATATACTCTCGCTGCTTAAACTGACTGTATGCAGTTTCTCTCTTCCACGTATGATAGGTTCATTGTGTTTCACATTTGGAGAAGAGTGCACTTTCTGAGAAAAGACCAAGGGATTGACTCATGTCATTTGAAGCACGACAGAAGTGTTCAGGGGATTTGAGCAGGAGGTCAAATTTTCAACGGTCGGTTGGAGCAACAATGACCTATTATATTAATGTTTTAATGTGACAACCATGTAATTTCCCATATATAAATCCCGACCCTTTAAAATATAGTATTGATTGACTTGCTTTGCTCAAAGTACCAGATGCATAGAAAGGCTGTTTTTAATTACACTTGTAGGTTCGAAAATTATTTATTTATTTATTTATTTTATCGTCTTCGTCATAATATCTGGAGGTTACGAACACACACACACACACACACACACACACACACACACACGCACACCCACACACACACCAACACCCACAGACACACACACCACCAACACACACACCACCACCACCACCAACAACAACAACAAAAATACAGAAACGGGAGGAGAGAGATATGATAAAAAAAAATAACCCTCATATCAAAATTTACTTGGAAAACAAACAAAGCGAAAAAGAAGACGATTCAGGTCTTCTGTTAAATAAAATACATTATTGGCTATCACGCAACACTTCTATTGGGACTGTCACAGGCCACAGATAGAATATTCTAGAGAGAGCAGCTGGTACAGAGACTGGACACGACCTCCAGAGCCTTTGGAACGGAAATAAGCGCAGGGGATACCAAAATAATGACCAACAACACCAATGGCATCAACGCGGACATCAAAGTCCAAGGCCAATCCCTCAACACGGTGAACAGCTTCAAATATTTAGGAGCAATTGAATCAGAGAATGGGTCCCGACAGGAAGTCTTCTCCAGGACAGTACGTAGGCTACAACTGCCCATTTGGGAAGACAAGCACCATTAGTTTACACTCCAAGATAGGGTTGCTGTGCTCCCTTGTCATCTCCATCTTTCTATACTCTTGCGAAACATGGACCCTCACAGGAGACCTACAACGAAGAATACAAAGCATGGAGATGAGGTGCACCAGAAGACTTCTTGGTATTTCCTATACCCAGCACATCACTGGGGTGTCGGATAGTGCAGTGGTTGGAGCACTCGCTACTGTGTCGAAAGTGAAGCACCGTCCGGTGCGGTTAGCACTTGGATGGGTGACCGCTAAGGTGTGAAGCGACAAACAACAACGCCCCCAGTTGACTCAACTGTGATTGAGTACCTACTCTCTTGAGGGTGGGGAAGGTAAAGCAGCGAGGGAGAGAGTTGGGCATCACCCTCATTACGCTGGCCCAAGATAAGTGTGATCTCCAACATCACGCTCCCCTACGGCCACAAGGCTATGGGACTACCTTTACCTTTACCTTAGCACATCACCAACGACGAAGTCCGACAGACCATCACACAAGCCATTGGACAACACGATCACTTGCTCACATTGGTGAAGAAACGGAAACTCCGGTGGTATGACCATATCACCGGAGCATCAGGCCTTGCAAAGACCATCCTGCGAGGAACGGTGCAGGGAGGTAGAAGAAGAGGGAGACAGAAAAAGATATGTGAAGACAACACTCGAGAATGGACTGGCTTCACACTGAGTGAAACCATGAGGACTGCTGAGGACAGAGAAATATGGAGTATACTAGTTAAACGATCATCTGTTGTGCCCCAATGACTTCCGAGTTACGGGATAGGATAGGAAAGGATAGGATAGAGAGAACAAAACATCACTGATTCATTTGGGCCCCTAAGCTTCCACTTTTCTTACTATTCTATTATCATCACTTCTGCAGTCTCGATCCGTCAGCCTCTGAAACCTTAGCGGCTACTTGTTTATGTCTTATCAGTTCGATGAAGACCCCGCTGACGGCATCGGTTTCTGCTATTTCAGTAGCAGACGTCAGCACACGTAGATTGAGGCAGAGAGTCTGAAGCTGATTTCCAGAAATAGGTTCTTACCAACAAAACTCTCCATAAGGCAAAAAAACACACAAAAAAAAAACACTTTGTTTACAGTAACATAGGAGAAAAAAAATAGAGTCGGCAGATCGGCTACTTTTCTTTTCTTCTTCTTTCTTATTTTTTTTATTTTCCACCTTGGGTGCAATTTGTTTCGGCTTTTGAAAAAAAAAATTCCAGACGATCCCCCTCAAATAAAAAAAATTACGGTTGGTCAGGAAACCGTAAACAGACATTTTTTGTTGGGGCTTAACCTTGCGCACTGGCGGCGGCGGCATCGGAGAGTCTCAAATGTTCGTTGTTACGACGTCAGCTGTTTTGTAGCAAGCAATGTAGGTAGTAGGCCTATGTATAAACTGCTGCCTCATCCCTTCCTGTTTCCATTGTACTGGGGAGCGCTAGGGTGGGGGTGAGTGGGGGGGGGGGAGGCACAGTGGCACGTGCACTGACACAAAGAAATGTGCAGGCATAGTTGGGGAGTATTGGAGGGAGGAAAACATTCTTGGCCCACTGCGCAATAAGCACGAAGAAGTGAAGACGAGTTAGAAGAAGGACGAGGAAGAAAGAGTCGGGGAAGAAGGCAAAGAAGACGAAGGAGGAGGCGAAAGAAGAAGAAGAAGAAGAAGAAGAAGAAGAAGAAGAAGAAGAAGAAGAAGAAGAAGAAGAAGAAGAAGAAGATGATGATGATGATGATGATGATGATGAGGATGATGATGATGATGATGATGATGATGATGATGATGATGATGATGACGAGGAGGAGGAGACAATGGATGAATGGAAGAGGGGTTATTGAGGAGAGGTATACACTGGGCTAGACAAGGAAACTGCGTGCTTAAAATCACTTCCCTAAGCTGCAATACTCTAGGCTACTTGCCAGAAACCATTTTAACTTATTTAAGTAATTCTGCAATTTAATTTTCCATCTCTCTCTAACTCTCTCTCTCTCTCTCTCTCTCTCTCTCTCTCTCTCTCTCTCTCTCTCTCTCTCTCTCTCTCTCTCTCTCTCTCTCTCTCTCTCTCCCCCTAATCTTCCTTGTTGTTGTAGGTTTTTTTTCTTCTTCTCCTTCTCCTTGTTCTTGTTCTTGTTGTTCTTCTTGTTCTTGTTCTTGTTCTTTCATTGTTTCATTTTTCTTTCTGTCCGTCTGGGCGTGTGCATTTCTTCATTTTGTTCTGTCTGCTTCTTTTTGTTCTTGTTCTTGGTGGTGGTGTTGATGTTGGTTTTCCTCTTCTTCTTTGTCTTTTCACAGTCACGCACGCATACGCGCGCACACACACACACACACACACACACACGCACACACACACTGATGGGACTGGATTTAGTAAAAGCCCTGCATATATAATAAGGAAGGGAGAAGAAAAAAATACCAAAAAATAAAACAACAACAAAAATCATGAATCAGAGTTATTTTCGGTAGTTTAGTCAAACTGCTGTGTCTTCCTGATTGAAGTAACATGGTACCAAAGAGCTTATATATGGTACTGAATATTTACCCAATTCTTACGTCAGAATGTTTTCTTCTTCTGATAACTTTATTTCTGGATATCGATATGCCCTGTTACTGAATGTTTTCTAAAACTAGCTCTTATTATATTATAGACTATATTTCATGTCTTTTCGTATCTTTTATTTTATTGTATACAACGAACAAAATACAAGTTTAACAACAACAGCAACAACAACAAAAAAACTATGTTTTTGAGGCCTGTTCCAAAATATTAAGGCGTTCATTGCGATGACTTTACTAGAAATGAGATTCCAAATAGTAAAATAAAAATAAAACTAACCGACTAACCAATAACTAACTAAATATATAGCCTTTGTCAATACTTGACATTTAACCATTTTGGTTTCACGTAGGCCTACTGTAATATAAATTTTATTAATTAGCAAAATAGTATATCTACACATATTTATCTTAAATCATCAATAATTATTTTTAAAAAATATATAAATACCAGCTTGTATTCTAATTGTCTACTTTAAAGCCTTAAAATCTCTAGTCTATCTAGATAATTACGTGTCTACATAACAATCGACAGCAAAATTGATGGAGTTCTAGCCTAGTAGCAGTTTTCTAGAACATTCTAGTTTGAAACTATGATTTTAGTAACAATTTAAAAAGGATTGATTCGTTTGTTTAAGTAAATATCAACACAAAATCAAGTTTCAAATAAATTCGTCCATTAGTTTCAGAGAAAAATGCGCAAATTTCCCTCACCCCCCTCCCCTCCCCTACTCCTCTCTGACGCCGGACGTACGCTGGATGCCGGACACTTGACTGACGGACAAAGCCAAAAACAATAGCTCCCAAGCTGAGCTTAAAGCTCGGGAACTGATAACGTGTTTTAGCATAGCGACTTGTTTCGACAACAATCCGTCTCGACACGTATTGTGTACGTCTACTGCATGATGAAACGACCAATAGTAGTGTGGTTAGTTGAACGCTATTTTTAGAAACTGATTCTGTGACCGAGGGTTTACATCATAGAGTTTACAAAGGTCTAGGTCAGTAACACGTGGTAGGAGTATCGGAGGCAAATTTTGTTACGTATAATTAGGCTATTTTGCTTTAGACTTAGGCTTACCTGACCTCTTACACTCAGTATGATTATTAGTATCCATGATACAGACCTACCCAGTGATTGCAAAAGCAGAAGATATATTTTCTATTCATTGGACGGGGGCCTTGTCGTGTCACATGACTGTTTATTATTCATCGTTGGGAGGGGCAATAATATGCGTACTTAGCAACTTGATACTGCTAGCTGTTCTGTTACAATTACTGTTTGTGTTTTTAAACCGAACCAAACTGAAACTAAGCAGGTCTCTGATCACACTGCGTAGCTGAGACTATAGCCGATGTTTAATGTTCGCCTCTGCCCTTGTGAGCTGGTGGTACTCGGCCAGTCTCTACTACACTGTATGGCCCAGGTTATCCAGTAATGGCATGTATACAGGGCGCGGGAGTGTAGGAAGATAAAAGTTATCTCGTGACGATTGAATTGCGATGGTAATAATGAGATGAGGTGCAGGTCGTGCATAGTCTTTTTTGTTTCATGTACATTATGAATTGATGCTGACATGTTACAAATTTCAAAATAATTAATCGGCTGACAACTCGGAAAGTTCGATGGCTATTTATTTTTTTTTAATTGGAACGAACTTGACTCCATCGGTTGAAGATAAATGATGATGATGATGGTGATGATGATGATGATGATGATGATGATGATGATGATGATGATGATGATGATGATGATGATGATGATGATGATGTTGTAGTAGTTGTTGTTTATTCATCAGATTAACATAAGTTGTACTGATGTAACATAAACAAATTACAAAATCTACCATGCGAACATCCTAGATATTTTCCAAATTAATTAATTAATTAATCAAACTATAAAAATCACCATACCACTTGCATACACATAAACTTTTAACAACTTACATTCCCTTATAACAATTACTTCACAAAAAGAAACAACACAAAAATTAATAAAAACAAAAGGAACCTTTCAACTTCATCTGTGAAGAACGAAGTACTTATAAAGTCATTTTGCGTCTTACATAGAGTTGAAGTTGGGCCTCCAGGCCCCTACCCCCTCCCCCCTTTCTCACTCCCTATCCCCTCCCCCCCCCCCCCCCACCACCCACCAAAAATAAAATAAAAAACTAAAAGAAAAATGAGAAAATAACAAATGTAAATTTAAACAAAGTAATAAATAATTCCCCCCGCTCGCTCACCTCCCATCCCAAAATAAAGAAATAAATAATGAAGAAATATTTATTGAAACTCAAAATGCTTAATTAAAGAAATTAGGTACAAAGAATCTTTTTAAAAACTTGCTAGACTAATTGTTAGAAGTTAAAACAACAAACAAACAAAATTCTTAGATGATGAAGATGATGATGATGATGATGATGATGATGATGATGATGATGATGATGATGATGATGATGATGATGATGATAGGGATGAGGAGGAGGAGGCGCAGAAGGAATAGAAGAATATGAGGAGGAGGAGAAAGATGATGAGAAAAAGGAGGATGTGAGGAATCGAGGAGAAGGTGGAAACTTGAGGTGACGATTGATAGCGACCAAGACGACGACAGGAATACGTTTTTTTTTTTAAAAAGCCGTTTAGAGATAACTTGAAAATCTGCCAGTCAGAGCCATGGTTACAAGCAAAACGGCAACACCGATAGCCTGATATATTGTTTGTTGCTAAACACACACACAGATACACACACCAACACGCACACGCATACACACACGTACCTTTGCCCCCTCACACTCAAACACACCGTTGATGCCAGCTTGCATGAATGGCAAAAGGTTATCTCGCATGACCAATACAATAATGAAGAAAGAAAAAAAAAACACGACAACATTCGAATGCCTGTGGGTCTATTCACACTTTTCTGCTATCCTATGCACCAACGGGAATCCCCTCATGTAAGAGGGGTAACTCTTTCCGTTACTGTGAAACATACTTCCGGTTTCTTTCTCCGCGTATTGTTTATCCGAGTATTTTGAATGAGTTATTTCCAAATATTCAAGAATATTTTTTTTTTTGTTTTTTTGCTGCACTTTATTATCCCTTTTTATCGGGAAACTCTGGTCCGCCTCCCTCGCCCGGGAAAGGCGTAGTCGCAGCCAGTGGCGCGCCCAAACCCTACCTACCTAACATTATTTGTGATTTTTTTGAAATTTTTGCAGAGGGAGCAAACCGGAGAAAACCGCCGAGACGTTTATTATTGTAAATAATATTCGGAGAAACATAACGCCCAGGTGCTGGCTCGAACCCACACCTGTCAGGCACCATTGGTTTCTGGCTTGTGGACAAGGCAAGTTAGTCCCGCCTTAGCCCACTTGGCCACAACGCTCGCTATGTCGAATATGTCGAATCACATGAGAAAGCGTGGTTCTTTCTCCAATGCATGAAAACATTATGGCAGAACATGATGAAACATTTAGAGATCTTTGTCCCATGGTGTCGTGCCATAGGTTTTCTAGGATTGCAAAACAAAACAAAAACAAAAACAAAAAATATCGTTTTTGAGACTGATTTAATTTTTTTAATAGTTTTTTTTGGGGCCAATTTTTTTTTCTAGGGTCGGCCCCAAAAGCTAGGGTCGGTCGGGTGATCGGAAACAGACTTTTTTTTTCGTCTAATGTCAGCAAATGAATTTCATTTCGAGTGTATTTATTATAACACAGGGGTAAAAAACACAACAACAGAATCTTGACTCCTGTAACGCGTCCCCTGTTGCGTTTATCTTGTGAGAGGCAATTTAATCTTTCGCAGATCACTGGTCCTCTCCATAAAAGGCAATCTGCTGTCCACACCATCGATCAGACCGTCACCCTGGGTTCGTAATCAATCCCCGAGTCACAGAGCACCACTTGCTCATTATAATATAGTCATATATTTATAAAAGACCCGCTGTTAGCTACACGCACCATGTATCATCCATCTGCATTAATCTCTTCCCAGCAGTTCTGGATCGAGCAAGCCGGACAAAGCCCGATGACCTCCCCCAATTTTACAGCACGTGCCACCAATTAATTATCTTTCCACTTGCAGTCAGTACAGTGAACCTTGCTGAACACAGCACCCCTCTTGCAACCATATGCAAAGGTTACACTTTCCTGACTTGCAAGTCAGTACAGTGAACCCTTGCTGACACAGCACCCCCTCTCTGCAACCCATATGCAAAGGTTACACTCCTGAGTTGCCGTCCAAATACGCTTAAATAAACAAGTTTCAAAATATGCAGCTGCGAAGTTACTTTTCTGAAACAAAATGTGGAAGTTTGACGTTTCTCTGATAAGTTTAGGTACATTGCCTGCGTTCAGTTGCATTTCGTTAAGTATAAAACAACAATGATAGTAGACAACCCGTCCCCATGTCATGCTTCAGTCATTTTTGCGACTTCGTTTCCTATGGAAATTTTTTTTTTCGGTTTTGATTTTTTTTATTGGCTTGCAAGAAGTCAGGTCCCACGTTATCAAAAAGCTTGTTCATTTGTCTTTCATGTAACATGATTTTCGGTGGCATGTTTTTGGCACAACATGGTGAGAAAACACAAGTTATGTTGGTAGGGTACGGAGAATCCCTCTCGACATCTAATTGAATATTACAGGTAGCCTTTCCTGCTGCAAGTTTTCTTGTTCACAAAAACCTTCCTCGCTTGTGCTTGTGGGGGACATTATAATATAAGAGTCTGATTGATATGACTGAATATTGTACGAATTGCAGCTAGAATAAGTATTTTTAGCTTTAGTTACCCTTGCTCAGTTTTTCAATTGTCTCTGTCCTTTTCATTTCAAGTGAAAGCCATTCATGTTTATGCATAAATTTTCTGGCTCTAACAATCGTCGTTTTCGGCAATTTGCCATATTTAAAAGTCACGCATCAAGCTTTGAGAAAAGCAAAACAAGCCAGACCGGAACTTGGTTTCACTCTAACCTCGTTTTGATTTATAATGGCGATACCCACGAGTTTTAATGAGAGGTGCCGGAAAGTTGTGAATGTTGCCAAAACATTGGCTGACATGGAATGTGAGTCCACATGATCCGCACTGCAATCACATGATCGTCGGTAAACCCTTTGCGCAGAAACTGGGTATCTAAAAAGATATATAATATACATTGTCTTGCTATAAGATACATGCGAATCCTATGTAGAGTTTCGTATACTTAGATTCTCTTCGCGACCTGCCATGCCATACCATAAGGCAGAGTATAAAATAATGTGTGCGGTTTGCCTTAAGTAGTAAGTTTTATTGTGTATTTTCCACTGTGTACAAGGTGTGTTTAAGTGATGTTACATATACTCAGTGTTACCCCACCGCGTGCACCTACAGCGATTTGTTTTGATTTGTTTGGGTGTTATGCGCAGTTAATCACTTTGGTAGTGCCAAGTCAAGATTTACGAAGTGCATTCTTGCTTTGGCCCTCAGCTGTTCCCGTTGCTTAGTTAAATGTGCGGTGTGTCTATTCAACACCAAAACAAATAGAAGAATGAATGAATGAATGAATGAATGAATGAATGAATGAATAAATAAATAAAGAAATAAAGAAATAAATAAATAAATAAAACTTGTTAAACAACACAGGCTCATTTTACCAAAATAAAGGTATAGTCGCAGTTTTTATTCTACAAATTTCTGTTATATAGTTTTTAATGCTGGGCCTTTAATCTATTTTTTGTCCTTTGCTTTAATACGTTTGTTTTGTCGTCGCTGGTTCTTGTAGGTCTATTGAAAGTTATGATATTCGACACAATTAGCCTGATGCTTGTTTGTCAGCGTACTTCTATAATACGAGGACCTATTGTCATGTGTTTCCTTTTTCCACTAATACACATACTATTTTGATGAGTTTGTTAGTAACAAAAGAAGAAGTGCAAAAGAAGAATAATAAGAAGAAGAGGCCCTATTGTCATATGTCTCCATGTTCCACTAATACCCAGACTACTTTGATGGGTAAGGTAGTAACAGAAGAAGAAGAAGAAGAAGAAGAAGAAGAAGAAGAAGAAGAAGAAGAAGAAGAAGAAGAAGAAGAACAACAACAACAACAACAACAACAACAACAACAACAACAACAACAACAACAACAACAACAACAACAACAACAACAACAACAAGAATGAAGAGGAGGAGGAGGAGAACAAGAAGAAGAACAAGAATAATATGAACAAGAATTAAAGAAGAAGAACAAGAACAAGAAGAAGAACAAAAAGAACTAGAAACAACGACAACAACAATAACAACAACAACATCATCATCAACAACTGCAAACGCAATCGTTGTAGATGAATAACTCAAGAGAGGTGAGTTCAAGGGTCAGTGGAAGTTACACAATAATTGAACTTTTATTAATTTTGCATCAAACCGACTCGTGCAGCAACCATGCCTGTATGGTATCTCAATTATTGCTTCACATTTCTCCAGTTATTTTGCATAATTTTCATAATGGAAGACTAACAATTTCCAATGTGAATAATTAGACGAACGTAATCGCAATCTCTTTTATAACAAACTAGGGTTGCTCAGTAGCGTCGTGGGTGCGCACACGATAGAATTGTGTTTCGTGACGCGACGTCGAGCCCGGGTATTACTTGGATAAGGACGTAGTTATAGTAAGTATTAAATACCTGACGCTACCATTGAAATACACAGAAATGAAACGAGCGCACTGCACTCCAAAGCTAGGTAGCTGGTACCTGGATCTGTTTAAAATCGGGAAAGGTAGTAAGGCAGCAAGAGAGAAGAGTTGGGCGCCCGCCCTCACGATGCTGGCCCGGGGAAAAAGAGAGGTCCCCAACGCATCTTTCCCCAACAATCAAAACGTTTCGGGAACATCTTTAATTTTTATGTAATAAGAGAATAACAACTTGCAATGTTTTCATGATTAGACAAACGAAAGCGCCTTTTATGTGCACCCGAGCTGTATACTATCGAATAATGCTATAGATCACAGTAACAATATCAAGAGCTTCAATTTATCCACATGCATTTGACAGATTTTTGTATTTAATAAGAGACTAACAACTTGTAATTTTAAAAAAAATAATTAGACTAATGAAATCGCTGTTTATGTGCACGCAAGCTATAACAACTGAAGACCGAATGCGATAGAATAGCACGCAAAATAATCACCTACAGTTTCATATTACTTCATTAATGTCCCATATTACACGTCATAAACAGAAGTAAAATTGTGTTTTGCGTCCTTGATACGCAATGGTGTACACAGGACGATGATAAACAAAAGCTAAGAGTATAAAAAATAAAATTGCGAAAACTGATTTTTTGAAACATGAGAGAAGAAAAAAACGAAAACTAAAATTGTGTAAACGACGATCGTAGAGTATGAAATTAATGTTAAACGAAGATCGTGGATTATAAAATGTTATACGGGGATGGTGGTTTATAAAATGCTACACCTTTATTAATTCTGAGTTCTGGTTGCTCTAAAAGTAAAAATATGCCGCGCAGCGGTGTTGCTACTGTGCACAAACTTGGCCGCATATGGTACAAATGGGAATTACCCTGACACGGCTACATTAACATAATGAATATAATATTATGTAAAGTGAATGGTGATCTGATATAAGCAATCTGCGCTTTGAACTGAATGTATATAACCTGGTCTGGTTGACAAAAGACGCTATATTAATTACTAATATTATTTAAAACTCACCTTTTTTTTAAAACATGTAGCCGAGCGGAGTAGTTGACTTCCATCTCTCGGCAACGCTCTTGGGAACACGGCCCGACCTGAACTGTTAATTTCATTTATTCCTCTTAAGAGAGACAAAAAAATATTTGCCCTGCAAGGCGGGGATGTGTGTTAATATTAAACCGGTTTGTCGGCTACTAGTGCCACGACACTCTCTACAAGTCCCTGCCACTGACTTGCATAAAATGCCTGCCGACAATGTAGTCCTGCTCAACACCAAAAGCAAAAGACGAGTGGTCAGGTGGGGAGAACATATGTCGTGTCGCCTTGCCCTGCATAACCCAATGGTCATACCAAAGGATTCTGCACAGCAGGAGCCACCCAAGGCTAGACTAACCAACAAATGGAAGGTAGACAATCTCTCCCAAGCCGTGAACAGTCGCCTCCCATTACGCCACATTCACATTGCATATTCAATTCCTCATATTGTTTTTGTTGGCCTTTGTCATTGTTACGAAACCAATCTGATGACATTCAACTTGGCTTATCTATCAGGACGAGCGGGGGAAAATAAATAAATAAAAAAAGGGGAGAAATCCTTTGTTTGTGCATGAAAATCGATGTATTCTCATTGACCATATACACGCACCCCACACCACATACACACACACACACGACACCTACACACCCACCCACTCACCCTCCATTTCCCCCCACCCCACCCCCGCGCCCGCACACAAAATATTTGCTCTGCAAGGCGGGGAAGTGTGTTGATAGTAAACCGGTTTGCCGGCTACTAGTGCCACGACACTCTACAAATCACTGCCGCTGACTTGCATAAAACGCCTGCCGACAATGTAGTTCTGCTCAACACCAAAAGCAGAAGACGAATGGTCAGGCGGAAAAAACAAATGTGTATAAGCCGACAGTCGGGAATGTTGCCAAAACAGGGTACAATTGGAGAATGGTCTTTTTCTTAGTGATATTTTTCAAATCAAATGGGGTATTTGATAAAATTAAGTAGATTTATGAATGACATACGGAATTGAGTGGTAATCTGCTCTTTAAACTTTATTTTGTTCGTAGTGCAGCTTATTATACAGGTGTGTATAATTTACACACTTGTCTATCCAATTTTTCGACAAATTGGGAAGATACGATTTGAAAAATATGTTTTTAAAAATGCAGAAGATTTTTGCTTCCCAATCTTTTCATCTACCCCACTTGTTACCATGTTTGTATGGAAAAAAAATCCCCAGTTGTGTGGTTATACCACTACATACACACGACACACACACACATACACAAACGACACACGCACATAAATACAAATACATTCCACCATAACCATTAGCAACAAAAATGATAACAGCAACACCATCAACACCAACAACTGCCACTACTGCCACCACTACTGCTACTGCTGCTGCTACTACTATTACTACTACTACTACTATTGCTGCTGCTGCTGGAACTATTCCTCCTCCCAACCCTCCCCCCCCTCACTCCGTAACACACTACGACATACACACAAACATGTACAATCCCCCTCCCACTCTCTTTCTTTCATCCCTCCCTCTTCCCCCCCCCCCCTTCCTTCTCTCTCCCTCCCTCGCTCTCTTTCTCTAACTTCGTCCCCTCAACTCCCTTATCTTTTCCCCCATCCCTCCCAGGGGAAAAGCCTCAAAAAGGCAATCAATACGGAAAGCGTTCGTTCACAATGATTAAAGCAAGCTTTGAAGCTGACAACTGTTCAACACACGTCAGTTTACTATTGTGCAGTGCGTAGCAAGTCATTGTTACGTAAACACTACCTGCATATTGGCTTCCTGCGTCATTGTCGTTATATTGGGCGTTGACAGTGGCTGATACTCACGCATTGTGTGTGATATAACCATTGATTTGTGTGTGTTTTTTTTTCTCTCCCCCCCCCCCCCTCTCTCTCTCTCTCTCTCTCTCTCTCTCTCTCTCTCTCTCTCTCTCTCTCTCTCTCTCTCTCTCTCTCTCTCTCTCTCTCTCCTATATTGACAGGCTATGTCGTCAACCTGCAAAGTATATAGGCTTACTACGTGCATATTTCTTTTGTTTGTATGCAAATAGGAACATCGAGGCTTATTTGCATACTCGAGAGACACAAAGGAATTTAATAGATAGTCAACAAGACAAAGAAGAAATAAAGGTCTAGCGACTTCCTGTTATACACACAAATTAGACAAAGGGATAGACTATACTAGATTAAACAAGACAAAGAAGAAAATAATATAGGTCGGCGGCCTGTCCTTTTTTTTTTTTTTCAAATAACACAGCAGCAAAATAACAACAACAACGATAACAACATCTACAGCTGCTACAACAAACTACTACTACTGCAACTATTACTAATGAGGTATGGGGGGGGGGGGGAGGAGAGGAGAGGAGAGGAGTTGGTAGAGCAATTGAGAGAGCGCTACCTAACCCTCGGTTCTGACACACACACACACACACACACACACACACACACACGCACACGCGCACACGCACACACACACACGCACACACACGCAATTCTCTCTCTCTCTATTTAATTCTTCCCACCTCCCGCTCCCCCTCCTCCCGCCCGCCCCCGCCCACATACACCAACTATTACTCCTCCTCTATCCCCATTTCCCTCACCTTCCCCCATTTCTTCACCCTATGCATTGCTCTCCTCTCTCTCTCTCTCTCTCTCTCTCTCACACACACAGACACACACACGCACACCCACACTCACAGACACACACTGCCTAGCTGAGACTCGTCGAGGCCTACGCTCGCCTATAACCCACCAGTGGGGTCTCTGCGACGCAGTGTGAAGCACATATATAGACTTGATCCTTTATGCTGAACAAAGAAAGTGACAAAGCATCTGAGCAATGACGGCAAGGGCTTTCAAACTCTGGAACAAACATTCATTCCTTGCACCACGAGAATGCGCCATTGTATGATGCATGTGAAGGTAACGATGCTACTAAACTCAGCCTCTAAGTCTGTTTGTAAACTCAAAAAAAGAGTCGGAGCTAGATTTCATTAAACGTTAATACTGGCGTCAAGGTCTACAGCTCCATCAGAAACACTCCTGACTACACGCCAAGTCAAGAACAAGAAGAAGAAGAATGGGTGCGATGTACCATCTTTTCCCCCAAATTACCACTCAGGCTCAAAGCGTGGCGGTCTGTACCGACATACACGCTCACATGTTTCACACACTCTCACATGCACAACACGCACACACACACAAACACACACACACACACACACACATTAGGCTACTCTAAACATGCGGAGACATACTTATTCTAATTCACCCATACACCAAAATTTCAACGGATGCAGCTTAAGATCTAATTTTAAGGAAGTGAACGGTTCCGCGTGCGCACAACAATGGCAAAAAACCCAACCCACAATAAAACCATCTGGAAGGCCTGATGGGAGAATAGAAAATAATAAAATACAATAACTCGATTGACGTACCACGTCTTTGAACTAATATATCACAGAAACAAAAGACTTGGGGTAACGTGAGGACAGGTAACAGCTGGTTTGCAAGATTTGAGGAGGGGTGGGTTGCGGAGATGGTGGAGCAGGGGATGAGGGTGGGATGGGGGAAAGGGTTGGGCAATAGTACAAAGGTGGTAGTGGTGGGCATTCGGGGCCTTTCGGCAGCGCTCCGAGTTCAAATCTTTTGTACGAGGTGATAATTTATTATCGATCGATGTGCGCCTCATGGCAATGTTCATACAGTGGCTGTTTCAGCCCAGCTGTACTAGACAATGTTTACTGCCTCCAATATTATAATGAGGTCAAAGTCGAACAATTTTCGTATGAAGGGTCATCGACCTACTATTATTCTGTATACAATATAAAACGCATTATGCATAAAATTATCTGGGGACCACGTGTTAAAGTAAATATACAAATAACAAACAAAAAGTACTACGGTTTACTGCCTCGTGTGTAATGTGTGAATGACCTCAAAGTCAAATAATTTTCATATGAACCGATGATTATTATTACTGTCTAAACAATTTTAAAACGCAATATGTATAAAATAATCGATTTTTCTCCTGTTTACTGTGAGGGGCAAGGTGTTAAAGCAAACCTCCAAATAAATAAACACATAAGCATTTTAAGTACACGAAACATTAATTAAATACGTGGGTCCTAAAACTGTTTGTGTGTACTATTATAAGTCAAAATCGGATTAGCATAGTTATTTGGAAGTTCTCTATAATAATATCCTTCGCTCCCCTATCCCATCCTATCCTATCCTATCCCGTAACTCGAAAGTCGTTGGGGCACAACAGATGATCGTTTAACCAGCGTGCTCCACCTTTCTCTGTCCTCAGCAACCCTCATGGCTTCGCTCAGGGTCAAGCCAGTCCATTTTCGAAGGTTATCCTCCCACTTCTTTTTTGTATCCCTCTTATTCTGCCTCCTTGCACCGTGCCTTGCAGGATGGTCTTTGCAAGGCCTGATGCTCTGGTGACGTAGTCATACTCATCGGAGTTTCCGTTTCTTTACTACTGAGGGCATGTCATTAAGACATACGGCCAACTTGCATTCGCTTACTCCGCACCTAAGCAGTGGAATTCCCTTCCCTCCCATATCCGCAACATACAATCAACACAAGCTTTCAAAAAGGCCCTCAAAACCCACCTCTTCAAACTGCATTATTCAGATTGATTTGTATCCCGCTGCCATTCTCTCATCTTCTGTCTATGTCTGATCCGTAAGTGTATACACGGCTGTAAATATTTATACTGTTTTTCTTCCTGGGCCTAACCGGGAATATAAATAGCTGTGAATAGGTTTTTGCTATTCTATTTCTGTCTTTTTTGTCATTTGTGCACATAGTTGTAAATAGTCTATTTCGGTCTTTTTTTTGTAATTTATGTACATAGTTGTAAATAGTCTGTACCTTTACTGTTCCGTCTTTGGTGTATTGTAGCAAAAGTAATGTTTTATCGAGTGCATGTATCAGGGCCGGATCACTTACTCTTGGAGGGGGGGGGGGGTTCCAAAATTTTTTTAAGGGGTTAGGGGTGACAAAAACGTGTCCGCTCGAGGAACTTGAGTAGAATGAGGAACGTTTTACTTACCACCAGTGTCAACTAAATTAAGAGCTTTAAAAAAACTCCATATATTTTTTTTTCTGACTGAGTGAGGTACATCGAATGGCCAGGGGGGGGGGTTCCGGAACCCAGGAACCCCCCCCCCCAGATCCGGCCCTGTGTATTTATATGTAATGACTATGTAAAGCGTGGTGAGTCTGGTCAGAGGCTGGAGTACCCGCTATATAAAAATCCGTTATTATTATTATTATTATTATTATTATTATTATTATTATTATTATTATTATTATTATTATTATTATTATTATGTCATCGTGTTGTCCAATGGCTTGTGTGATGGTCTGTCGAACATCGTCGTTGGTAATGTGCTGGATATAGGAAATGCCCAGAAATCTTCTGGTGCACCTCATCTCCATGCTTTGTATTCTTCGTTGTGAGGGTCCATGTTTCGCAAGAGTATAGAAAGATGGAGATGACAAGGGAGCGCAGCAGTCTTACTTTGGAATGTAGACTGATGGTCCTGTCTTTCCAAATGGGCGTCAACCTTGTCAGAGCAGCAGTTGTTGGTGCTATCCTGGTGAGAACTTCCTGCCGAGACCCTTGTCTGGTACAACCGCTCATTTCATGCCCTGTGTTGATACCATTGGTGTTCTTGGTCATCATTTTGGTCTTCTCTGCACGTATTCCCATTCTAAAGGCTCCTACCCAACCCACACAAATAAATAAATTAAATAAACGTGTTAATAACTAAAATTGTAAAACAACAAATAAGTAAATAAAGAAAAACATCGTAATAGAACAATGTAGGCGTTTTTGTGAACACACAATTTCTTGACTTAAAACGTTTATTTCTGTACTTTTTATAACAGGTGCGTGTCATTAATTTGGGAGTTAACCGTGATAATTGAGTTTATTATGCCTACCAAATAGAGTGGCACATCGGGTTTCGAACGCCTAGGTCACCAACAATTCGGAATACAGCAAGTTCGAAATTTGTTTTGTCTCGGGTAACGAATAGTGCCTCTGATTACAAATGACAACTTTCCATTAATAGTTTCTTGGTGCAGAGTTTCCAGTCGGCTGCCAAGAAACAGCGACAAGAAATTATTGCAAAAATATGATTCAGAATAGCAAAGAAAGTGACACATTTCCAGTGATCGTTTTCTTGGTAAGAAAGAAAGAATCAATCTTGTTTAAATTTGATATTTCATTTATTTGGTGGTTTTCTTTATCTTTATTTAATACGTGAAGTACGCATAGTCTTTGCGTTTTTTCTGGTAAAATACCGAAGGTTAATAAAATAAAAACGAACGATTCTTTCAACTTGAAACGGATTGTCTCTATTTAACTGTTTTGGGTTACCAATGTGCTATAAAAACAAGGAAATCTAACAATCATATTTTTTTTATAATGTACGCAATTAAACTGTGTTGTCAATTATTGTTGGTCAAAAATCAGTCTCATTTGTTCATCTTGGAGTTGTCTTTTATTGTGGTTTTGATTTTTAAAACAATCGTAGGCGGAGGGCGGAAATAATTATGTTTGACGCGCGGTTGACCACCCTTGCTTTGTCTGTTGGTTTTGTTCACCGGTTTAGAAGGAAAACATACGGAAAACATAATTAATAACTAAACTAAGCTAAACTAAACTGGCATGAATTTACCACTCACACCACCTCCACCACACTTCAGTACTGTGGTGATCATCATCAGCAGCAGCAGCAAGAGCAGCAGCAACAACAACAACGTGGATTGGCTTGCTGTATGAATGTAATCAACTTGTTATGATATAGAGCCTTCATCACACTTAATTTAGGATTAAAGCCTGTGATTTTGTTTTTAACCTGTAAAAATCTCTTAACAAAACTAATAATACAGAAAATGACATAATTTTCAAAGTGAATACACGCATTTGTTTTATTTATCCTCACAGATTTAACCATAGACCATAATATACTTATATTGGTCTATGATTTAACGTATGCCTGTAATTAGGGTAAAGAACTGATCGATGACCAAATGAGATGGAAAATAACATGATCTTGAAACAACGAAAGGAAGCAATTTCTCACTTTTTTTTTTTAAATCAACGTAGGGGTCGAAATGTGTGTGGGCGTGGGAATGTGGATGTGGGTGTAGGCGTGTGGGTGTGGGGTGTTTGGGCCAAAGACGTGTAGGCCTATTGCGAGACATTGGTTTGCTGCATAACTACTTTTTCTTGGAACTTTCTGCTTCAAAGATGTGTTATCTTAACCTTTCACTCAGATGTCATTTAGAGAACTGCATTTAATGCTAGGTCATCAATGGATCCTCATAGATTACTACTGATCGAAGTACCTTGAAACGACACCCTTGAGTAAAAGGGTTATTTTTATCTCCATTCTTGAAGGAACATTGGAAGTGCTGCACCTCTAGTGCAAGATTATGGATGCTGCTACTCATCTTGTCTTTCATACCAATTAACCCTGTGATGAAAAAAAAAACCACAACACACACATCACAAATTGATAAACAAACTCAAAGAATGCTAAATATGACAAGACAAGGCAAAACAACACATTGCAAATGTGCCCACTGTTGTGGATCTGTTCCATGAATGTTTGCCTATGTATAGAAACGTTGTTAGTGTCGCATCTAATGCGAGCTCATTAATTATTTCTATGAAGTCGCCTTCTATGAGACGATACTACTATCATTACCGAAGAGTCTCAGCTTATCTTAGAATACTATTTGCTGAAATTGCTCTTGTGATTTTCCCAACTTTTTTGTTTTCTTATTTTAAAACAAAGAAGAAGATGATGAAGAAGAGGAAGAAGAAGAAGAAGAAAGAAAGAAAGAAAGAAAGAAAGAAAGAAAGAAAGAAAGAAAGAAAGAAAGAAAGAAAGAAAGAAAGAAAGAAAGAAAGAAAGAAAGAAAGAAAAAGCTGACAGATGAGTGTTGTATATAAAGGGAATTAATGGATTAATTACGAAAGTCAGCTTCCCTAAAGTTAGTATCAAAGAGTCTCAGGTTCACTTTGATACTAATAATTTTGTCTTACCGCTTGTGTTTTTACATAATATCGTAATATGATTGTTGCTGTTGATGTTTTTTGTTTTTTTTTAATATAAAATTGTTAGCACTATAATCTAATACAAGATTTTATATCCGTACTTCCGTTTCTTAAAGCGAGGCCATGTGTTTTCTACAACTATTATCCCAGGCTCCTTCTTTTAAAGAAACTTGTCAGTGCTGTCGTTAGCACCAAGGTCGTCGCCGGCGACAGCCTGTGGAGTTACTCTGAGTATCAGAGATGACTTTGTTGAGTCAGGTACATTTGAGGCTCGGCTCGTATCGATTCAGTGAGCCTAAAACTGTTGCAGAAGCCTTGGAATTGAAACCTGTAGGGTAGGAGGGGACAGACACTGCTATATCGACAGAAGGGCAGCGGCAAACTTGATGATTCACCACCGATCCCTCCTTGGAAAATGCTTCCCGAGGACAGAACCGGCGATTTTGGTTTTTTTTTCGCTCTTCTCAGCAGGCTCGTGCACTGCGTCGACCGTACTACAACAGCGTCTGAGACAGCCCTGCCCAATCAATACCGCCACACATGCTGCACTATCGCAACCTCCTCCTTCCCCATCAAAGTCTCGATCCCTCTTCATCTCCACCACTGAGCGCAGCAGCCGACAGACAATGAGGAGGAGCAGGAAGAGGTGGAGTGTGGGCAAAGAGACAAGAATGAGTGATCTAGTTAGAATTACCACACACACATACACACACATACACAAACACGCATACACAAACACACACACACACACACACACACACACACACACACACACACAATACCGCCTATAGACCGAAACATTACATTACAGCCGCAGTGTAAAATAAATAAGGACGAAAAAAAAGTTATTAAAAAATATGCGAAGTTAGCTAATATGAAAAAAAAAACAAATAAAAAAAACCAACAACACATTAGCAAATAAAGTATACAAATGCTATTGAACACGCCACATGTACATCACACAATAAAACATTAAAATTATCAGAGAAACAAGGATGGTCTGTTACGGACAAGATAGATTCATGGTGATGATGATGATGATGACGATGATGATTATGATGATGATGACGACGATGTGTGCATGATGTATTCATCTGCGCGCTTGATGAAGAACATGCGGTTCTTTTAAATTCATGGTTAAGAGTAATTTTTACTGATAAGGTTTAAAGATTTACACCCAGTTCAAATAAAATGAATTGGATATGGTACGTCACATGCCCTAATTATAAAGTTATACCCTTTGTGTCTCTTCCTTTCATTCTGTTTCTCCTTCCTCCCTTATCAGGGTCTTCAAATTCCTCTGATTTTCCCACCCTGGCAATGGATAGTGCGATTCTCTATGGAATAAACTTGTACAGACACTTGATGAGTTTCAAAATGTGCGCGCTGAAAGTGTTTTGCGATGATTATCATTGTTCACCGTTGCTATTTACCTTTAAAAAAAATAATGTTAACATAGCAAAAAAATAAACATAGTACAATCCAATTATGTTTATTTGCAAGCTGAACTGCAGGTATGCGTGCGTAAGAGATATGAACAAGAATGTCGTAATCAAGTCGGCACTAAAGTAGACTAATATGGGCATTTAGAGGACTACTGTCTATTTTGACACAGAGAGGGGGAAAAAAAAAAAGAAGTTTGCAGCATCTCTTCGTGCGTTCAGACACGTTGCAAACTGACGCAGTTTTAATCGATGTTCGCCTTAGCCTAACTTTTTACAATGATAGTTGAAACAGAGAAGATCAATACAGAGAGGGCTGTGAGGTCTGCATGTTGCTTAGTCATGTTCTGACGCTGCTGCTGCGGCAGCATACTTTCACCCATCCCTACTACACTCCCTCCACAACCCCATTACACCCTTCTTTGCAGAAGAGGAGGAGTGAGGAACAAGTTGTCTTTTCACTCGTCTGCTAGCCTAGTGCAGCGGTATCCTGACGTGACCCTCCATGACAACCCCTCTTCAAGTTCAGTGTCGCTCCCAGCCCTCTCGCCGTTCAATACTTCCATTCAGACTCCCGTCTCCCTATAGTTACCCCATCCCTCTCCACATTCCCCTCCAGCTCCCTTTACCCCGGTACAAGACTATGTGTCACCGTGTCGCAGAGTCTGCAAACCCAGCTTCTGCCGCGCTGACGATGAGGCCTTGCCGGTGTAACGTGCCGAAACAGCCCCCCCCCTCCCCCATTACCAGTTTTACTCCTAAGAGTAGTTTCAGTCCAGGCCCAGATAAACTCTACGGGGGTTAGTCTTGTCATGGCCCAGAATGGGCCCCCTACTCTGTTCCAAATTAAATCCCAGGAGTTAATCGGGAAATGAAGATTACATAGGAACGATCAAGGTCATGAACTGGACTGATTCTCCATGTGTGCCATTACAGCCCCCAGGGAGTTACTTTGGCATTGGACAATTTTGTACCAGAAAAACTACAGTGGACCAGTGCCAAAACAGTCCTCCTTTCAATGGAGAGTAAATCTGACACAATCCAAGATGCACTCTAAATGAGTTCTTCTGGGACTATTTTAATTGTACCAAAACAACTCCTGGGGAGTCAAACTGGAATAGGTGAGAGGGGGGGGGGGTCAGATTGGACCAGGTTCAGACTGCCTCCCCCCACCCCCATCTATCTGGTTAGCAATGGTTATAGTTTATAGGTTAGCAAGAGGGGAGTCAATACGGGACATGTCCAGAACAGTCCCTAAACAAACATATTTATAAAACACTAAATCCAATACAGCCCCCCCCCTCCCTCTCCTTAATTTTTTTAAAAACATAACTATTAACCCCACTACAGGAGAGTTAAACTTGAACATGTCCAGAACAGCCCCCACCCCCAACACACTTGTAAAACACAGAAAGGGAACGGGTCCAGAACACCCCCTCCCCTTAACACTTTCATAAAATACAGAAGAACAGAGAATGGGAGTTAAACTGGAACAGCCCCCCCCACCCCCCTACACACTCATAAGGGGAGTTAAACTGGATCATGGAACAGGTCCATAACAGCCCCCAAGCACACTTATAAATCACAAAAGGGACATTAAAAGGGATAGGTCCAGAATAGTACCCATAAACACAACTATTAACCACTACTTGGGAGTTAAGCTGGGACAGATCTAAAACAGCTGTAATGTGCCGAAACTGCCCCTCACTACCAGTTTTACTCCTGGGAGTAGATTCAGTCTAGGTCCAGATAAACTCTACCGGAGTTAGTCTTGTCATCATCATCATCATGATTATCATAATAATAATAATAATAATAATAATAATAATAATAATAATAATAATAATAATAATAATAATAATAATAATAATAATACTACATTGAGTTATATAGCGCATATATCTCACACAATAAAGTGATTCAAGGCGCATTCACACATAAAATAGAAAATGGTACATAGAAAATGATTAAACAAGAGATGTCCAATCATATATACATAATTATGGTGGAGAAACTCCGATGGTATGACCACGTCACCAGATCATCAGGTCTTGCAAAGACCATCCTGCAAGGCACAGGGCAAGGAGGTAGAAGAAGAGGGAGACTGAAAAAGAGGTGGGAGGACAACATTCGAGAATGGACTGGTTTGACACTGAGCGAAACCATCAGGGTTGCTGAGGACAGGGAAAGATGGAGTACGCTGGTTAAACGATCATCTGTGGTGCCCCTACAACCTCCGAGTAACAGGATAGGATAGGATAGGATATGATAGGAAGAAATTCTTCACCCTTACATACCACACAGACACACATAGACACAGACACACAAACACACATACACATGCACCACACTTTGGTAGGTCTGTAGACGCTGTGCAAACCGGTCAGAGCTGTTCAAGATAGCCACTAACGGAGAAACAAATGGGTTTTGAGGGCAGTTTTGAAAGATGATACAGACTGTTTCTTACGGAGTCAAAGAGGTAGTAAATTACAGTTGACGGAAGCTTGATATAAGAAAGAACGCTGACCGGCTGACGCAAGCCTGGTTCGAGGCACTTTGAGTTTGAGGCGGTCGTCGACAGAGCGGAGATTTCTTGATGGGCTGTACAGAATGATTAGGTCAGAGAGAAATGTAGCCGTGCTGGCTACGCGATACGAGTATTTCTGACCATACGATATGTAGGCCTAACTTTGTTCTCTGTTATGTTTAAACTAACTGTATGAAATAACTTGATATACATTTTTCAGATCCTTTAAAGCATATAACCATTAGACGCAGCGTTAAATTCTCTATTAGAATATATAAACTTTATTTGTGATTTATGTAGCAATTTTGAATTAGAGCGCGATGTTTAGGATAGCGCGATGCATATCATGTTGATAAAGACACCGCACTGTTGGCGCGGCTGCTGCTGAAGCTGTTCTGGAATTTGGCCGGTTTTAACGGATCTTCCCGCTTGCCTACAAAACATGATAAGATTATAAATTGTAAATGATGCTAGTGTAGCAAAGATTCTCCACTGTAACACCTTAGTGTGATATTTTCCGATGTCTTAGTTCATTCTCTAATAGTAGATACTTAAATAAAATATTAGTTGTATAGGGACATACACATTGAAAGGGAAACAGTGAAAAGCTGTCAGAAGGCTATAAAGGTAACTGTAAGTTGTTGTGTTGTGTTGAGTTTAGAGTCGTGACATTCTTAGGAGCAGCAGCCAACTCCCTCTTAAATTGCGTATTATTTTTATTTTGAAGCAGATAGGTCCGACATTGTTATAACAGAAGAAAGGTTGCATTTTTGCGTTTCCGTCAATATATAATTTGTATAGTATTCGTTTGCGTTTCTAGCCTTATGCGTCAAAGTAAGTTTAGTTACTAACACAAACTTAGCCAGCGAGCCAAGATTTTGGGTGCGGGTAAGCAGCACTGCCGCTGCGGCTGACTGTCCGTTATAAAAGCAAAACACAAACATCGGCATGGTGAGAGCACACCGCACAACGCAGGAGAGTACCGGGCACCACGCAGTAGATAAGGGTCGTGCCACTCGCAATGCCTTTGCTCTTAGTAGCCTATGATGTCTTCTAAATAAAACATTTCAACGGTCATCACGGACTGGCGTTGGGGAAGAGAGAGAGAGAATGTGTGAGCCTTCACCATAGCCTCCAATCCATCACATAACACACCATCGTCTCTCCAAAACACAACACCACCAACACCACTACAAAATTTTGGCGCTGCGAGCAGGATTCCTGAAAGATGACAAACCCAAGGAAGGCATCTAAGAAGGCAAAGCAGCTGAGAAACCGACCAGTGGAAATCGAGAGTGAGGAGACTGCCATCATCCAGGAAGGAGGGGCCCACAGAGGCGACACCACGCCTCATCGCCCATCCAGTCACGAATCTTCCACCCACGCACCCTCTTCGAACATGCAGAAGCTGTGGATGATGCCACCCCCCAAACTTCCAACCTTCACGGGGGATGGCGATGACGTCGAAGATTTCACCCAAGAGGCGCGACGGATCCTGGGCCACTGCCAGCTGGATGGGGGTACCGCTATGGAGTGGCTGTTACAATCGCTACGCGGCTGTGCCCGACAGGAAATCATCCAGCGGGCAGACGTGAAGACGGCAGAGGAGGCCCTGGGTGTCCTGGAGGAGACGTTTGCAGACCAGAGGGGAGTCACCAGCCTTCTCAGCAGATTTCACAGCCGGCAGCAAGGCGCAGGTGAGACCGTGCTACAATATGGCCATCATCTTCAACAGCTGGCCCAGCGGTCGAACGCCAGAAAAGACGGCAGCATCCCTGACGAAATGCTGCGGGATAAATTCGTTGAGGGGCTCCAGTCACAAGCCCTTCGACGGGAGCTCCGCCGCATCATTAGGGGAGATGATGTCTCCTACCTGCAGGCCAGAGCGGAAGCCCAGCGCTGGCTGAAGGAGGAGGACCGTGACGGCGACAGCGTCACCACCCAACAGCAGACGGCAACGCCGGTGCCCGACCCCCAAGGAATGGCGGCTCTACAGAGTCAAATAGCGGAGCTGAAGGAGCAGCTGCAGCGGCTAAAGCAACGTCCACAGTCGGCTCCCCAACGTGACACCAGAACCGCCATCTGCTGGTTTTGCGGCCGAATGGGCCACCTCCAGAGGAGCTGTCCTCAAAGACAACCCCACGTCCAACCACCAAGAGGACAGCAAGCACCACGAGGGCAGCAGGGAAACTGCTAGCCCCCGTTGTCCAAACTCAGGCAACGGGGGGCAAGGGCAGTGAAAGGCTGATTGGCGAATGCCCCACGACAACCGCACGCCTCAATGGCCGAGCTGTGCCAGCTCTCCTCGACACGGGCAGCGAGGTAACGACTGTGACGGAGACCTGGGTCACCGAGAATCTTGGTGACGTTTCTCTTCAGTCATCCCACCTCAAGCTGCGGGCAGTCAACGGCGCAGAGGTACCCTACTCCGGTATCCTGGTCGCCGAGCTGCAGTTGGACGGGACCACGTTTTCAAGTGTTCCCATCCTGGTCGTCAGGGAGCTCACGGAACCGGTCATGAGGGAACGCAAGAAACGCCTGCCGCTGTTGGTCGGAATGAACGTCCTGGGAGAGTGGATGACAGCCAGACCGACCAGCTTACCTCAAGGCCTGTTTGCGTCCATCCAAGAAGTGCGACATGACAACACCTTGGTCCAAGGCATCGCCAAGACAGCTACACAGACAGTGGTTCCACCTTTCGCCATGGCCACTGTGCGAGTGACCTCAACGCAGCGGCCTACGCGACAGCTACTGGCGGCACCTTTAACACAACCCCTGCCTGGAGGTCTGCTGATCGTCCCGACCCTCGTCAGCGGTGACGTTTCACGGCGATACGTGAGAGTGGCCAATCTCTCAGAGGTGGACGTCATCCTTCCAGCCCGGACTCCACTGGCGTCACTACAGGCAGTAGACGATGTCCAAGGAAAGGACGAGGTGGCATTCACCGCCACAGTAAATGAACTGGTGGTCACCATCGGAGCACCAGCAGGACAGATCCCCAAGAACACCATTTCCTGCCCCACTTTCGATGGCACAACCAGACAGCGGGAACTTCTTCAACAAGTCCTGGACAAGAACAGAGAAGCCTTTGTCCAAAACGAGTTGGATTTGGGCTACACGGACATCGTCCAACATCAACTGCGGACGAGAGACGAAGTGCCCGTCGCCCAACCCTACAGGCGCATCCCACCTCACCAGCTGAAGGAAATCCAAGACCACATCAAAGGCCTTCTGGAGAAAAACATCATTGTCGAGAGCCACAGTCCATATGCGGCACCAATCGTCGTTGTGCGAAAGAAAGATGGGTCCGTTCGGCTATGCGTCGACTATCGCCGCCTCAACGCCAAGACGGTGGGTGATGCGTATCCGCTGCCACGCATCCAGGAGTCCTTTGACGCGCTGGTTGGGGCCCAATACTTCTCCACCTTGGACCTGGCCAGTGGGTACCACCAAATCGCCATGGACCCCCGAGATCAACATAAAACGGCCTTCGTCACTCCTATGGGCCTCTATGAGTACACCAGGATGCCCATGGGTCTCATCTCGGCCCCCGCCACTTTCCAACGGCTCATGCAGACAACGATGTCCGACTTCATTTTCAGTTTTCTGCTCGTCTACCTAGACGACCTGCTCGTGTACTCAAAGACGTTCGATGAACACCTCCAGCACCTTGATCGGCTTCTACAACGTATCGTCAACACCGGCCTAAAGCTGCGAGTTGAGAAGTGCCAGTTCTTCAGACGAGAAGTCACTTACCTGGGGCACACGATCTCTGCCGATGGCGTCAGCTGCGAAGCGGGGAAGGTCGAAGCCGTCCAGCAGTGGCCCGTACCCAGAACAACGACCGAGCTGCGCAGTTTCCTCGGTTTCGCCAGCTACTACAGGCGTTTCATCAAGGGATTTGCCCGTATTGCTGGTCCACTACACGACATAGCAGCGGAAGGAACGAAGCTCCGACGGAAGAAGACAGCCGACATCACTCACCTGTGGACGTCTAAACATCAAGAGGCGTTCAGCGCGATGAAGACGGCTCTTACCTCGGCGCCAGTCCTCGGTTATGCCGATTTCACCCAGCCGTTCCTGTTGGAGACTGATGCCAGCCATGACGGTCTCAGTGCCATACTGTCCCAAGAACAAGACGGCCAGCGACGGGTTCTCGCCTACGCCAGCAGAAGACTGAGACCGACTGAGAAGAACCAAGCAGCGTACAGCAGCATGAAGCTCGAATTTCTTGCTATGAAGTGGGCCATCACCGAGAAGTTCCGAGATTACCTCCTCGGGGCAACCTTCACCATCCTCACCGACAACAACCCTCTGGTCCACTTCAGAACAGCCAAACTTGGAGCCATCGAGCAGCGGTGGGCGTCACAGCTGTCGCAGTTCAACTTTGACGTCAAGTATCGGCCCGGTGTCACCAACCCGGCTGATGCGCTGTCTCGCCTGCCACTTCACGCAACGTCGACTCCGGTGCCTGCAGAAGTGGCACATGCTTGCGAGGTGTCAGCGACCTGTCAGCAGCAGCATGTACAGAGTAATGATCTCCAACGCCTTCCTGAACTGGATCATCTTGCGTCCGGCGACACGGCTGACCCAGATTTCATCATCCCGCAAAGGTCACCCGAGAATCTCCGTCAGAAGCAGCTCGAGGACCCTGGAATCCAGCCGGTGTTGGCAGCCTGGCCCAACAAGCCTCCACCTGGGGACAGCCGTCCACTGCGACTGCTACTCAAGCAACATCCACGACTGACCTGCAAAGATGGTGTGCTGTATCGTCAGGTGACAGATCCAATCCAGGGCAGATGGGACCAACTGGTGCTACCAAGTTCATTGCGGCCAGATGTCCTTGCAGCAATCCACAACAAGATGGGACATCAGGGTTTCGAGCGCACCATGACACTCCTGCGACCAAGAGTCTACTGGCCTGACATGCACAGCGATGTCAAGCAGTATGTGGCCAACTGCAACACCTGCATCATCAGTCGACGTCCTGTACCACTCAAGACCACGTCGACTCCTGTCCTGGCCAGCCGCCCTCTGCAGATATTGGCCATCGACTTTACCAGACTGGAGCCTGCAACCGACGGCCGAGAGAACGTTCTCATCCTTACGGACGTTTTCTCCAAGTTCACACAGGCTGTTCCAACTCGAAACCAGGAAGCACAGACGGTGGCCAAAGTTCTAGTCAGCGACTGGTTCCAGAAATACGGCGTGCCAGAAAGAATCCACAGCGACCAGGGTCGAGATTTCGAGTCCAAATTGGTCAAGGAGTTGTGTGCATCCTATGGCATCAGCAAGTCGCACACCACTCCTTACCACCCTGAAGGAAATGGACAGTGCGAGCGTTTCAACCGTACGCTCCATGACCTGCTGCGCACCCTCCCTGCGGACCAGAAACGACGATGGCCCCAGCACATTGCAGAAGTCGTCCAAGCCTACAACAACACTCCACACGCGTCCACAGGCTTCTCCCCGCACTTTCTGCTCTTCGGGCAGGAACCTCGACTGCCTGTGGATGACTTGCTTGGGCGACAAGAACCTGCAGCAACTGGAGCCGTGGACTGGGTCCAACAGCATCGGCAGCGACTCCTTGATGCTCACAGACGGGCGTACCAACAACTGGTGAGAGCCGCCGAGACCAGGACCAAACTCACCGACCAAAGAGCAGCTGACCATCCCTTGGCCGTCGGAGACTACGTCTATACCAGAAACAGAGTGATGGGTCGGAACAAAATCCAGGACTTCTGGCGACCTGAGCTGCATCGCGTCACCGCCCGCCGGGATCCCCGCCTGCACGTCTACACCATCCAGCCAGTAGCAGGTGGGCCAGAGCGGGTGGTGAACAGAAGAGATCTCCAACCCGTGGGTCAACACTTTGATCTGCTCATCCCACCTCCTGACCCACTCGAGACCATGCTTTCCAGCGAGAGCGACGAAGGAGAGCCTGAGACCTGGATGGGGAGTTTTCCTGACTCTCTCCCTCCTACCATGGTCACCATCAACCACAACGGGCCAGCCTCTGCATGGGAGCCAGCGCCTTTGGTGTAGGCACCCCCAGCGCAGATGGCCGCCCCAGGAAGAACTCCGATTGATCCTCGACGTTCTGCACGACTGGCACAACGGACAAACTAGTAAAGGTAGGCCACATTTGATTTAAATGTGTAGGCCAAGATACAATTTTATAGTTTGCACCTAGAGACAGTTAGATATATATTAAGGATTAGAAATGAAGATTTTATTGTGCCAGTGTATATATTTAGGTTTAGGAAATGAAGTTTCATTGTGACAGTATCAAGAACAGTATAAAATATCTAGGCTGTGCAGATATATTTGAGTAAAAGACATAGAAGAACCAAACGTTTTCACAAATTTTGTGCAAAGACAGAAGACATTTTACTTGTGTTTTAGATGTGCGTATTCATAGATTAGTGTTTGCTGTGTAACTTAAGTCTTCGTTGTGCCACGTCGTTGCGATAGTAGTAATAGCAGTTGGACAAATAGATTTTAAAGAGATATTTGAGGAAGAGATATATAAATGACTGAAGAAACTTTGGTGCCAAGACTGAAAAGAACATTTTAGTTTAGATGAGTTATATCGATGTGTGTTATTATTGTTTTATTAGAATTATTTTTGCTTCGTTAAATTCTTTAATTAGTACAATAACCATGTTTTATTTGTAGCAAATAAATGACGTTTGTAATAAATATTTCGCATTAGGATTTTGTTTTCATGCGTTTTTGAACGTTTATGTAATATATGTAATGTATGTCTTGTTTTGATTTTAATGCACTATGTATATATGCTTTGTTATGATATTCAATGTAATGTATATTAATGATGCTGTAGATAATTATGTCAACGTTCATGCCTTGTTTGAAAATGAAATGATAATGTTTTGATGTGTTTCATTTTTTTAATGCCCATTCTTTCTGTAATTATGAACGTTGCTCTTACATGCCATTTTCTTTTAATCTCATTCTCGTTTAAATTCTCCTCATCTTAATTCATCCCTCTAGTCGATGTTTATTAGGATATTGCTGCACGGATATTTCATATGTAGGCTTATTATGAGAGTGAAAGTTTTAAACAAAATGTTTAATGTCACCTAATGCTATGTGACTGATTATGAATAGTAAGCGTGTTGAATAGTGTGTTTAAATGACATGTGATATTGTTTGGCTATGTTGTACCATGGACTTTGTTGTATGATGTTGGTTCACTGTTAAATACATAACTAACTATCTAGCAAAGGCAATGCCGGGTCCGCGATATAACTTGTTTTCGTTTTGGTCGGATTCGTACTTAAATGTGCGTTTCAAAGAAATTGTTTTCTCGTTTTCAGAATCGCTCTTGCTGTTGTTCGGTTCTTATGTACGACGCGATTAATGGTAAATCCATGTCCGTTTGTCTTAAGATACGATGGTTCTCTCAGCGCGGACGCTGAGTTTTGAAAGAGTCGGGGTGAAATGTAGCCGTGCTGGCTACGCGATACGAGTATTTCTGACCATACGATATGTAGGCCTAACTTTGTTCTCTGTTATGTTTAAACTAACTGTATGAAATAACTTGATATACATTTTTCAGATCCTTTAAAGCATATAACCATTAGACGCAGCGTTAAATTCTCTATTAGAATATATAAACTTTATTTGTGATTTATGTAGCAATTTTGAATTAGAGCGCGATGTTTAGGATAGCGCGATGCATATCATGTTGATAAAGACACCGCACTGTTGGCGCGGCTGCTGCTGAAGCTGTTCTGGAATTTGGCCGGTTTTAACGGATCTTCCCGCTTGCCTACAAAACATGATAAGATTATAAATTGTAAATGATGCTAGTGTAGCAAAGATTCTCCACTGTAACACCTTAGTGTGATATTTTCCGATGTCTTAGTTCATTCTCTAATAGTAGATACTTAAATAAAATATTAGTTGTATAGGGACATACACATTGAAAGGGAAACAGTGAAAAGCTGTCAGAAGGCTATAAAGGTAACTGTAAGTTGTTGTGTTGTGTTGAGTTTAGAGTCGTGACATTCTTAGGAGCAGCAGCCAACTCCCTCTTAAATTGCGTATTATTTTTATTTTGAAGCAGATAGGTCCGACATTGTTATAACAGAAGAAAGGTTGCATTTTTGCGTTTCCGTCAATATATAATTTGTATAGTATTCGTTTGCGTTTCTAGCCTTATGCGTCAAAGTAAGTTTAGTTACTAACACAAACTTAGCCAGCGAGCCAAGATTTTGGGTGCGGGTAAGCAGCACTGCCGCTGCGGCTGACTGTCCGTTATAAAAGCAAAACACAAACATCGGCATGGTGAGAGCACACCGCACAACGCAGGAGAGTACCGGGCACCACGCAGTAGATAAGGGTCGTGCCACTCGCAATGCCTTTGCTCTTAGTAGCCTATGATGTCTTCTAAATAAAACATTTCAACGGTCATCACGGACTGGCGTTGGGGAAGAGAGAGAGAGAATGTGTGAGCCTTCACCATAGCCTCCAATCCATCACATAACACACCATCGTCTCTCCAAAACACAACACCACCAACACCACTACAGATAAAAAGGAGCAATTCCGTAAATGCATTTGTATGTAAGGAGGTTTATTTTGTATTTAATGTAGTCTGCAACAGGAAGCCAGTGTAGTTGTTTTAAGAGTGGAGTGAGGTAGTCCCGTCTTTTCCTTTGAAGGACAAGGAGGGCTGAACTGTTCTGAATGCGTTGGAGTTTAGAGACAGATGTCCCAGTTTAACTCCCATTAGTTTTTATAGAGATTTGGGGGGGGGGGGAGGATGGTGGGCGGTTCAATACCTGCCCCATTTTAACTCCCCTTTTGTGTTTTATAGTTGCGTATGGGGCTTTTCTGAATCTGTCCCAGTTTAACTCCCCTGTAATATTTTAACGGTGTGTGGGGGTGGGGTGGGGGTAGTTGGGGAGCTATTCTGGCCCAGTCCTAGTTTAACTCCCCTACAGTGTTCTCTCTTTAACTCCCCTATAGTGTGTTATGAGGGGGGAGGGGGGTATTCTGTCCCTGTCCCAATTAAACTACTGTGTTACATTTTCTTGTTTTTAAGGTTATTCTGGAATTGTCCCAGTTTAACTCTCATGTTTAGCTTTTGTATATTTAGTGAACTTGGGGCTGATCTGGACCTGTCCCAGTGTACCTCCCCTTTCGTGTTTCATAGGAGCTGTGGACCCATCCAAGCTTATCTCTATGCTTTATAGGTGTGTTGGGGTGGGAGCTGTTCTGTCCCTGTCAAAGTTAAACTCCCATGTGGGCTGTTTTGGATTAGTCCAAGTTTAACCCTCATGTTGTGTTGGGTGAGAGCTTTTCTGGAACTGTTCTGTTTTAACTTTTGAATGATTTGTTATTTTGAGTAGAAGCGAACCGGTTATGCTGAAGAAAACTGATTTGGAATAGAAGGAGGGGGGGGGCATCCTGGGCCATAAGCAGACTAACGCTCCCGGGGAGATAATCTTAGCATGGACTGATACTACTGGGAGTAAAAGTGGTAAGGGAGTCATTTTAGCACGCTACACCGGCATCCCGTCTCTTTTCCCGCGCTCTTCCTTTCATTTGTTCTTCAATTTCCTTTTTTCTTCTTCTTTTTTTTCTCTCTTTCTTTTCTTCGTCGCTTCTAGCTTTCTACGGCTCTCGTCCATAGAGAATAATGTATTCAAGGTCTTGCTGCCAGATTACAACCGGTGGCAAAGCCGAGCTAGTAGTTCCTAAGGCATTTTGCTCAGTTTGCATCGGTTATGCAATCCGACTGCTGCTCACTTTTAGAGTGAATGTTTTAATTGTTGAAATCGACATCTTGGTTCAAGTTAAGGTTAGGCTACAACATTATCCAAACGCGTCCTGAAATTAACACAATCTCAGCTTCTGCTATAGATTAAAGTTAATATCCTTACTTGCAAATGTTGAAATCGACATCTTGGTTCACGATAAGGTTGGGCTGCAACATTATCCTAATTCGTCGTTAAATTAACACAGTCATAATTTGACTATGAAAGATAACACCCAAGCAAATATAAAATAACAATTAAAAAACCAATCTATTATAAAGCCTCGGCTTGTTCCCAAACCTTTCATGTATAAATTGTCACAACAGCTGACACAACACTGCAACTTTCGACCTATGTGATACTTTGCTCGGCCTTGAATGGAACCGCACTATGTCACAGTTTCACTGTGAAAGTTTATACTGACTCTTTGGAGAAGAAGACGAAGAAGAAGAAGAAGAAGAAGAAGAAGAAGAAGAAGAAGAAGAAGAAGAAGAAGAAGAAGAAGAAGAAGAAGAAGAAGAAGAAGAAGAAGAAGACACCCGATGCACATCGGTCGAACGCTCGAGAAGAAGAAGAAGAAGAAGAAGAAGAAGAAGAAGAACAACAACAACAACAACAACAACAACAACAATGACGACACCGACAACAAGAACAACAACAACAAAAAGAACCATAGCAAGAAGAAAAAAAGAAGACGACGACGACGACGACGAAGAAGAAGAAGAAGAAGAAGAAGAAGAAGAAGAAGAAGAAGAAGAAGAAGAAGAAGAAGAAGAAGAAGAAGAAGAAGAAGAAGAAGAAGAAGAAAGTAAAAGAAGAAGAAGGAGGAGGAGGAGGAGAAGGAGGAGGAGGAGGAGAAGAAGAAGAAGAAGAAGAAGAAGAAGAAGAAGAAGAAGAAGAAGAAGAAGAAGAAGAAGAAGAAGAAGAAGAAGAAGAAGAATTTAGGCTGCAGCCAAAGACCACATTTATTACTCAGTCACATAATCGAGTAACTTTAAACAGTCTAATTCAGTTTCAACTAATTCAATTGATGATCTGTCAGCAAATATATAAAATATAAATAGACAAACCCACAGCCAACTAACTCATGCAACAGCTCAATCATGCATACACTGATACCGTTATCTCTTTGACTCACATGGGAAGCACATAGATAGCCTATCATCATCATGCAGGTTTCATGACAAAATTGCATTACTACAGAGAATGAATGACCCCACCACAATAAAACTGGTATGAATCCATTCCTTTCATTATCGAAACTGAAATTAGATACAGGCCTATCAAATCATTATTAGTTATACTTTTATAGCACATATAAAATAAATATTTTGGGTGGGAACGCACAGACCTGCAAAGTCAATAATAACAATAAAAAGAATAAGATCTATGTAGACTAGTACAGAATGCATGATTCATGATACGAGCTCAGTGACCACACCCACAACTCCCCGTAGCATAATGGTAGCTGAGATTGAGAATTGAGAATTATTTCGAGCCATTGCTTCATTACTTATTCTTCATATTGCTGTCCTCCTTTGTGTGTGTGTGTGTGAGTGCGAGCGCGCGTGTGTGTGCATGTACGTGTGTCTCTTTTTAAACATACCTTTTCATACTTAGATGTGATGTTTGTTATTATTTCTTAAGATGTTTACCGTGTTTTATCTCGTAATGTTGTTCCGTATTGATCAAATATTTATCTTTGTTAGATGTGATGTTTGTTTTATTTTTTACGATGTTTAACTGTTTTTTTTCTCTTAATGTATTGTTTAAATAGTTGCGAGCGTATGTGTGTGTGTAGAGCAAGCTTTAAGATTGGTTTTGTCGCTATAAAAATAAATTATTATTATTATTATTATTATTATTATTATTATTATTATTATTATTATTATTATTATTGAACCGATATATGATGTACGTGCTGTGGTCAGTTTTATAAATATTATTAGTATATATATATATATATATATATATATATATATATATATATATATATATATATATATATATATATATATATATATATATATATATATATATATATAAATTACAATCAGTTGTATTTGTGCGTCACCATGGAAGTGCGTGGATACGCCCTTGAGGGTGTTGCTACAAGCCCAAGGCATGATGGTAACTTGAAATTTTCAATGAACGGTCTAGATAGTCGTCTTAGCTATGATTATGGTGCAAGTATAAAAATGTTGAGTAGGCCATAGAGGCTCGCACTATTCAACAGGTAAATCATTAATATTAAAATAGAAATTGCCGACGGCGAGGGTTATTTATTTTACATTTGCTGACTAGCTGTCAGTTTTTCATTGTTGAGGAATGGAATATGAGTATACAATGCCATGTTTTACTCCACTATGTTAGCAGCCGTCCAATGTTTACACTCCGTTACTACTAGCCCCAGTCACAACGCTGTTGCTGTCTCGGCGACCTCACCAATACACATGCACTGTACGCGGCAGTCATAGCTAAAAATAGAAAGGGCCCTCTCTGCCGTTTCGCTGGTTGGGCGGAAATACAACCATAGCGCGCGTCAGAACGAAACGATTTGTCCTCGGAGCAGGATGTCTTTATAGTTTCTCTTCAAAATACGTTTGTTTTTTGTTAAATCTCTGAGAAAAGTGTGAAAAGTCATTTTCCCGCGCGTTGGATAAGCTGATTCATCAAAATTGGCGGTCATTACGTACTTGCTGACTCATCAGCACGGCACGCAGCGCGCCAAGCACTCTCGGAAGCTCGCTGACTGGCGTAAACTACGTAACTGGTTTCGTGTAAACTTGGCGACTGCAGCACATGCTCTCCGCTTCAGTTTCTTTTTGTGGATTTACCAAACAACGTTGATTCTTGGATTGTACCACACCATCACATAAGGATCCAGGGAGTCTGAATATGAGTAAAAAGGTAAGTCAAATAGTCGTGTTCGATTCACATTTGCGATAGTTTGGGTGGCGTGGCTGAGTCTCGTGTCTTTGTTTACGTTCTGTTTACTGGCTCCGCCATATCTAGTTCAACTGCGTAGAACGCCTTTCTTTTTTCGTGTGCTGTTGTTTTTGACTTTTGACAGAAACTTTTGAGTTACTTTTTATTGTGAAAAATCACGATGTATTAGTTTTTTGGATGATAGTATTTGGAAATTACTACTTTTGTGTTGGTTGTGAAACGAGGCCGCGTGACCTCGAACTCTCTCGTCATTGATTCAGCATACGGGGCACTGCGCTCTACATAACAAAGTCTGATTGGGCGCAATTCCTTTACATTACAATGTTGTGGTATTTGGCCCCATTTTATCAAAACATGGTTCACTTTGTACTTGTAAATCCCTCCACTGGCATGTTACTTTTTAATTATTAGTTCAGATGTGAAGTTTTTTTTTGTAGTTGATTCACCCTTGTACACTCTGACACGTATATTGATCGACGTAGAGAGCGCGTGGCACTCGCGTTGAAACTAGTTGATCATCTTTAGCCACTAGGAAAATCCACAATACGAACAGGTTGCAAACATGCATTTGCTGATTCAAGCAAGGACTTGTGTGCCAAGACCCAGATTTTGATAAAGGCCTAGTTTTGTATGATAGAAGATAGGATTTGGTTTGGGGATGACTGGTCAAGCTCTGTATAGGCGATTGGGATTTGGGAGGAACAAAGAAGTGAGGATACGGGAGTGTTGGCGACAGCTCGCTCGATCGGCCATGCCCGCCCGTGGCTCACGACTCGAGCTGAGTCGACATGAGTGACAAAGAAAAGAGAAGCTCATTATGGGAAACTGACTCATCCAACAAGTCGGCAACATTTTCGGCGGATCTCCTCTCTCGTCCAACGGAATGTCAATACATTCTGCCCAGTCATGAAGCTGTTCAATAGTCATGTGGCCCCAGTATTTCGTCACATGTTAGTAAGACTTTATTTTTGTTACCAGCTAAGCGATTTTTAGAACGCAGTAGACGTTTCATGATGTCGTAATGTTTATATTTGTAACCCACTTTTCCTTGAAAAAAAAAAAATCATGGTGTCATTTGGTTTGTCGTGTTGAATTTTTAATTTAAGACCTTTACAAAAAAAAAACAAAAAACAATATCTTTTATCTGAAAGTGAAACTTGTACCTGCAGGTTCCCAAACTATATTTGTCAACAGTCCACATTTGAAATTAAGAAGGAAAAAAAAAAGACTAATTCATGTAATTAAATAAATAAATAAATAAATAAATAAATACTAGAAAGAAAATGGCAGACATTGGGATGGGAGGATTAGTAATTATTTTTTGTGATTTAATTTAAACTTTTTTCACCACTACATGAATTGTACATTATAGTTTGGTCCATGTCATGGAGTTATAAAATAAACTATTATTGGTATTTATTTGGTTTGTTTATTGAACAGAAAATGTGCTTTTATTTTTGCAGTCGATTTGTACAAAGCATGACATATTATGTCTTCTGTGATTAATACGTTCAAAAATGACTTGTTTGGTCTTCTCAAAACCAAAAGATATTTGAAAATGTATAGTTGTACTTATATAAAAAAAAAAAAAAAAAAAAAAAAAAAAGGTCCTTCTGGTCATGGCAATATGCAGTTAAGCAAATCCGTATTCCCATCCTAGGTCTCTTTATCGTACTAGCTAGGCGTTAGTTTTCCAGAAAAGCAGAAGAAGAAAGAAAGAAAATAAAAGGGTGTAGCTTTTATGGGATTTTCCACCTTGACTTTGTTAAACTTAGAGGTATGCAGGGAACGGGGAAGCTCGAATGACAGTCCCCCTTTTCACAAAGACCTGTTACGAGAATCTACTTGCTGCCATAGGCATTCTTTGTTTAGAGCGCGGCTATTTTTAGCTTCTCTCGTGATACAATCCCAGGCTGACGGATACTATACACCGTAAAGCGTTTTGTGCAAGGGAACTTGCTGCGCGTCGCTTTTGACGTCACGAGAAAGGGGGCGGAGCTTAGTTGTGGGTCAAAGGTCAGGAAACAGGCTCGACTATTCAGGTGGGGTCAGCCTGACTGCGAAGGATTGTTGCTAAGTCATGGTTTCTGCGGAATGCTCTGGATTCTTTCCACCGGATTGTTTGGGAAGGTGTAAACGGATTAGCCCTCGTTATCATCGAGTGGATTTGTTAAGAGTACGGTTAGATAATAAGACGTTCGTAACAGGACTGTAATATTGTTCAACAGTGTTACACGCCTAGGCCTACCTACTACTTCAGTAAAAACTGCTGAGTGTACGCTTAGAGTTTGAACTGTTGACTGTTAAATGCATGAATCAGCACTTTTGGCGGTGACTGAACTCCTTTGCGATGACCGTGCAGTTTTTGTTGTGTAAGAACAGTCTATCGTCAGGGTGGCTGGCAATTTTGTGTCTGTACATCTCGTTTGAAGTTTAAGTGTAGTCTCAACACCTTGTACCTGTGTGATATTGTTATATAATGTGTAATTTACATGAGGCATAGGCCTACTTTTCATTTTGTCGGTCAGCGTTCGCCCTTTTCATTGAGGACGTCAAGATTAGGTGCTTCTACAGTGCTTTACTACTACTCCTACTACTATTGGTAGTACTAAAAGGCTTTATTGTACAATTTGCATTTTGCTTTTGTGTTGAATTATCAATAGTTGAAAAACTGCATCTGAATGGAGTTGGAAGGACGTGAAGTAAGTTTGGTGAATAATATGGTAACATAATATTATTTAAATAACTGATGAATAATAATCGCCATTTTCATGTTTTATTGAGACGTGCCAAAAAAAAAAAGTTTATTATGATTTTAAAAAAAATTGCTGTTCTTTTAGCAAGAAAAGTTGGTGTCATTTTGTCGCAGTTTGCTCAAGTCTAAGACTTCAGCTTTTGTATAATTTGCCAATTGTGCCCAATCTAAACTTTAATGTACTTTACAGGTATAGTACTCTTAAATTAATTAATTCTGTTGTAAGAAATGGATAGCCAGTGACACTGTCAGATCCTGTTATCAACATTGTACTCAAGGTTAAATACTGGGGATTTTAAATCCTGTGTTTATTTTTCAGTATTGACTATTGTGGCGTGATACTGTGCTTGTAAGTGTAATAACCTAGCTGAAATACGTTAATTTGCATAGAGTAAGTAGAGGAGGCAAAACTTGTCAGTTATATTACCCCGGAAATAATAGATCTGTAAATTAAATCATTAAACGTATGAATGAGTTATGACAGTATTATTTCTGTGTGTGGATATAAACAGGAGCTTGTTTGTGCAATGAAATGTTATGGTATACATTGTTTGAAGCTTAATTTCCTGGTTACATTTTTTAAGAATCCTTTGAACAGAGTGGTCTAATAGTGTAGGACCAGAAGTGGCCAGTATTTTTTTACTACAGTACCACTGCATTCATCTTTATCAAGAATTGTCATCCTTTAATTTGGAGGATTATTATGTAAAAGTAAAACAAGGACTGCAAAAACCGCCTGAAGCCGTTATTGTTTACAGGACCTATTGGCATGCTGAATCTCTGTCAAATACAAAAAGCAGTTTTATTTCTACATTATTATATAAAATTATATGTCATGTTGCTTTATTTCAAATGCTATGTCAATGCTCTTTTTGTGTATGTGTAGAGTGTTTTTGATGGTTACTTTACATCAATGTACATGTATTTCACTGTTTTATTACTTCACATTATATTACCACAATTGTGAGAAAGGGGGATGGGAGTTTTGGACTGGCTACTGATAAGATGTTTGCCAATACTGGTTGCATTTTTCAACAGTCCATGAGATAGTGCTGGGTGCCGAAACTCTCTTGGCTCCATCCCTGAAAAGCAAACGTCATCCTTTCACTCATCATATTCTAATAGAGTTTTTTTCTGTCTGTTGCAGATTTTCTTGTCGCAGGTGAAAAACGAGGAGTCACTCGCACGACAACTTGAGGAGAGCAACTATGCAGAGCAGAGTTCTCCTAGTATCAGCGATGACGAACTTGTTAACCTCTCCGTCAAAGACCTCAACCGCATGCTCAAAGGCCTGACCAGAGATGAGGTAATCAAGCTCAAACAGCGTCGACGGACGCTGAAGAACCGTGGCTATGCTGCCAACTGCCGCGAGAAACGCATCTCGCAGAAAGACCTGCTCGAGACTGAAAAACACCAGCTGAAAGCGGAGGTGGACAGGCTGCAGCGGGGAAAACGATGTTGTAAAGATGGAGTTGCATGCTTTGAGGTCAAAGTGTGATGCCCTGGAGAGGTTTGCTGACCTAAACAACATCCATGTACCCCGAGGAGGAGTGGGACTGAACTTGAGTATGGCTCATCGACAATCAGGCATCCCCACACATACATCGGTCATCGTCAAAACAGAGCAGTCGCTGACACAGTCCACCGTTTCATAACGTTGGACTTGTCTCTCGGCTCACTAGGGGGATGGGAGACGACAAGATGGACAATGCACAACGATTTGGGTTAGTGTGGAATATCTTTATTTTTCTGCGATGAACAGAAGTAACTTTGGACTTTTTTCCTCCTCATAAAGTGAACTTTAGTTTTATCAAAATTGAAATTGCATTTACTGTGCAGTGTATTATCTGTGTCTAGAGAATACAAGCTTCTTCTTACTGCTGTGTGATGGCAAGAGAAGGAGCTGTTTCCTATTTTAAAAAATGTGCAGATCGTGACTTTCAAAGACAGGGATGCTGGTGACTGTGAGCCTTATTCAGTGCAACAAAGTATATACCCCACCAAGGATTTATCATTAACATCGTCATTGGAACTTCGAAGTGAATATCTACCATCGTTATATTTGCTATAAAGTGTTAGCGATTGTCTGATTATAGCATCAAGGCTGTCACTGACATCATTTATCATGCTGATCATGAATAATTTGTGGACTTGTCAAAAGAGAAAGATTTGGCAAAAGGGAAAGTTTTGTGACTGCAAGTATATGTATACCAGACTGTCCTGAATTGTTTTTTGTTTTTTTACTGTCTGTGAAAGGCTAAGATAGATTATTTAGATCTGTGTTTATATACTACATATTTATATTTTCAAGCAAGTTTAGTCTTTATTTGTCGATCATCTGTAGGTTTGAATCGGAGTTTACATTAGGGAAGAAACTGTGTTTCAGACAAGGGTCAGGTTTGTATTCTTTAACTTAGGACAAAAGAGTGTTTAAAAATAAATAATGTAAACATTATTTTAAAGGTAATTTTCATATCATATATTTTCTTTCTTTAATATTGTTTGTAATTTATTAACGATAGTCTGTACTAATTTGTGGTGTGTGGCTGAAATTTGATGATGTGGTAAGAATTGTGCTTGTAAAAGAAGTGTGAGTGCACACTTCAACATGGACTTAGTTACACATCTTTGACCAGAGTATGTGTTTTTTAAAACTATCTTAGTTTGCACATTTAAACATAATAAATAATAGCTAATAGTACTTATTTTGTATTCCACACTTCAGTTTTAGTAAACGTTTGCAAAATTTGTACAATTTCATTTAAGGCAATGCTTATTTGATGTTTTGTGAAATTATAATCTTAAGTAATTTAATTAACAAGTTTATAACTATAACTAAGTAAATAACTGATAATAGAATTTTTTTTGTTATAAAATTGTTGCTGCGGTAAATTCAAACTATGATTTAGATACAAATTGAATTAAAGTAAGCGCCTCATTTGTAAATTATACCAAACAAGTTAAGCAAAAGGAACTAACAATTATTTATGGGTTATTCAGTATTTTTGTGCTTTTTTTTTCTTCTTCCCATTGTTGATCTTGAACGCAACTCAATGTAATAACATATTTTCTTTGTATTTGAATTTAAGTGTGAATTAATGCAACGCAAGTGACTAAACTTCATTGTGTGTCATGGTCACCTAGTTGTATTTTTACCCGCCCTTCCCCAAAATTCCACTCCCACCCCAAAAAATATATTATTACTGTGAATGTTATTTAATTATTAGTTAATTTACACTGTATTTATTTTATGAAACAGGCAGACTATGGAGTTGCTCTTTGAGTATTATTATTCATAACTTTAAATAATGTTCTCTTTTTTTTTTTTTTTTTTTTTTTTTTTTTTTTTTTCTTTTTGAGTGACAGTTGATCTGTGCGGAGTCTGTTGATGTTGGAGTGCTCTTGCATGCTTGTAAAATGGTGAATTTTGGAGAGTAATGAGGAATGCTATGGAGACATTTTGAGTCTAGATTGCAAATGGGATAAGAGGATGGTGATTAGATGTTGGATTTAGAAGATGAAGATGAAGGTTGTACATTTGTTCATAGTCATGACCATTCAAAACAAATCAGTCACGCCATCACAAGACATTTTTTAATTCCCATTCAATGATTCATTAATGTTATGACATCGGATCATCCAATATCATCACTTCGTAAGACAAATTATTCATAATGCTGTGGACATTCAATCAAAAATGCCATTTATCTTTTGAAATAACATGTATCAAGATTATGTTTCATCTTGGAAGTGTTGCTATGGACTGACAAGTGGAAATAGACTGTGTTCAGACTTTTTGCCTTACAACTATTATAGTAATTTGTCCTTGATGGTCAGCTGTGTTTTAAATTTTGATTAAATTTGAGAAGTACAACCATATGTTGTGCCTGCATTTTTGTACTTGTTTAATCCATTGATAGCGTGTGAATTGAAGCAGTGAATGGCAAGTATGCAGTATCAAAACAATGAAATACGTTATACTTGTGACTGACACTTGACCCCTGCTCATCTGAAAGAGCTGTAGCGTTTATTATTATTTTGAAAATTGCACAATATTTCCTCCATTATCCCATCTGTGGTCTAATGACCACCCTTGTTGGGCCGGTACCCCTTAGGGTCATGAGCAATCTTGCCACTGTAGATTGTTCTAACCTATAAAGGGTACAGTGAAAGCCCCAGTTGAAAACCTGTCTTGCCTTTGTAGGCATGACAAATTAACTGTGGCAACAGTTCCCCCCGTTGGAGTGCCGGGGGTTTCAGTATAAATAGTATCCCCACTTTCTGGAAATTTAGTGCTTTAAATTCCCACTGTCGCTGTCTTCCTCATTTACTCCTTCCTATTCTTGCTCTGTCCTTCACTCTGCTATACTATCTTCTTCTTCGCTAGATCAATGACCTACCTTTTTTCTTGAAAACTCTTCCTGGACAAGACTCCTTGTTTGTGTATGAGGTCTGTTGGATCAGCTTGGGAGTGTTGGACGCTTTCTGCCGGGTGGTCACTAGGGCTTCCTATGAATGTACTATTTAGCACTATAGGCATTTTATATGTATGTGTTTGGTTGATGATTTATAATGATGTTTGTATTCTATTTTGTTTTTGTAACCGGGGTGTTCGCGTAGTTGAGGTCAACCCTCAGCCGTCCCCCGCGTGGGATGTCTTTATTGTAAAGTGACTGGCCGGTGGAGGGCATTCAATTTTCCCACTGGGGTTGTTTCAGCAGATCTTTTATGCGGATCGGGGGTTGTCCGGTCCTGATTTGGCTCGGAAGAGTCCGCTGGACCTAAAGCAACAATAAATCAATCAAATCATGTTGGGCCGATGACACTCCTTTTCACTGATTGTTTTTTTTTTTTTTTTTTTTTTTTTTTTTTTGCTGTGTGACAACTTTGGAGGGCACTAATTAAATTATTAATTCTGCAAGTTTGTTTTCAATATTATTGTTGTGCCAGTATCAGAAGTGCAACGGTAGCCTACCTTTGAAAACATGATTTTACTGTACTTGAGGAATTTGATGTGAAATTAACCTTGCCTTCAGGTTTTGCTAAATTTGTTATGTAACTAATTCTGCAAACAATTTTGTAGAGCTGAACTTAAATGAACAAAAAGCTCCAGAAGTTGAACTTAGAGATCATGTTGTACAGAAAGGAAACATGTAGTTGACAAGTAAAAGTCACAATTAATTAGCCTGCATTATATATGCTGTAGCAGAATATAGCAGTATATATCAGAAAGAAACTCTACTTTTGAATGGTACTATAAGAACGAATTGATGAAGAAGTAGGTTTGCAATTTGTACAGCTCATGGTTCAATTGTATTTTATTTATTATTTTGGCTTCAGATTTTGTTTTTTGCATTGTACATTGTACAACTAGTCAACTTTATTTGTGCCCTCTATTCCCATCCCCTCACTCTTCTCTCCGCCCCCCTTAAACTAACCAAGACTGCATTTTGGATCAGTTTATCTCTTTTCTAAGGAGTCTTATATGTTTTTGTTAACGGGGGTTCGATAAATGAGAGTAAAGCTTCAGCGTCCCCTGCATTGGATGCCTTTATTGTAAAGTGACCGGCTGGTGGAGTGCCTCCAGTGTTACCATTAGGGTTGTTTCAGCAGATCTTTTATACGGATGGGGGATGAGTCTCTTTCAACCCTCCCCCATGGGGGTGCTGGAGGTTCCTGTATAAATAATATCCAAATTTTCTGGAAATTTAGTGCTTTAATTTCCCACCATCGCGGTCTTTCTCCTTTATTCTTTTTCATTCCTACTCTGCTCTATCTACTAAAGTACTATACTATCTTCTTCGCTAGACCACTCACCTACCTCTTTTCTTGAAAACTCTTCCAAAACTCCTCATTTGTTTATGAGGTCTTTTGAGTTAACCTGGGAATATTGGACTCTTTCTGCCAAATGGTCACTAGGGCTTCCTTTGATATTGTTATTTAGCAATGTAGGCATTTTATATACATGTATGTGTTTTATTGATGTTTTATAATTATTCTATTTTGTTTTGTAAACGGGGTTTCATATTAGAGTAAACCTCAGTGTCCCCTGCGTGGGATGCCTTTCTTGTAAAGTGACCGGCTGATGGAGTGCTTTCAGTGTTACCACTAGGCACTAGGATTGTTTCAGCAGATCTTTATACGGATCAGGAGTGAGTCCTCTTTTAACCAAGTTATGATCTTGATTTTGTAGTCCTAATTCGACTCTTTGCAGTCCGCTGGACCCTGTAAGTGTAAGCAGTGAATAACTAACACTTTCAACCAAGTTGTGGTCCTCATTCAGCTCTTTGCAGTCCACCGGACCCTATAAACAATGACTAACTAACTAATCTTTAAGTTACAGTGTATGCTCTGTCATGGTGCAGAGTATACACAAAATGTTAATCATAGATGTGGTTTATGGACATGGATAGGTGTTTAAACATTTACAAGGTTTAGATGGGTTTCTCTCTGATTCAAAATAAAGCTGTAAGTAGCATTTGCGAAACTGGGTCTTAGTTATTTGTAATCTTGGTTTGGAAGTATAAAACGAATAATCATAGTCATAGGCACTGGTTTTATTGTCGTTGTAGATGAAAAGGAGTTTATGAGAGTCGCTAAAATTCCTTTCAAATGTATTCATTCATGACTTATTCCTTCCAAAATTTGTGCAATTTTTCCCCTGTATATTTTGTATGTATTTTGAAATCATTTTATTGATGAATTGAAACAAAAATCCTCAATTTTGCTGGGGAAGGCCAAAGCTTTTTAATTTTTATTTTTCATTAAAAATGTTATGTCAAATTATATTTACGATCATAATTGGAAAAGCAAAAAAAAAAACAAAAAAAAAACAGGAGTATTCATGTCTGCGGTATCGTGTACGATGTAAGTAATTTGTAACCTTTGTTCTGAATATGTTGTAAGCAAAAGCACTACAAAACTGTGACTGTTGTTAGAGATCTATGTGTTAACATAATTTTTTTTAAATTTGTACCAGTACTGTGACTGTGTAATCTGTGTTGTTGTTTCCTTTTCCTGACATTGCTCAGGTAGGGAGTGTCATGATTTCTCCTGTGGTAACGGCATCAGATGTGTTAATGTATTTGGCTCTGGGTAAGGATGCACTGTCTCCAGTGGTTGTCATACATTTCCGACAGAACTGCATTTTCAAAATTTATTTATTAATTTTTAACAGAAAAACTAGAAAGTTTTTTTGACATGTTAAAATCAAGTCATTTTTTTTTTCTTATTTTCTTCTTCTCAAATACTGAATATATGCACAGAAGATAAGTCATTATTACATATCATTAAGATAAAAAGTACACATTGTATTTAAATAAAACTTTTTCAATTTGTAAACTCCTTTATAATTGTAGTCATTTAAAATGTGGATTTATTATTATTTATGGAGAAGAATGAGGAGGAGGGAATAAATAACAAAATACTTATGCTTCAGAGATGATGCATCCTCATCTAGAATTGATACAGTCTGCTTTGGGGCTAGCTTGTTGAAGTCCTTTTTTTCTTTCTCTGCCTGCTAAGACGAACGGACACCAATCTATTCAGCAGGCTTGAGCACATCGAAATTACAGTTTATGCTTTCCATATGTTGAAACAAGCTGCTGCCTCCATTACGAGTTACCCCTTGGGGTCATGAGCAATCTTGCCACTGTAGATTGTTCAAACCTATAAAGGGAACAGTGAAAGCCACAGTTGAAAACCTGTCTTTCCTTTATAGGCAAGACAGATTCACTGCGGCAACAGTACCCCCGTTGGAGTGCCGGGGGTTTTCAGTATAAATAGTATCCCCACTTTATGGAAATTTAGTGCTTTAAATTCCCACTGTCGCTGTCTTCCTCATTTACTCTTTCCTATTCCTGCTCTGTCCTTCACTCTGCTATACTATCTTCTTCTTCGCTAGATCAATGACCTACCTTTTTTCTTGAAAACTCTTCCTGGACAAGACTCCTTGTTTGTGTATGAGGTCTGTTGGATCAGCTTGGGAGTGTTGGACGCTTTCTGCCGGGTGGTCACTAGGGCTTCCTATGATTGTACTAGTTAGCACTATAGGCATTTTATATGTATGTGTTTTGTTTATGATTTATAATGATGTTTGTATTCTATTTTGTTTTTGTAACCGGGGTGTTCGCGTAGTTGAGGTCAACCCTCAGCCGTCCCCCGCGTGGGATGTCTTTATTGTAAAGTGACTGGCCGGTGGAGGGCATTCAATTTTCCCACTGGGGTTGTTTCAGCAGATCTTTTATGCGGATCGGGGGTTGTCCGGTCCTGATTTGGCTCGGAAGAGTCCGCTGGACCTAAAGCAACAATAAATCAATCAATCAATCATTACGAGTTCATGCACACTAAGTGTCTGACTGCGTGCGCCAGAGCTCGTTTTGAACAAGCCAAAACCTTAGTAGACTTCAATGCTTTCGTTGATTCAATGGATAGTGTGGTGTGCATTTGGCTTAGCAACATTTTTTTGCTTTCCTTGGCCTTTTTTCTATCTTCTTCCCATTTCTGATTGTTTTGCGCAAACGTGATTTTGGAGTTGATGTTTTATGATATTGTTGTTTGCTTTGGCAACATGACCTGGATACTACTACTAGTTATTTATATCTTGATCGATGGTTATTGTTTGGGCGTTGTGTTGTAGATCAATGGACATGTGTGGTAATTTTAACAAAACATTTGTTTATAAATGTGTGTTGTTTGTCAAGGACTGTAAATATTTATGTGAAATATTTATGAGAGATGAAGACAAGAGGGTGTCTGTCGATTGTCTTTATTTTAATCGACTGGGGTCAGCAGTTATTGAATGACGCATTCCACACACAAGGCATGTTTGTCTCTATGCATATGACAATATCTGTTTATACTGTGAACATTATTATATGGAGGGATTCTGTACTTTCTCCACTCTGGTCTGCTCTTTTCTTTTCCGTTCGTTTTCCCCCATAACAAAATTTGCTTTGTGAGCCTACAAGTCCAAGGAAAGAAGAGAAGAAGACAAAAAAGTACGCTTCAAGATACAGTGTTACTAGAAATCATGTTTGTATGACCAGCATGTTTGTTTGAGAAGAGGAAGAATGTGTGATCTATAGTCTATAGGCCATGGAAAGACGAGGGATTATTATGTCACACGATCCTTTGAACGTTTTTTTTTGGTGAAATTACTTACAATGTGTAACTTTTAATGGAGATTATAATTGTAATGAACATGTGTTGTACAACCGAATCACCAAACGTGCTACTACTTTCTGAGTAAAGAAAAAAACGTCAAACAATGAACATGTATTGACTGGTTTGTTCTCTGATAACTTGTACTGTCTGATTGAATAATGTTCATGTGTTATTATGTATTTTTGTGGAAAATCATCTGATAAAACATAATGCAGGATCATAAATATTGTGAACTAATAGTTCAAACTTCACATGCTCAATTTTCACTCATGTTGTCAGTCCAACTCACTGTGCCAACCAAACAATGGACATTTAATTTAAGCAACTAAGTAAAAAATTGTTTACTTTCAGTAATTTACAGGATTAAAAAAAAAAAATTTTTTAAGAAAAATATAGTAAACTTAAGATTTTATTGCCACGTTCAAAGTTTGTTTGCAGCAATTTCAAGTTGATTTGATCTTTTGATTGTTCTCGTTCTCGCCCGCCCCCCCACCCCCACCTGCCCCCTCATCCCCTCTATCCTCTCTCTCCACCACCCCCCTCCCTGTACCCTTCCTCCCATAAAATTCTTTGTCTATTTCATACACTCCTTTGGTCTCACTAACGCCAATAGAATAATTCTATTCTCTAATCTTCAGTTTTACACAAAGTGTGAAATATTCTCAATGTGACATAAAAAGATCTGATTTTGATCACCATACAAGTGATCGTGAAAATTCAACTCAAGTGTAAAGTGGATCTTGTCAAATCATTATCTTTGTTTCATTCAAGCAGTTATGATAGAATGGATTGGGGCAGATAAATCCAGATGCTTTCATTTCTTGGCAGAAAACGTTGCTCAATTTGTAATGAAAATCAAACTTTGCGGGTTTCCGATTTTAGTATAGCTTTTTTTAAATTATCCTATCCTATCCCATAACTCGAAGGTCGTTGGGACGCCACAGACGATCGTTAACCAGCGTACTCCATCTTTCTCTGTCCTCTGCAACCCTCATTATTATGGGGAATTTTATTGATTTGAAATTGTTAAAATTTATCACTTTCTAAAATAAATTGCTGACAGCCAAACCGAGTATTTTTAGAAAAAGCAAGCGTGCGTAACAGTTGTATTGGCACCTGCAGCACTTGCTTTACCGTTTTCAAATACTGGCCTACTTTCTCCCCTCCCCTCCTCATGTAAAATGGTCTCAAGACAGTGTCATAATTATGTCGTGCGTGCTTAGCACTGGCTAATGTGCAATGGTTTTGTGGAGACTGCTTTCCATGGACATAGTGTTGTTCATGTACAATTGTTTATTATTATTATTATTATTATTATTATTATTATGATTTATATATATATATATATATATATATATATATATATATATATATATATATATATATATATATATATATATATATATATTTTTTTTTTTTTTTTTTATCTTTAAACTCAGTGTTGTGTACTTTGGTTGTTGGTTTTAAAAGATCGTCTATGACTAGTTGGTTTTTGTGGGACCTAGACTTTTTTCTCCTCTGGAATTTTTTTTTTAAAAGAAAAAGCAAATTTATTTTGCCATTGCACATACTTTATTAAAGACAATATTGATAGCACCTGAGATGGCGTCATCGAATATCCGTATTTGGTGTTATGTTTTATCTTGAAAGTCTGAGGCATGCACAATGACGAGCTAAAGCTTTTGGATTCTTATCAACTGACGAAAAAAAGAAAAGAGATTAAGAAATTACAATTGGCACATCACAAATTTGATGAAACTGCAGCAATGTTTCAAATCATATTGGGATTTTTCACCCAAGAAGTGGTCACTTTGTCTTGTTTTTGTGACATTTAGTGTTTAGTGACTGAATGAAATCATATAAATTCCTAATATTGGACTCGAAAACAAAGTACTTGATACATACTGAAGAAATACCAATGTGCAACGAATTCATTTTAGACCGTATTCCAGTCTCTGGTTCTATATCATTTTCATTCTGTGCCTGAATTCAATGGGAGAAAAAAAATTGAGAGACCTGTCTGGGAACAGCCCTCAGACGATTAGTAAGTTTAAGCTGCTAAAAATCATTGAATCATTGAATTGAAAATGTTAGATCATAATTATGAGGTAGGACATGCTACCAGAGACATGCAAATGGCACAGATATTTTGGTTATAAATAAACATCGGAATCCCCAATATTCAATTCCACAGAGCTGGAGTAGTAGTAGCAACCAATAGAGAAGTTTACATGTTTTCCAAAATGTGTCCAAATAAACACCTTTCACGTAAACATACTACTCATAGCCCGGATATGTGAAAGGCTTGCATCCACTTGAAAGTTATATTGGAATGGAGCATGCAAAATCAACACTGCTCATAACATCGGCTGTATATATTATAATCATTGCAATGTGCATGTTCATAAGTGGCACACTATATGTATAGAAAAATGTGTGACTTTGAAGTTGTAATACCGTTTTTTGTTTTATTGAGATCAATGACATACTGTTTTGTACTGCATGACTAGTAAGATTTTGTCCGCCGCAAATTTGGTCAAATGAACCTAATCGTAATGATTTGTCAGATTGCCCGTATACAACAGTACAGATGTTGGTATACAACAGTACAGATGTTGGTATAAAAACAGATGTTTTCAAAAAATGAAGTTTATTATATTTCTTACCGACATATTGGAAAACTGCTGCATCATCATTTTCCATACATTTAACATGGCCTCGTAAAGAATTTGTTCACGTGACATCTGGAAGCTAATACATATTTTTGTAGCGCCATCATGATCATTCCAGTGTTTTATTTCATGGTGTGTGTCCATTCTTCATGTATTGTGCATGTCAATTTTTATGTAATAAATGAAAGTCATTGTCTTTTATTTGTTGATGCTTTGATTGCTGTGAGTGTGCATGTGAGAAAGAATACTAATGCCAAGCATCCATACACTTTTTGCTAAAAATTATATCCTACAAACAAGCCAACAAACACTCATGTAACAAATAATAAAATCATCATTGATAACCACTAAAAGAAACTTGTCACATCACGTTTATTGAAACTTTTAGTTAGTTACATTAAACGTCGGTCGCCTAAAAATACTAAGCTAATGCTACCTTTCATTACATGACATGTAAGATTTTTATATAATGTTAAAAAAATGGTTACGTAAATAAATCTCAATAAACTCAAAAATACTAACAATTCCAAACTGATGATTTCTTTTTAACATGTTTAGTCCTTGTAAAATGTAGCACCGTGCCAGGGGTTTCAGTATAAATAGTATCCCCACTTTTTGGAAATTTAGTGCTTTACATTCCAACTGTCGCCGTCTTTCTCCTTTGTTTTTTTCTCATTCCTACTCTGTTCTATCAATCTACTACACTATCTTCTTCTTTGCTAGACCAGTCATCTGCCTTTTTTCTCCTCTTCCGGGACAAAACTCCTTATTTGTGTGTGAGGTCTGGTGGATCAGCTTGGGAATGTTGGACGCTTTCTGCCAAATGGTCACTGGGGCTTCCTATAATATTATTATTTGGCAATCTAGGCATTTTATGTGTTTTGTTGGTATTTTATAATGATGTTATATTCTTTTTTTTCTTTTTATTGTAAATGGGGATTCGATAAATTAGTGTATAGCCTCGGCATGGGATATCTTTATTGTAAAGTGACCGGCTGGTGGATTGCCTTCAGTGTTACCACTAGAGTTGTTTCTGCAGATGTGGATTAGAGGTGAGTCCTCTTTCAGCGAAGTTGTGGTCTTGATTCTGTGGTCCTGATTCAGCTCTTTGCAGTCCGCTGGACCCTGTAAGCAATGAATAACTAACTAACCGAAATTATCAGCAATGAATACACTTATTAAAATGATGGTTGGCGGGTAGCTTAACGTTCTCAGACACAAAGCATATAGAGGACAGAAACTTAAAATGAAAAACAGAAAAGAAACAATCACTATAAAACTTTTCAATTAAATAATGATGGGGCCTTTACAATACTTGCATTAATTTTGTATAATTAATGAATTAAATTAGCCTGTATATTTGTTCTGGTACTTTAAATTAGATGTAGTGGAATAGCAATGAAAGGAATTAACAACATGCTGAGAGTTTGATCTAGAATCTGTTTACTGTAAAGCAAAGACAGAACTTGTTCTGGAATGTAATATATGTATTATCTTGACATGCCATCGATGTTTAAAACTTTTTTTTTTTTAAAGCGTGAAAGGAAAACAATTTATGTTTTAATGTCTTCCAATGTTTACAACATTATTGTAACATCAAATGGCAACATCGTCAGAACAGGAAAAAAATAAACTAATAGAAAGTCTAAAGCAATAAAATCAAGACAGTTAATTTAACAAATAATAATAAAATTATATTCATAAGCCCACACTAGGTTATATAATATACCGAGGTTTAGTGGTCAAAGGGAGTTAATTTCATTAAGTCCCTTTGTCCTGCCAATCAACAGTTACATTACATTACATGATTATTGCTTTAGGTCCAGCGAACTCTTCCGAGCCAAATCAGGACCGGACAACCCCTGATCCGCATAAAAGATCTGCTGAAACAACCCGTGGTAAAACTGAAAGCTCTCCACCAGCCAGTCACTTTTCAATAAAGACATCCCAATCAGGGGACGCTGAGGCTGTACTCTAATTTATCAAACCCCCGTTTACAAAAACAAAATAGAATACAAACATCATTATAAATTATCCACAAAACACATACATATAAAATGCCTACATTGCTAAATAATAACATCATAGGAAGCCCTAGTGACCACCTAGCAGAAAGCGTCCAATATTCCCAAGCTGATCCAACAGACCTCATACACAAATAAGGAGTCTTGTCCCGGAAGAGTTTTCAAGAAAAAAGGTAGGTGACTGGTCTAGCGAAGAAGAAAATAGTATAGCAGATTGATAAAACAGAGCAGGAATGAAAAAGAGCAAATGAGAAAGTAGCGACAGTGGGAATTTAAAGCACTAAATTTCCAGAAAGTGGGGATACTGTTTATACTGAAACCCTCGGCACGCAAACGGGGGTAATCAACAGTTGGTAAAATTAATAGGTAAGTTCAAACAAAAGCAACAGCAAACTTTTTAATTGTTCAAATTGTTTCCTATAGTAAATATATAAAAGGAAAAGTTTAAAAATAATAAAAAGAACGCAAGCTAACATTTAGTTGGTCCCAAACCTGTTCGTGTTTTGTTTTTGTTAGGGTCAAAGGGATGTAAGACTTGTTTTGTGTGTGTGGAGGAGTTAGGGATGGGGGTGTATGTCAAAGGAAACTTAGGTAATCTCAGTATGGAAATTCGTACTGACGACAAACAGTTGACATTGTGAATTTGCTTCTGATAATCGAAGAAACACAAAATAAAATAATCTAGCACTCAGCACCGATTTTAAAACACCGATCACTTTGCAATGGTACTTTGAGAAAATGGAAAATAAGAAAGGCGAATAGTGAGGGATTGCTTTTTGCAAAAAATATGTACAAATGGAAAGAAGGCATTAATGGGTGTGGGTAGGCAGAGGTTACACACCCACACACACACACACACACATCAAAATGACCGGATTAGTTAAAAGTAATCACAGATCTATGGAAACTCCTCCACCTCTTACCACAAGAATTATCAGTACAAATATAAGTATTTAATACATTTTTGAAGTACTTACATAGGTCACAATGGCTATATACAAAGGAAAGTATAATACAAAAACAATTATTTATTTTCTGAAGAGAGATTAAAAAAATCCTGTAAGGGGAAAAAAAGGAAAAAAAGAATTTAAATAACTCGTTTATGCAACACACCTGAAATTTAAAAAAAATAAAATAAAATAATGTACAACTTAGCTCAAAGGACAGAACACCATTTATTGGTTTCTCTTTCAATTAAAATATAAATAGTTATAAGGTGTTGATAAATATTTACTATATAACCAAAAAAAGAAAGTGTATACATGTCAACTGTCATGGGGTGGCCTATTAGTGTGGAGGAGACATAGCGTTTGTCTCCAAGGCCGAAGTTTCCAGTACTGAATAGGAGTGGAGGTTAGATCCACGCAGGGAGCGAAATGTATGAGGATTATCAGATCACTGAGGATCTTCTCCAGGTACTCTGGTTTCCTTCCTTTCTTAATAATGGTACTGGATGCAGTCAGTCTAAATGTCAATTTCCCAAATGTAGCATCATATAAGCCAATAATAATAACACTAAATGTGAAACATATTTTTTTTTTCTTCTATAAACTAGTGAACCATATACAGCAATATTTATGAGGATAGTAACAAGACTACACAAAGACGGGTATATATACTGTCTAACCAGAGTATAAATACTGGAAATCCAAGTAACACAAGTTTTATAGGGAATGAATTCCTGAACTCTATAGATAGATATTCAGTATTTAGAGGGTCCAGCAGACTGCCAAGAGCCAAATCAGGACTACACAAAACTAAGCAAAATCAGACTAAACTGCTAACATTTAAATATAATAACAGATGTAAATAAAAGCAATCTTACTAATAAAATTTAACCAAGAATATAAACAAGACGGTATGATCTATATTCGATAAAACAAACCAACATTATGTAAAAATTGAAACAGGTGTTTAGTATCGCATACTTAAAAAATCTAATTAAAAGGTATAGAACCAAAATATCTTTCTCTTTCATCAACCAGATCAGCACATTCAGACATAAAATGGCGGACGGAAAAGAATTTGTCACATGCAACAGGAATGTAAAACAAAGGTGGTGGCAGCACACATTGCATGAACATGGTTTTACAAATTTATGAAGAAAATTGAGAACGTTTAACAATTATTATAACTTGGCAAACTTATACGAGAGACTCTCATCATGGATGGAAAAAGCTGGATGAAAGTGTAAAGTTCTGTGAGACTGAGAAGCGGCCCGTAACAAATTGGTGAGAAATGTCTTTACAAATAAACATAATTATGCTTAGTACATACATGAACAAACCCAAAAAAGCAGTTGTAAATTTTATATCAAAATAATTTGTAAATAAATTATTTAAAAAAATCCACACCCATGTTACAACAGTTTTTTTTAAAGTTATATGTTAACATGTATTCTTAAATTTTACCAAAAAAAGTTATAGAAGTCATAATTAAATAAATGCATTGTAATTTTGAGTATTGCTGCCTAAAAATCTGCTCAAACAAGATTATTTTCAATAACAAAATATACATCGTCATATAAATAATATTAAATAAAAAATTTTTTTTAAAGGATCTCTAACCTCAGATGAATACAACTGGGAGTTGAGAAAATGGAGGAGAGAGTGTGACAAGGGGTGGGAGAGGTAATAAGTAAAGTAATTGTTCACATACAGTGCACTTACCAGTGCATAGAGTTTCTCAAAGTACTTTTATGCTGGTGAGAAAATGGAGAGGCGGAGATTGGGGTTAGTTTAGGTAGCTTCAGCAAAATTTTACTTGCATTTGGTGACTTTCAGTATCACCCCTGCAACCATTTAATCAATCAGTCAAAACTTCTGCTATCATCATTTACAATTAGGCTTAAGAATAACAAAATGCCAGTATTTTCTTATGTAAAAACTACCATACTACGTAATGTATGGCATTATATACAACTCATCAGTAAAATTGTATACCATTATCGTTAATTCACCTGATTATTATGTTCAAGAACAGCATGCAATATATAACAAAGGAATGTTCTGATTACTGATTGTAAAGCTGCTATGTGAAGTAATGCATGCATATATACCATATTATATACAACTAATTAACATCCTTGCTTTGAAGTTGTGATAAAAAATTACAAAACAATTCTTTTTAATGTAAAATTGCTATGCAAAGAACATATTCAATTATCATTTATACAACTTGTTTTCTTTTGCATTGCAACAACTATTAAAAAAAACAAAAACAATAAAAACAATATGGTGCTAAAGTTACTCTTTCCATTATTGCCAAGTCAATATAATGACTATAAATGCTGGTAAACAGATAACAACTGACATTATTGTGCCAAGTGACATGCTCACAAAAACACCTAGAACATACTGTGATGTTGGTAAAACATTCGTGTTTAAAAAACAAACAACCTATCACTCTGACTGACCTAAATTTCTATATTAGGATCTTGAATAATTCCCCGGTGCTTGGAAAAGTGAATACATTCAGTTTTGGCTTCAGAAAATTTAAAACCATTTTGTAAAACCCAGTCTTGAACGGTATTGACACATAACTGTAGCTGACGTTCTGCAGATGCCAAGGTTTTACCTTTGGCTACTAATGCAAAATCGTCAACAAACAAAGAATTGTCGATTCCCAGTTTAACAGAACGAACAATAATATTTATTTTGATATTAAACAGCAAGGGAGACAAGATACTATCCTGAGGCACCCCCATCTCCTGTTCCCTTGTATCTGATAAAGATCCCCCAAACCTTAACCTGAAAAATTCTGTCCATTAGAAAATTGGATATAAACAGAGGTAAATGTCCCTTCAAACCCATTTCTTGTAAATCTGAAAGAATGCCATATATCCATGTGGTATCATAGGCTTTTTCCAAATCAAACATGATGGCTACGACATGTTCACCCTGGACGAACGCGTTACGGATAAAAGTTTCCAGTCGCACCAGGTGGTCAACAGTACTTCGACCACTTCGAAAGCCACACTGAGTGTTGGATAAGATATTATTTGTTTCCAGATACCACAATAAACGGGAATAAACCATTCTTTCCAGCGTCTTGCATAAGCAGGACGTTAAGGCTATTGGTCTGTAGTTTGTTGGATTAGTATGGTCTTTGCCAGGTTTAGGAATGGGTACAATAATGGCCTTTCTCCAAGAGGGAGGAAAGGTGCCAGTGATCCAAATCTGATTGAAGATGTTGTGAAAAAAAACAGGGATTATTTTGATACACTTTCCATTTCTTTGACATTTTTGAAGCTATACCTAACCCTAACCCTTAACCTAACCCTAATGCTACAACAGCTCTAACTCAACGGCACACTATTTTGACGGCCTTCCAAAAAAGTCAGAAGAGACCATGTGGAGTTTCATGTGTGTGTGTATGTCATTAGAACGTCGTTTCTACAGGCCCACACACACACACATCAAAATCACTGAATTAGTTAAAAGTAATCACAGATCTATGGAAACTCCTTCACCTCTTACCACAAGAATTATCAGTATAATTATAAGTATTTAATACATTTTTGAAGTACTTACATAGGTCACAATGGCTATATACAAAGGAAAGTATTTACAAAAACAATTATTTATTTTCTGAAGAGAGATAAAATCCTGTAAGGGAAAAAAAAGGGAAAAAAAGATTTTAAATAACACGTTTACACCTGAAATTTAAAAAAAAAAAATGTACAACTTAGCTCAAAGGACAGAACACCATTTATTGGTTTCTCTTTCAATTAAAATATAAATAGTTATAAGGTGTTGATAAATATTTACTATATAACAAAAATAGAAAGTGTATACTACATGTCAACTGTCATTGGGTGGCCTATTAGTGTGAAGGAGACATAGAGCTTGTCTCCAAGGCCGAAGTTTCCAGTACTGAATAGGAGTAGAGGTTGGATCCACGCAGGGAGCAAAATGTATGAGGATTATCAGATCACTGAGGATCTTCTCTGGGTACTCTGGTTTCCTTCCTTTCTTAACAATGGTACTGGATGCAGTCAATTGATTGATTGATTGATTGATTGTTGCTTTAGGTCCAGCGGACTCTTCCGAGCCAAATCAGGACCGGACAACTCCCGATCCGCATAAAAGATCTGCTGAAACAACCCTAGTGGGAAAATTGAACGCCCTCCGCCGGCCAGTCACTTTACAATAAAGACATCCCACGCAGGGGACGGCTGAGGCTTTACCCCAACTAATCAAACCCCCGGTTACAAAAACAAAATAAAATACAAAGGATGCAGTCAATCTAAATGTCAATTTCCCAAGTGTAGCATCATATAAGACAATAATAATAACACTAAATGTGAAACATCTTTTTTTTTTCTTCTTCTATAAAGTAGTGAACCATATACAGCAATATTTATGAGGATAGTAACAAGACTACACAAAGGCGGGTATATATACTGTCTAACCAGAGTATAAATACTGGAAATCCAAGTAACACAAGTTTCATAGGGAATGAATTCCTGAACTCTATAGATATTCAGTATTTAGGGGGTCCAGCTGACTGCCAAGAGCCAAATCAGGACCACACAAAACTAAGCAAAATCAGACTAAATTGCTAACATTTAAATATAATAAAAGATGTAAATAAAAGCAATCTTACTAATAACATGTAACCAAGAATATAAACAAGACGGTATGATCTATATTCGATAAAACAAACCAACATTATGTAAAAATTGAAACAGGTGTTTAGTATCGCATACTTAAAAAATCTAATTAAAAGGTATAGAACCAAAATATCTTTCTCTTTCATCAACCAGATCAGCACATTCAGACATAAAATGGCGGACTGATTGATTGATTGATTGATTGATTTATTGTTGCTTTAGGTCCAGCGGACTCTTCCGAGCCAAATCAGGACCGGACAACCCCCGATCCGCATAAAAGATCTGTTGAAACAACCCCAGTGGGAAAATTGAATGCCCTCCACCGGCCAGTCACTTTACAATAAAGACATCCCACGCGAGGGACGGCTGAGGGTTGACCTCAACTACGCGAACTCCCCGATTACAAAAACAAAATAGAATACAAACATCATTATAAATCATCAACAAAAAACATACATATAAAATGCCTATAGTGCTAAATAGTACATTCATAGGAAGCCCTAGTGACCACCCGGCAGAAAGCGTCCAACACTCCCAAGCTGATCCAACAGACCTCATACACAAACAAGGAGTCTTGTCCAGGAAGAGTTTTCAAGAAAAAAGGTAGGTCATTGATCTAGCGAAGAAGAAGATAGTATAGCAGAGTGGTAGGACAGATCGGGAATGGGAAAGAGCAAATGAGGAAGACAGCGACAGTGGGAATTTAAAGCACTAAATTTCCAGAAAGTGGGGATACTATTTATACTGAAACCCCCGGCACTCCAACGGGGGGAACTGTTGCCGCAGTTAATTTGTCATGCCTACAAAGGCAAGACAGGTTTTCAACTGGGGCTTTCACTGTACCCTTTATAGGTTAGAACAATCTACAGTGGCAAGATTGCTCATGACCCCAAGGGGTAAATGGCGGACGGAAAAGAATTTGTCACATGCAACAGGAATGTAAAACAAAGGTGGTGGCAGCACACATTGCATGAACATGGTTTTACAAATTTATGAAGAAAATTGAGAACGTTTAACAATTATTATAACTTGGCAAACTTATACGAGAGACTCTCATCATGGATGGAAAAAGCTGGATGAAAGTGTAAAGTTCTGTGAGACTGAGAAGTGGCCCGTAACAAATTGGTGAGAAATGTCTTTACAAATAAACATAATTATGCTTAGTACATACATGAACAAACCCAAAAAAGCAGTTGTAAATTTTATATCAAAATAATTTGTAAATTAATTATTTTAAAAAATCCACACCCATGTTACAACAATTTTTTTAAAGTTATATGTTAACATGTATTCTTAAATTTTACCAAAAAAAGTTATAGAAGTCATAATTAAATAAATGCATTGTAATTTTGAGTATTGCTGCCTAAAAATCTGCTCAAACAAGATTATTTTCAATAACAAAATATACATCGTCATATAAATAATATTAAATAAAAAAATTTTTTCAAAGGATCTCTAACCTCAGATGAATACAACTGGGAGTTGAGAAAATGGAGGAGAGAGTGTGACAAGGGGTGGGAGAGGTAATAAGTAAAGTAATTGTTCACATACAGTGCACTTACCAGTGCATAGAGTTTCTCAAAGTACTTTTATGCTGGTGAGAAAATGGAGAGGCGGAGATTGGGGTTAGTTTAGGTAGCTTCAGCAAAATTTTACTTGCATTTGGTGACTTTCAGTATCACCCCTGCAACCATTTAATCAATCAGTCAAAACTTCTGCTATCATCATTTACAATTAGGCTTAAGAATAACAAAATGCCAGTATTTTCTTATGTAAAAACTACCATACTACGTAATGTATGGCATTATATACAACTCATCAGTAAAATTGTATACCATTATCGTTAATTCACCTGATTATTATGTTCAAGAACAGCATGCAATATATAACAAAGGAATGTTCTGATTACTGATTGTAAAGCTGCTATGTGAAGTAATGCATGCATATATACCATATTATATACAACTAATTAACATCCTTGCTTTGAAGTTGTGATAAAAAATTACAAAACAATTCTTTTTAATGTAAAATTGCTATGCAAAGAACATATTCAATTATCATTTATACAACTTGTTTTCTTTTGCATTGCAACAACTATTAAAAAAAACAAAAACAATAAAAACAATATGGTGCTAAAGTTACTCTTTCCATTATTGCCAAGTCAATATAATGACTATAAATGCTGGTAAACAGATAACAACTGACATTATTGTGCCAAGTGACATGCTCACAAAAACACCTAGAACATACTGTGATGTTGGTAAAACATTCGTGTTTAAAAAACAAACAACCTATCACTCTGACTGACCTAAATTTCTATATTAGGATCTTGAATAATTCCCCGGTGCTTGGAAAAGTGAATACATTCAGTTTTGGCTTCAGAAAATTTAAAACCATTTTGTAAAACCCAGTCTTGAACGGTATTGACACATAACTGTAGCTGACGTTCTGCAGATGCCAAGGTTTTACCTTTGGCTACTAATGCAAAATCGTCAACAAACAAAGAATTGTCGATTCCCAGTTTAACAGAACGAACAATATTATTTATTTTGATATTAAACAGCAAGGGAGACAAGATACTATCCTGAGGCACCCCCATCTCCTGTTCCCTTGTATCTGATAAAGATCCCCCAACCTTAACCTGAAAAATTCTGTCCATTAGAAAATTGGATATAAACAGAGGTAAATGTCCCTTCAAACCCATTTCTTGTAAATCTGAAAGAATGCCATATATCCACGTGGTATCATAGGCTTTTTCCAAATCAAACATGATGGCTACGACATGTTCACCCTGGACGAACGCGTTACGGATAAAAGTTTCCAGTCGCACCAGGTGGTCAACAGTACTTCGACCACTTCGAAAGCCACACTGAGTGTTGGATAAGATATTATTTGTTTCCAGATACCACAATAAACGGGAATAAACCATTCTTTCCAGCGTCTTGCATAAGCAGGACGTTAAGGCTATTGGTCTGTAGTTTGTTGGATTAGTATGGTCTTTGCCAGGTTTAGGAATGGGTACAATAATGGCCTTTCTCCAAGAGGGAGGAAAGGTGCCAGTGATCCAAATCTGATTGAAGATGTTGTGAACAAAAAACAGGGATTATTTTGATTCACTTTCCATTTCTTTGACATTTTTGAAGCTATCCCTAACCCTAACCCTTAACCTAACCCTAATGCTAAAACAGCTCTAACTCAACGGCACACTATTTTGACGGCCTTCCAAAAAAGTCAGAAGAGACCATGTGGAGTTTCATGTGTGTGTGTATGTCATTAGAACGTCGTTTCTACAGGCCCACACACACACACATCAAAATCACTGAATTAGTTAAAAGTAATCACAGATCTATGGAAACTCCTTCACCTCTTACCACAAGAATTATCAGTATAATTATAAGTATTTAATACATTTTTGAAGTACTTACATAGGTCACAATGGCTATATACAAAGGAAAGTATTTACAAAAACAATTATTTATTTTCTGAAGAGAGATAAAATCCTGTAAGGGAAAAAAAAGGGAAAAAAAGATTTTAAATAACACGTTTACACCTGAAATTTAAAAAAAAAAAATGTACAACTTAGCTCAAAGGACAGAACACCATTTATTGGTTTCTCTTTCAATTAAAATATAAATAGTTATAAGGTGTTGATAAATATTTACTATATAACAAAAATAGAAAGTGTATACTACATGTCAACTGTCATTGGGTGGCCTATTAGTGTGAAGGAGACATAGAGCTTGTCTCCAAGGCCGAAGTTTCCAGTACTGAATAGGAGTAGAGGTTGGATCCACGCAGGGAGCAAAATGTATGAGGATTATCAGATCACTGAGGATCTTCTCTGGGTACTCTGGTTTCCTTCCTTTCTTAACAATGGTACTGGATGCAGTCAATTGATTGATTGATTGATTGATTGTTGCTTTAGGTCCAGCGGACTCTTCCGAGCCAAATCAGGACCGGACAACTCCCGATCCGCATAAAAGATCTGCTGAAACAACCCTAGTGGGAAAATTGAACGCCCTCCGCCGGCCAGTCACTTTACAATAAAGACATCCCACGCAGGGGACGGCTGAGGCTTTACCCCAACTAATCAAACCCCCCGGTTACAAAAACAAAATAAAATACAAAGGATGCAGTCAATCTAAATGTCAATTTCCCAAGTGTAGCATCATATAAGACAATAATAATAACACTAAATGTGAAACATCTTTTTTTTTTCTTCTTCTATAAAGTAGTGAACCATATACAGCAATATTTATGAGGATAGTAACAAGACTACACAAAGGCGGGTATATATACTGTCTAACCAGAGTATAAATACTGGAAATCCAAATAACACAAGTTTTATAGGGAATGAATTCCTGAACTCTATAGATATTCAGTATTTAGGGGGTCCAGCTGACTGCCAAGAGCCAAATCAGGACTACACAAAACTAAGCAAAATCAGACTAAATTGCTAACATTTCAATATAATAAAAGATGTAAATAAAAGCAATCTTACTAATAACATGTAACCAAGAATATAAACAAGACGGTATGATCTATATTCGATAAAACAAACCAACATTATGTAAAAATTGAAACAGGTGTTTAGTATTGCATACTTAAAAAATCTAATTAAAAGGTATAGAACCAAAATATCTTTCTCTTTCATCAACCAGATCAGCACATTCAGACATAAAATGGCGGACGGAAAAGAATTTGTCACATGCAACAGGAATGTAAAACAAAGGTGGTGGCAGCACACATTGCATGAACATGGTTTTACAAATTTATGAAGAAAATTGAGAACGTTTAACAATTATTATAACTTGGCAAACTTATACGAGAGACTCTCATCATGGATGGAAAAAGCTGGATGAAAGTGTAAAGTTCTGTGAGACTGAGAAGCGGCCCGTAACAAATTGGTGAGAAATGTCTTTACAAATAAACATAATTATGCTTAGTACACACATGAACAAACCCAAAAAAGCAGTTGTAAATTTTATATCAAAATAATTTGTAAATAAATTATTTAAAAAAATCCACACCCATGTTACAACAGTTTTTTTAAAGTTATATGTTAACATGTATTCTTAAATTTTACCAAAAAAAGTTATAGAAGTCATAATTAAATAAATGCATTGTAATTTTGAGTATTGCTGCCTAAAAATCTGCTCAAACAAGATTATTTTCAATAACAAAATATACATCGTCATATAAATAATATTAAATAAAAAAAATTTTCAAAGGATCTCTAACCTCAGATGAATACAACTGGGAGTTGAGAAAATGGAGGAGAGAGTGTGACAAGGGGTGGGAGAGGTAATAAGTAAAGTAATTGTTCACATACAGTGCACTTACCAGTGCATAGAGTTTCTCAAAGTACTTTTATGCTGGTGAGAAAATGGAGAGGTGGAGATTGGGGTTAGTTTAGGTAGCTTCAGCAAAATTTTACTTGCATTTGGTGACTTTCAGTATCACCCCTGCAACCATTTAATCAATCAGTCAAAACTTCTGCTATCATCATTTACAATTAGGCTTAAGAATAACAAAATGCCAGTATTTTCTTATGTAAAAACTACCATACTACGTAATGTATGGCATTATATACAACTCATCAGTAAAAATGTATACCATTATCGTTAATTCACCTGATTATGTTCAAGAACAGCATGCAATATATAACAAAGGAATGTTCTGATTACTGATTGTAAAGCTGCTATGTGAAGTAATGCATGCATATATACCATATTATATACAACTAATTAACATCCTTGCTTTGAAGTTGTGATAAAAAATTACAAAACAATTCTTTTTAATGTAAAATTGCTATGCAAAGAACATATTCAATTATCATTTATACAACTTGTTTTCTTTTGCATTGCAACAACTATTAAAAGAAACAAAAACAATAAAAACAATATGGTGCTAAAGTTACTCTTTCCATTATTGCCAAGTCAATATAATGACTATAAATGCTGGTAAACAGATAACAACTGACATTATTGTGCCAAGTGACATGCTCACAAAAACACCTAGAACATACTGTGATGTTGGTAAAACATTCGTGTTTAAAAAACAAACAACCTATCACTCTGACTGACCTAAATTTCTCACCCTACTCTGCTTACTCATCTGCTCACTCTTTCACCTCTCTCTCTCTCTCTCTCTCTCTCTCTCTCTCTCATGCTTTCTTACACAACACAACCTCCACCCACTCACACACATGGAGATACAATTCCAATACATTCAATTTAATATTTTATTTTAAGGTATCTTCATATACATGTGGTTATGAACGATTTCATTCTCACCCCTGGACACCCAAACAAACAATCAACTCTAACAATTTTAAGTTGAACGGCAACATACCATTACTGTCACGTCCCCCGAGCGGGTTCCGTGGCGTCAGCACATAAAGCGAGTGAAAGGAATAAAACTCAAACAAAATAAACTAACACAAAGATGCCAGAATACAATCACACTCTTTTATTCAACAATTGACATACAGACACAGGACAAAATGGGAACTAACCACCCTCCACCCCTATCAAGACCCCCGTCCCAATATTAACTAACAATTACCTCCCCTTGTTTAACCCAACAGAACAGCAACAGTTTCTTTACAAAATGTGTACAACAAAATCATAATCAGTAAATCAATCCAAAATATAAATCTTCAAATAAGAAATGATGGCGTTATGAATCCTTAATCTTGAACTATTATCCAGGTGAAGCTGTAGAGCTGAAGCACTGTTCAAATGTTTGTCAAGTAGCTCAGAGAGCTAAACAGTCTCTTTCACAATAAGGTGGATGATTCTCTACAACTAAATGAATATGTTTTTAGGTGTGGCGCAGTGCGAGTCTGTGTGTGCGTGAATTAGGTGTGAAAAATCCCTGTAATAGTGCCTCGACACGTAGGCAAAACACACAGCAGTGGCAGAGACCACCACCACACTTCCATGCTGTAGAGGCAACGGCACAACCCAGGCTGGCTAGAAATCAATCTGCGTAAACATAAGCGATAACAGGTACAACATCATCATCAGCATAGTCATCAACATCAGTAACGTCAACAGCAACAAAAGCAGCCCAAACCTGTAAGCAGATACACAGTCTTAACAGTCTGCCTACAAAACATAAACACTATATAATATAACACGCCGTCCTCCGTCCGCCATCTTGACCTGTTTATGCATACAATGATAACAATACAAGATGTTATGCACACATTTCAATAATATAGATTAACCTTTGATACTTAATAATTCATACCTTCTATAAACACAGACATTTATATAAATATACATAATTATTGCAACCACACTTCATCACATAGTCCTGATTCATTCCACCTCCCTTCATCATCACCATCACTCCCAACGGTTATAACACATCACGATTATCTCCCTTCATTCATACTATCTTGCTGTGCTATACTGTAAACATGCTTTCTTCATAATCATCACTTCGTCTTCCTTCATCATAATACATTTTATCGCTCTCTCCATACATACACCCCCACCCTCTCTCTCTCTCTCTCCCTCTCTACATTCCCCATCGTCGCCTTGACCCACCTTTACAACAACAGCAGCAACGACATTTCTCCATCACATACACAATAAGAAAACCATAAGAAAATCATATAAAATCAATAAAAATCATTATGCACCCTGAAATACATCCCCTTCCCCACATTCATCACCATCCATACGCGTACGCAGTCTCAGAGTGCGCCACTAAGGAATTGGATAACAGGGTTTACTCACCTTGTAGGCCTCGGCTCGTGATACACCTTCCCAACGCAACAACACAACACAGCACTGTCACAAATACACTGGTTAGTCTTTTGAGAGTTACTTTGTCTCGCTATTGCTGGTTATTTCACTTCCAAAATAACAATTATAAATGAGGACGAGGTCACCTTAGTTCTGCAACAGAAACTAAGTCTCGGTGGGTGTTCAATAGAGAACTACACGCACCTTAGGAAAACAACCCTACATTAATTCCCAAATGGCAGTTAATATTCCTCCTCTTTCGAATTCTAAGCATCCTTACCCCGACGAGGGCGTAAGACCTTGGGTGGCTTGTATAAACAATAATCACACCCTTCCACACAGAACCTATACTACTATGACCTCTGTCACAGGGTTGCTGCCTGGTTAGAATCGACCTTTTCGCAAAAGCATCTCAAACCACTCTGCCCTACCAAAATGCACCCGGTCACAAGCAAAACATCGAGCTCTCGTCAGTGTACACATTCCTTATTATGCATAGCCCTGTTCTGTATTTGGCCTACCCCTGTCTTCTTCGTTACGCACGGACTTTACGATACTGCACCTTTCGTACGCAAAAAGTAAACCGGTCAAGCTATTCTATGTACACTACATAACGGAGAAGTGTAACTTCGTACAAAGTATAATTCTCCCTGCTATCTGAAACTCGTGTCGTCACAATTACTACAACATTTTACTAACTGCGGACATGCAAATTATATGTGCTATATTATTGTTGTAGGACTATGCATTAAAATGTCAATGGGTTCTTGAATACAAACATATAGTAGAATGAAAATATGACATTCATATAAAAAATGGCTGAAAACATGAACAAACTATAATTTTGGAAAACTTGATGTTCTTACTCTTAGTTTATTACCTAGCCTATAGAGATGTCTTGGACAAGAATAATTTTCAACTTTTTAAAATTTCTAGGTAAATCAGAATGCACATTCTTTTGCAGTAAAATAATTATTCAGGACATACATCTAAATAAACATTCTTCACTTACACTCAACACCAATTGAACATGTACATGAAAAATAGTTAAGCCAAGTAAGACAACATTAGATTAATGCACGGTTTAGGATAATAATAAGACAATATAATTTAGACATGTATTTTAAATATTAAGAAATAGCATTCAGTTTTAATATGGCAGTATGATTACTAAACAATATGATATAAAATACATAGGTGCCTTTCTCTTTGCCAGTTGCTGCTCCCACCCACCATCTGATGAATTACACAGTTTCTCGGGAATGTCAAAGCTGTAACAATTATTGGCCCTGTGATTCACAAGAAATGCCAATAATGATGGCACCATATTAACTTGGCCATTGTTTCCAGGTCAATAACAACAATACTAAAGATGGGATTCTCAGCAGGATCAAAGATAGAATCACACTGAAGCTATGATTCACAAGAAATGCAAATAATTATGGCACCATATTTACTCGGCCATTGTTTCCAGGTCAATAACAACAATACTAAAGATGGGATTCTCAGCAGGATCAAAGATAGAACCACACTGAAGCTATGATTCACAAGAAATGCAAATAATTATGGCACCATATTTACTCGGCCATTGTTTCCAGGTCAATAACAACAATACTAAAGATGGGATTCTCAGCAGGATCAAAGATAGAACCACACTGAAGCTATGATTAACAAGAAATGCAAATAATGATGGCACCATATTTACTCGGCCATTGTTTTCAGGTCAATAACAACAACGGAGATGGGTTTTTCACAAGGGTCAAAGGCAGAAAACATTTTCACACTGCGGTTCAAAGAACAAAGCTGAAGCTGTGAATATGCCCTGGTGCTCCGGTTGCTTGCGTGGAAAATGCACACGATTCGACGCTCTGGAAACTGCTGAACATACTCCCGCAGATAAGCCTCTAGGTAGCAATCAAATTGCAAAATGTTTGGATTGATCTTCTGGATGAAGATGATCACGGGAAGATCTGCGTCAACCATGGGGCGATCTGCAGTAACTATGGAGAGGTCTGCTTTATCCACGGATGCAAGCTTTAAGCTTTCAGCACACGATTTCAAGCGGTCAAAACACTCACCGTCCTGTGACAGATCAGAGGTCTCCTTATATTTCAGGATGCTCTCCTCTGGCAGGCTGATGACCTTGTGCAGTTGGGTACAGGTCATAGTCAGCCAGTTCTTAAGCATGCAGTATTCTTGAAACCTGAATGCCTTTCCCTGGACAGAAAGGCAAGTAACATATAATTATTGATATAACCTTCAGCTGAAGACTGAAAGTTACAAACATTAATATGAAACAGTTTCAACCTATCAAAGGATGGAAACTTTCATTTCAAGCAACATGTTTTCAAGTGCGTCATTGCATCATTCATTAGGGCTGGATGGTTTTACCGATACGTAACTGTATTCAGCTTCGAAAACGCGACGGTACGGTATACCGGTGCGGGTGTCCAAGGTCCGGTTTACTGGGAAATCTCGACAACACATAACGCGACAGTGGGCGACATCTTGTCCGCCCAGAGAGCGAGTCTAAAGCCCAAACACATGGGTAGGCAGCTGTTATTGAAGAAGAACTTATAAGAACAGCAGCTTATCCACGTGTTTGAGCTTATAACATTCGAGAATGGACTAGCTTGACACTGAATGAAGCCATGAGGTTGTTGAGAACTGAGAAAGATGGAGTACGTTGGTTAAACAATCATCTGTGGTGCCCCATGGGCCCAATGACCTTCGAGTTACGGAATAGGATAGGATAGGGATAGTATTGATATTGAAAGTTATACAGACGAAAGATAGTCGCCAATCCTTCTTAACTCTTAAATTTCCTAAAGACCTTTTCCGTTGAACGTTTTTGTTTTATTTTGATTTTGTGGTTTAAAGTTTGCTGATGTTCTAAACAGTGATTTATCATAATTTGTTTTAAAGTTGTTCAAGCAATAATAAAGCTTCAGTTTCTATGGAAATGTGGTTCTTTGAAACTGTTTTGAAGTGTATGGCAATCTTTCTTTTGCGTCGGTCACTACTGTCAATGCCATATCCCATTTGATTGTAACACTTAAAATCGCGGTATACCGGTACGAAACACCGATACGACCTAAAAATACCATGGTAATACCGGAACGACTTTGACCCACGGTACCCAGCTCTATCATTCATTATCGGAGGCATGGTAAGAGAATAAGCAGCAACAACAATGGTGTTGGGCAATAGCATATATATAATAGTGTCAATTTAGTCGGTATAGCCATGCCATGTGCGTTCAGGATTTAAATTAAAATAGGCAGATTACGGGAGAGAAGGGATGGGGTGAGGATAAGGCTTAGAAAAGATGGGTATCAAAGATAAAAGGTCTTTAATAAATAGGTGACTTGCTCTAATTTGCAATATAAAAATAAAGTAAAATAAATAATATAATGAGTACAATAATAAAAATCAATGTACCATGATGAAAAACAGTAAAGAAGGAGAATCACCTGAGAGTAGTCGAGCTCGGCAAATGTTTGTTCCCTTTGGCCCTGTACAGGTACAGGGCTCAACCACTGAAAAAAGGAGACTTTTTGATGTAGCGCTGCTCGCAGGCTTTGGCCTGGGTCACTCATGTTATTCAGAAACAAGAAGGCATAGTTTACAGTCCTTTCGGTAACGGTGAGGCTAGTGAACAGTCCCATCCGGTATCTGACCTCTTCGTTGACTTGATTGAAGCATTCACTAACCTCTTTAGTCAGGGTTCTCACGCTTTCCTTTCTCACCAACATCGGTTTGCTCTTCAAGTCATGGACTTTACCCTGTTTACAACACAAAGCAAACCAATCTACCACCCATAACAGGAACCATGCTATTTTCAACAATTAAAATTCACTTTACTTACCACGTAGGGCAATTAAATGTTACAATTAATTTTAATATAAATTCAGATTTTGGAAGCTTTACAATTCTTCTCCCACACACACACTCCCACAGTTCCCACTCCTGTTTTTAACTGTTCTTCAATGCCTATGCTTTGAGTACTCTCAAGATCACCTATAGCCTTTAGTGTAAATAAATATATGATACCAAGCTGATGAATAACAAAAAACAACACAAATAATTCAAGTATGCTTTGGTTGCTTTGAAACTATGTATTCCTCAAAACACAGTAAGGGATTTATTTAAAAATACTAAAATATGTTGATTCGTTAGAAAGTTATAGATCAATGAAATTTTAACCTCTGAAAATGACTTGCACCTAAGGATACTACTACTAATAATAATAATACAATTTATTTAAAGCACGTATGAGTAGTAGTTGTCCTACTACTACTACTAATAATAATACAATTTATTTAGAGCACATATAATAATAAAAATAAACTTAACTTAATTTTTATAGCACAAAACCAAGCTCTTGCTCTAAGCACTCTGACGCATACACACACGCATATGCTCGCAAGGATAAATATTTAAACAATGTGGTAAAACATTACGAGATAAAACAGTTAAACATTGTACAAAATTATATAAACATCAAATCTAACAAGAATAAATATTTGAACATTACTGTACAACATTTATAAGATAAAACACATTAAACATCATTAAAAAAAACACCAAACATCACATCTAAGTATAACAAGGCACGTTTAAAGCAGAGACACCCATACATGTGCATGCACACACACACACACATACAAAGGAAGACATCAGCATTAAAAAGAAATAATGAAGCAATGATTAAAATAGCTCAAAGTAAAAAGTACCACTATTATTATTATTATTATACCACTAAAGTATTTATTTTTTTTTTCTTCCGGTCGCTGCGCTCGTGGCGACTAGTCTGTCAACTGTACCGGGTGCGACCAATGAAACGGACAGTTTACAAATACAACATGGAAAGTGTGGAAGAACTACAAACGTGTTTTGAGACAACAGACTGGAGTGTGTTTATCGACAGTGCTAAAAACATAAATGAAGCAGTGGAAAGCGTTACAGACTATATCCGATACTGTGAAGAAACTATAATACCTAAAAAGACTGTGAAGATATATGCCAACAACAAACCCTACATCACCAAGGAAACTAAATTAACTTTGAACAAAAAGAAACAGGCTTACAAGAACAATTTAGATAAAGAAACTAAGAAACAGATACAGAAAGAAATAAACAAGGACATTCGAAAAGGGAAAGAAAAATACAAGGAAAAAATTGAGGAACATTTTACAGAGAATAATATACAAAGAGTGTGGGAGGGAATGGGATTAATGTCTGGGTTCAAAGGTAAGAAAGGGGGGAGTGCACAACTTGGGGAATGTACTCAAGAATATGTAAATGACCTCAATAAGTTCTACTGTCGTTTTGACTGTCAAGATTTTTCTAGTCAGAGAGAGCAGTTAAGGGAAGGATTAATGGGGAGGAAAGGGGAGGAAGGAGAGGTTGAAAGTCAATTAGTTAGTGAGGAGGATGTAAGCTTAGCATTTACTAAGTTAAACACTCGAAAGGCAGCTGGTCCTGACAAAGTTACACCTAAGTTACTAAAAACATGTGCTAACCAACTTGCTGGTATTTTTACTGTTCTTTTTAACATGTCTTTTACTCAGTCTGTTGTACCTAATCTTTGGAAGATGTCATGCATAGTACCTGTTCCTAAAAAGAATCCAGTCAAAGTTTTTAATGATCTTCGCCCTGTTGCTTTAACCTCTGTCACGATGAAAGTTTTTGAAAAATTTGTTTTTAATAAGTTATATGTTTTAGTATCAGATTTTATTGACCCACTGCAGTTTGCCTATAGAAGTAAGAGAAATGTTGAAGACGCTGTTCTTTTTGTTCTCAACAAAATGTACTCACATTTAGAAAATGCAAATTCTTGTGTCAGGCTTATGTTCTTTGATTTTAGTAGTGCTTTTAATACTATGCAATGCCATTCACTTGTTCAAAAACTAGCAGGCATGAATGTTGATATTAGAACTATTCTATGGATTTTTGACTATCTTACAAATAGACCTCAGTTTGTCAGAGTTCAAAACAATTCCAATTCTATTGTATACAATTCTAATATTGTGTTGACTAATACAGGAGCCCCTCAAGGAACTGTTCTAGCACCTTTTTTGTTTTCTTTGTACACCGCAGACCATAGACAAAAGCACGAATCCTGTCCCTTGATAAAATTTGCAGACGACACGGCACTCTCTGGTCTTATTACCAACAACATGGACAACATGTACAGAGATGAAATAGATAGCTTTGTCAACTGGTGTGATTCGAATTTTCTAGATCTAAATGTAAGCAAAACAAAAGAAATGATAATTGATTTTAGGAAGGGAAACAAGTTTGATTTTAATCCTATCTTTATCAAAGGAGAAGAAGTAGAGAGAGTGCATGCATATAAGTATTTAGGTGTGGTTATCGATGATAGATTCACTTGGAAAGATAACACAAACTACATTTACAAGCGACTGCAAAGTAGAATGTTTTGTTTAAGAAAACTGAGATCCTTTAATGTAAAACAGGAAATTTTACAAATGTTTTATACAGCTGTAATAGGAAGCATCATTTCTTTTGGAATCTCATGTTGGGGAGGAAACGTATCACAAACAGAAAAACGAAGATTGGACAAACAGATAAAAAGGGCTAGTGGGGTGATTGGGAGGGAACAGGATGACATGGCGACGATACATAGCAGACAAGTGACAAAAAAGCTGACTGCAATTTTGGCTGACAGTAACCATCCACTTTTCTTGGAATTTGACTCTCGACGGATAGACAGGAGTGGACGTTTTAGGGCACCAGCGGGAACATCAAATAGGTACAGGAACTCATTCATACCACTTGCCATTCAAGCACATAACAAACAAGTCGGTAGGTCTTACTAAACATACTCTACAACTCTCATGCAGCTTAGTTAGTTTATTTTTTTATTTTTTCTTTATTTATTTATTTATTTTTAAAACTGCTTAATTGAAATATCTGCATTATGAAAATATGTCCAAGTGTTTGAAGATCATTAATAATGTATAAATATTTATGTGTGTGTAAAAGAAGAATGAACGGACATGTTTAATTGACAGACAATGTAATTTCCATGCTTTTGGATTAATAAAGTAATATCTTATCTTATCTTATCTTATCTTATCTTAGTGACATGGGGAAAGAAGTAATATACCAGTAATAAAAACAATATTCAAAAGCCACACACAACAATTTATTTTATAAATCAAAGTAACATTTAATTAAAACTATTTTAAAAACCATACAATGCCAACCCCAATAAACAATAAAAAGACGTTTACAGGCAGTACAAAATTTAAACTAAGAACATTACATAAAAGACCTGATGGAAAAACACACACTCCCAACATGTACACACACACACACACACCCACACACACACACACACCACTATTCAATCACTCACTCACACGCTGTTTGTTCTAGATCTAAAAGTATTTGGTAAAGAGGTAGGTTTTGAGACTAGGAGTTGGGGCAAACAAAGAGGACGGTCTCCTGACTAAGGACTCCAGCCAATACCTAGGAATTGAGAGGAGAGCTGCCTCTTTTGAACGGAGTGATCGAGCAGGTTGGTAGGAGCAGAGAAGTTGTAAAAGATAGGAAGGACAGAAATCAGTGTGCAGACAGTGAAAGCAAAGAGTAGCAACTTTGTAATCGTTAAAGAGCCTTTACCGGCAACCAGTGCAAGGTTTTCAGAGCAGAAGTGGCACTATAATGACGAGGTTGACGAAGGTAAAGGCGAACAGCATTGTTCTGAATACGCTGGAAAGTTTATGATCGGGAAGGCCAGCCAAAAGTGAGTTACCGTAATCAAGTTGAGAAAGAACGAAAGAGACAGCAAGCTTGATGGTGGCATCTGTAGTAACATACTGGCGTATCTTGCCCAGTCTTCGGAGATGGAGTTCAGAGCTTTGTACAGACTATTTATCTGCGTCTCCATTGACAAGCTCTGATCCAGATGCACACCTAGATTTCGGACATACTTGGACAATTCAATTTGATGTTCTGAGACAGACACTGAGTGAGTTGAGGTCTGCTGCAGTCTGCCCTGTGAACCAACCAAGGTGAGCTCTATCTTTTCTTCATTCATTTTCAGTTTGTTCATGCTCATCCTGCTGGCCACAGAACTGATGCACTCAGAAATATCTTGAGCAAGAGCAGGAACCCCACAGCAAACGCAAATAGACAATTATATACATATTACATAGAATCAGAAATAAACAACATATATCACATTAGTCGAGTTGGGGAGTGAAAAAGTATTAATTATTAAGTACAGCTAACAAGGAAATATTAAACTCATAGTGGGAGCAGATGCAGGGGACAACACTTTTTACATGACGGGGGAGGGAAAAACTGACAAAGGGCGCAACAAAGGGGAAGGAAGGTTTGCTACTTAAAAAATAAGAAGGTTTTAAGGGCGGATTTGAAAGAGGACAAAGATGATGGGACTGGGTAGCTCAGTTGGTAGAGCGGCTTACTAGTAACTGAAAGGTCACTGGTTTTGAATACCGGATTGGCCAACCATATTATTTTCCCCTTGCCATCAACCGGTTGGCTGGTGTCAGATTAATGTGACCAGTAGTCGCCTATATGCTCCGGTGTTGTGTGACTATAATCTACAATTAGGACAAAGACGGGTTTTCAAAGGGAGAAAAAGGCAGGGAGTTCCAGTTGGTTGGAGTTTGAAAAGAGAGTAAAAGGATAAGGAGATGTTTGCACATTGTTTAATGAATATTACATAAAATCATTGATAATTTCTCAAAATGGATGCAAAATATATTTTTGAGATAAAATTTACAAGGTTTAATTTTTTTTTTTTTTGACTTAACGAATCACTCAACAACAACATGACCTACCATGCTACAAACTGTATAATTTATGTCTGGAGCAATTTATTTATTTTATTTAATAATTTTTCTCTTTTTTTAGCAATACACACAACAGCTCAACCTGCCTTCTGCCATTCATTATGTCAGCATTGTACAGGGTCCACCGTACTTTGTGAAATGATCTGAAAGGGTACAAACAGAATAATTTATGTTTAACAGTCATTAGTTATATTTTGCATCCATTTTGAGAAATTATCAATGATTGACGGATTTCGGCTGTGGCCAACAGCCTGGAGAGGATTGGGCCCTGCCAGGTCTTATTTGCCCAAGACACAACACATGATGAGGCTATCCACTAATTCCATGCCGGATCGGTCGTCGCCCGGAACAAGGACCGCGCCTTCCGTTGGCCACCAGGACGGAGGTGAAAAGTATGCTACTGATGGACAAATTAGCAAGATCCGCACGAGAAACAACATCGTCATAGGAACCTGGAATGTCAGGACCCTAACTGCGGAAGGAAAATTAGAAGAACTGGCCCTCGAGCTGGACCACTATCGATGGAACGTTCTAGGTATCAGCGAACTGCGCTGGAAAGGCCTAGGTGAAACAACGACTGACAAAGGCCACAAGCTCTATTTCAGCGGTAGAGATGACAGGCACGAACACGGCGTTGGATTCTTGGTCCACAAGAACATTCTAGCCACTGTCATGGGTTGCCGCCCAGTCTCCAGTAGACTCATTACCATCCGTCTGAGAGCAACCCCTTTCAACATTACCATCATCCAGGCCTATGCCCCAACATCAGACTATGAAGACAGCGAAGTGGAGGATTTTTATGAAAATATACAGGCGGTCCTTGACCAAGTGCCGAAGAAGGACATAGTCATAGTGCAAGGCGACTGGAATGCCAAGGTTGGCCAAGATGCGCACCACAACTGGGGAGACACATGCGGACCCCACTGCAACAACGAGACAAATGACAGGGGTCTGAGGCTATTGGAGTTTGCCAGATACAACAATCTGGTACTGGCAAACACGCTTGGTCTCCACAAAAAATCCAGACGATGGACATGGCACAGTCCCGGCGGGGAACATCACAACCAGATCGACTACATCATGGTCAAGAAACGCTTCAGATCAAGCATCAACATTGGCAGGACACGCACTTTTCCAGGAGCAGACATTGGAAGTGACCACGATCTCGTGATGATGTCTTTCCGGCTCCATTTGAAGAGAGTAAATACAGCAAAGTGCACTAGGCTGAAGTTCGACCTGGACAAACTGCAAGACCCGGAGGTGGCAAAAATATTTCAGGCCACAATTGGAGGGAAATTTGCAACACTGCCTTTTTTGGGGGCAGGCGAAGTAGATGTCAACACCATGACCAATACCTTCAACTCAGCTGTAACAGATGCCGCCACTGAGATCCTTGGCAAGCACCGACCAAAGAAGAAGCCGTGGATCACACCTGAACTTTTGGATCTGTGTGATAAACGAAGAGAGTTAAAAAAGAAAAAGAACACCTCACAGGGAGCTGATGTCTACCGAAAAATCAACAATGACATCCGAAAAGGCATGCGCACAGCAAAGGAGAACTGGATAGAAGATCAATGCCAGGAAATAGAGAACAATCTGAACAAGAACAACAGCAAGAAGGCCTACCAGACTGTGAAGCGGCTGACAAGTGTTAAACAGCCCAAAGTCTCCACTATCCAAAGCAAGTCTGGCATTTGCCTTACAGAAGAACAAGAAGTCTTGGACAGATGGACAGAGTACTGCTCTGACCTTTACAACCATACACCAAATGGAGACCCATCAGTTCTAGCATGTCCCGAGAGCAGAGAAGAAGAAGAAATCCTCCCAATTCTCCGGGAAGAAGTTGAGGCAGCAGTGCAATCGCTGAAGAAAGGGAAGTCAGCGGGAGTGGACAACATACCAGCGGAACTGCTACAAGCAGGAGGAGAAGCGATGACTGATGCTCTCACCATTATCTGTAACAAGATCTGGCAGAGTGGGGAATGGCCTACACCATGGACCCAGTCGCTTGTCATCACTCTTCCCAAAAAAGGTAACCTTCAGGAGTGTGAAAATTACCGCACCATCTGCCTCATCAGCCATCCCAGCAAGGTCCTCCTGAAAATAATACTCAACAGGTTGAAACCACAAGCTGAACAAATCATAGCTGAAGAACAAGCAGGATTCATGGCAGGGCGAAGTACCACTGAACAGATTTTCAACCTCAGAATAATCTGTGAGAAATACCTACAGCACCAACAACATCTATATCATGTGTTCATAGACTTCAAGAAGGCATTTGACCGAGTCTGGCATGCAGCTCTATGGGCAACCATGAAAGTGTACAACATCAGCCCGAAAATTATAGAAGTCATCAAAAGCCTGTATGACAAGGCTACCAGTGCAGTCCTCCATAACAGCGTCATCGGGAACTGGTTCAGAACAATAATCGGTGTGCATCAAGGATGCCTACTCTCTCCAACACTCTTCAACATCTTCCTAGAGCGCATCATGTCAGATGCTCTTGCAGATCACGAAGGCACAGTCAGCATAGGGGGCAGAGCAATCTCCAATCTTCGTTTTGCGGATGATATTGATGGATTGGCTGGAGAGGAACAAGAACTTGAACAGCTTGTACAGAGGCTTGACACCACCTCCAGAGCTTATGGAATGGAAATAAGTGCAGAGAAGACCAAAATGATGACCAACAACACCAATGGCATCAACACGGACATCAAAGTACAAGGCCAATCCCTCAACACAGTGCACAGCTTCAAATATTTAGGAGCCATTGTGTCAGACAATGGGTCTCGACAGGAAGTCCTCTCCAGGATCGCACAAACAACTGCTGCCCTGACAAGGTTGAAGCCCATTTGGAAAGACAAAACCATCAGTCTACATTCCAAAGTAAGACTGCTGCGCTCTCTGGTCATCTCCATCTTCCTATATGCTTGCGAAGCATGGACCCTCACAGCAGATCTCCAACGAAGAATACAAAGCATGGAGATGAGGTGCTACAGAAGACTTCTGGGCATTTCCTATACCCAACACATCACCAACGACGAAGTCCGACAGACCATCACACAAGCCATTGGACAACACGATGACCTGCTCACAGTGGTGAAGAAACGGAAACTCCGATGGTATGGCCACGTCACCAGATCATCAGGCCTTGCAAAGACCATTCTGCAAGGCACAGTGCAAGGAGGTAGAAGAAGGGGGAGACCGAAAAAGAGGTGGGAGGACAACATTCGAGAATGGACTGGTTTGACACTGAGCGAAGCCATGAGGGCTGCTGAGGACAGAGAAAGATGGAGTATGCTGGTTAAACGATCATCTGTGGTGCCCCTACGACCTTCGGGTTATGGGATAGGATAGGATAGGATAGGGATAGTTATGGGCTCAACCTACCTTATATGTATCATTATATTTGCATTGAATAGTGTCCTTGTCCAACAGAATGTGTTGCAGCTGTGTCCAACGCTCTGTTCGCTGGTTTTCGCTTTGTCCTGCATCCTGAAGACCATTCTGTTGCTGCCCAAGGTAATGGGTATTCCTGCACACAAAATAAATAAACAATCCGTTTAATTTAATTTTATTTTTCATATCTATATCACAAAGGACTCAGCTGGGCACTCCTCTCCAATCTGCCAATCAAGCCTAGACCTTCAGCGGGAGTTATCCGAATCCAGAACTGACCTATTTTATTTGCTACCCCCCTCCCCTCATGTTGTACCACACCCCCACCTCTCCCCTTCCTCGATACCCCTTCTCCAAACCCATTTAATATCAGATTGTGGAGTGATATTTTCATTCGGACAGACTATCATGATGAAGAAAAAAGAAGAAGAAAGACTGCCACTTTCATTACTGAGGAGACGAATAAGCTGAAAATTATTTTCTTCTATTTTGAAGTCTACTATTTTTATTTGATCTGTATACATGAAAAAGCTGAAAGTTTGATAGTTTCTTTATACTGTTAACAGGTATAATAACACCTGTAAGTACCTGAAGTAGGCAGAAGAAAAAAAATATTATATAAAAGGCCAACACAGCACCAACTTTTGACTTGCTCACAATTAATGGTATGTCAACAGATAAGTAAATAAATACATAAATATACAGAGAGAGAGAGAGAGAGAGAGAGAGAGAGAGAGAGAGAGAGAGAGAGAGAGAGAGAGAGTGAGAGAGAGAGAGAAAGAGAGAGAGAGAGAGAGAGAGAGAGAGAGAGAGAGAGAGAGAGAGAGAGAGAGAGAGAGAGAGAGAGAGAGAAAACAACGAAAGGTAAAATAAACAAAAAAATCAATGAAAAATCAATGGCACCCACTTTTGACTGCTCAAGTACAGAGCAGACGCGACGTCAGCGATGTAGTAAAGCATGCACTTCTCTGGTAAGGGCCACGGCGTGAAGGCACTCCAGAAGTGAATGTGTGCTGCCTCTATGCTTGTCTCATCCGTCAGTTTCTTCAACACCTGTGGTGCCACCTTCTCAAAACTTTCGTGGTCTGTAGGAATTACAACAATGCACTCTGCAAAAAACACAAAACAAAACAACACAATCAAATGAAAGCTTTAAATGAACCAAGGGAGACAATCCATTTTTTCAAAATTGATTGTAGTATTCATAGATACACTGCTTGTTTAAAAAAACACCAAAAAATACATACAAATAAAAATAATAATAAATAAGTAAATATTTAAATAAATAAATTAAAATAAACTATACAAAAGAATATGTTGACCTTTTATACAGAAAAAGGGTGGATAACAGTATGCAAGTCAAAATAAAATGAACTTTGATATTAAGAACCAACATTATGTATATAAACAGTTACATCAATGAGTGAGAAAATGCAGGACTGCTGGTTCTTGATGTAATGACAAGAGATGAATTTATAACTATAGAAGAATAATAGAAAGCCACAAAATTTGAGGTTTCGAAACCCAAGTATGATTCTTTTATGTACAATCTCATCTCGCATCAAACAATTATTTGACATCACTAAGATCTGGCTTCCTCTCCATCGAAGGTTGGAGACAATTGCAAAAAATAAATTTGATAAACCCATCAAACCAGTATATACATATCAAAAGGACAAACAATTGAGTGGCCCATTTACTATTTGTGCAGTGGATGAATGTTTTAAATTATTTATATGTTTGTAACTTATAAGTAATGTAATTGTTAGTATGTAATGTGTGTATGTACATATGACTTGTATGTATGTGGGTTTGCGTATGTGTGGTGGGGGGAGAAGGGATGTGTGTGGGTGTGTGTGTGTGGGTGGGTGTGCGCATGTTTACACGGCGTTCTTTGGACAAACTAGTACACATCTACATACGTTCTTTGGACAGACCTCCTTGTTGGGACGTCCATTTAGTGATCCGTTAGGGTTAGGGTTTGGGTTAGGGTTAGGGTTAGAACACTTAAAAGTACTTAAAAAGGGGGTCGTAGCACGACCCATTGTCCACACAACGTATGTGGCGTTTGAGGAAAGTCTATATAACGGTGTCTGTGCAAGTATGTGTGTGTGTGTGTGTGTCTGTGTGTGTGTGTGTGTGTGTGTGTATGTGTGGCTTGGTAGAAACAACGTTACTCTGACATACACTTGAAACTCTACGTACTTTCTTTTGACGGCCTCGTTATTTTGACGTCAAAATAGTGTTCTGCTAGGGTTAGGGCTGTGTTAGGCCTAGTGTTAGGGTTTGGGTTAGAGTTAGGGATAGCTTCAAAAAATAGAAAATGTCAAAAAAATGGTAAGTGTGTCAAAATAATGTATGTAGAGTTTCACGACAGTCATTACAACGTCGTTTCTACAAAAATGTGTGTGTGTGTGTGTGTGTGGGGGGGGGGGGGGGGGCGATGTAAAAACGCTGTTATTGTTACACACTCTTTATATTCTACCTACGTTCTTTTGACGGCCCCGTTATTTTGATGTAAAAACAGTGTTCCATTAGGGTTAGGACTGTGTTAGGCTTAGGGTAAGGTTACGGGTTAGGGTTTGTGTTAGGGTTAGCTTAAAAACATGGATAATTTTTTTAAAAATGTCAAAATAACGTATGTGGTTTTTCATGAAAGTCATAACAATGGCGTTTTTACATGCGTGTATGAGTGTTCTAGGGCTTTATTCAAAACTAATTTTCATATTCCCCTTCGAGCTTCCTACCTGCATCATTTTTCAATGGCACCATGTCTGCCACCTTGCCAGCAGCTTCCACAATTTCATCAGTCTCAGTGTTCTCCTCCATTCCTTCATTCGAGTCATCAGCCCTCAACAGATTGTCATCAACTGAACTTGGTCTGGGAAAAGAGCTGAAAAAGCTTGAGTATGGGCTCATTTCGTTTGATGTTGCACCCTTGTCCTCTGTTGGAACTAAGTCGGATGACAAATGAATGTTTTCAAAACTGTCACTTGCAGCTGGAGGCGGGTCTTCCAAAAACCCTTCACAACCTCTGTCTGTATCCAAACCCTGGTTTTCTGAAGTCATACTTGATGCTGCGTCCAGGAACTCAAGAGGTGCACCTGTCTCTATAGTGTGATTTGTCATGTTATCAACAACACTGTCTGAAGTAGATGCCTGACAGTCTTCAGAAATTATACACTGCTTTGCAGGCACTGCACTGCAGTCCTCTTCAGAATTAGAATCAAAAGCCCTTTTCAAGGGTCTGGTTTGAAAGTCAGCGTCAATTTCAGACTGACTTTTGGGGGGCTGGATATCATTTTGACTTTTCTTTTTGGAACTGCAATTCACTGGTAGAGTTTTCAAGCTCATGTCATCATCGCTGCTTTTTCTACTTTTACCAGCAGAACTACTTTTCACAGGGGCAGATCTTCTGTTCTTCCGTAACTGTGGAAGGTAGCTTAAGTCGGTATGCATTTCTGAACTTTCCACATTAACAGTGTTGACAGACTTAATTTTGCTCACATTAAATGCTGATGCATTACCATTCTTAGACTTTGAGCTTGAGTCAAACCTCACATCAGAAACTGCTGCAAAGGTGACATCCATTGTAGAATAATCTTTGGAAGAAACTTTTGACGATACCCGTTTCCCATTAACCTTCAGGCTACCTGGATTTGTGGAGGAGGGCACCTGCGATGCTGAAATAGAAATTTCAGGCAAATCATCATCATCACCATCGTCATCATCGATGCTAAGTGCTCCAGAAGACCTCTGTCTAGGTATAGCGTCCATCGACAACAAATCATCAGATTCATGCACTACAAGGCCATTATCTTCTTCTCTTGAAGCTGAAACCACAAGCATGGGAGGTGAGAGTGTTGACTCTGTACTGTCTGAACTTTTCATAAAAAAAGCATCAGGCATCCTACTGTCACTTTGAGACACTGTTGCACTGTCAGGGCTGATGCCTCCTACTGCTGTCTCTTTCTTTTCAGAATCCAAACATAGGTCATCATCTTGAATTTGCCTCTGTGGTGTATTCTTATTTGTACTTAGCCTTCTCTTTGAATATGTCTGTGAAGATTGAGGTGAAAATTCAAAACCATCACTATTATCACCGTCGTTAAAACTGAGCGATGGTGTTTCGTTAATGTTCAAACTACAGCTGGATGAATGTGCCTTTTTTGTCCTATTTCTTCTACTGTGATATTCCAGTGTACAATGATGGTCAACACTTTTTGCAACTTTCCTTCTTGAATGTTTTGATCTCTCTCTGCCTGTCAAAGGTAAGGAAGACTTCAATGATGTCCCTGATGCACTAGATCCTTTTGTCCTTCTAAATTCTCGTTCCTTGCCCTTTGAAGCATTTCTTGTTCCACTGTGTGATCTGTAAGGAATACTGTCTGAATCGTTGTCTGTTTTGTTTGTTGATGCGGATGGCACTGGACTTTTAGTGGAGTCGCTGCCTGGTCTTTTCTGCGATGCCTTCTTGCTTGACCTGTTTTTGCTGTTTCTGTATTTCATTCTTCTGTTGTCAAATTCATAGTCATCATCATCACCATCATCGTCATCATCATCGTCAGAAGAAGGAGGAGAGGATGAGTTACTCGTAGGGGCACTGGATGAATCATTGTCATCATCTATATCATTATTGGCATTATCATTGGAATAGTCTGTTTCACTGCAGGAAAATTCATCTTTCCCTAAAAGGAAACAATAAACAAACAAGAAACTATCAGTCAATCAAATAAAATGCAAAGTATTTTAGCAAAACAAAAACAATAAATAATGAGATAATGATTCAACGAAACACGGAAAAATTAGAAACAATATATTTAAGTAAACATTTATAGCAATTAAAGTTAACTAGAAGGGCAAATCCCATATGACTCACATGCTCCTTATGGAATTCGCAATATTTAACATAAAAATAAGTACCCAGAAAAAAATTAATGAAACGGTGGCATTAAAATGCAAAGTAATACCAACTTTGATCTTTCTATGCTCTTGACCTTGAAACGACCTTGACCTCCGGCTCCATATACACTCATGTACTATCAAATAACCTACACCAAAAGTTGTATTATGCCAAAAAAAACAAAAACAGTGACTTTGGAATGACCTTAACCTACAGTTACCTTGACGTTCAAGTGACATTTCATGCATGTTTGATCAAATAATCCAATCTTGCTGCATATTATGTATTAAATAAACAGCCATTCCACTCTATGACCTATTTTTGGTATGTTTTTGCAAGACCTGACCTTGACGTTCAAGATCAACGCAAAAACGGAACATATATAAAAGATCAATCTATCATCTCTAAATACAAGTTTGGACTTTATATTTGTCACATTTCAGGGTCAAGGTCACTTCAAGGTACCTATAATAACTGACTTTGGACAGCTCTAATGACCTTGACCATGGAGTGAGGTTGACCAAATTTATAAAGTATGTGTGTCTCATTGATATCCATCATGCACCCAAAGGTGCCAACCCCCTAATCTTCTTGTCAGTATTTCCGGACCCGTTTGTCAGTATTTTTCAACACTTGTCAGTATTTTTTTTCTCGCAAAACCCAGCCTATGACACTAAGTAAATCAGCTTGTTGAACACCACACTTGTTTTACTCTAAAATCACCATGAAAATCAGCTTGTTGAACACAGCAACGTTCAGTGAGTGCAGGAGTATTATTATGAGACCAGAAACCGGTACAGAAGCACCGCTGGCAAAGATAAACGATCGGCTACTTCTCCTCCGTATTTTTATTAAAGCTACCGTATTTCGGTATTTAATTCACTTCGCGGGCATTAAATACGGTCAATCCATACTGGTTGGCACTTCTGTGTACCAAAGAATCATAAGTTCAATGTTAATGACCCAGAAAAAAAGTGAAATTTTGTGAGAAAAAAATGTTTGGATGAACAATTGTTGACCCTGTGACGTCGGTCTTGAAGTGAGGTCAATCATTCGTTCACTGGCCAATTATGAGGTCTCATGGGTATACACCATCTCACCAAGTTTGGTTGTGCTAGTTGAAAAAGGTTATGAAATATTAATCCATTTGCAAGTTTTGTCTGTGTTGCGTGTATGTGTGTGTGTGTGTGTGTGCATGTGTATACGTGTGTGACAGTGAGTGTATGAATGCTCTGTAAAGTGCCATGAGCAATTATTTGGAAATGTATAAATTGTCATTATTATTAAGTTTTGCACAGACAAGACAGGCTGATGGACAACATTTTTTTATGTCATTTTTGGACTATTTAAGACTCATCTCACACAGATTTGCAAAACTCTGGAAAATGTGTGTTTTTTGGGGTGAGTATTTAGACTTACAATGCTATGCATGTGAGTAAAAAGGGTGTTTCTGTAATCTTTTGGTCATTGAGGAGGGAGGCGTTTGGTACCTCCTTTTTCTCTTGGCCAGCTTAATGAAGGCGGTGTTTATCTCCTCTCTCTTGCTGTTTTATCATACCCAGTTCTAAACAGATCCCGTTTTCCATTTACAACTGGGTGGACAGGCAATCTTTCTGTGTCGTTTGATGGATGCCTTCCAACTATGCTCACCCGTCCAAGTACTAACCCCGCCTGACATTGCTCAGTGCTCCCTCAACAAAATTTATTAAGTACTCATGGTACTCTCAGTTATCAAATTTTAAGAGTCCTTGTGCAAAATTTGAGAGTCCCCATTTCCATTTGGTTGATAAGGGATGGAAAAAAAACCATATGATCAGCGACATGACGGTATAGAGGAAGTATACATTGGGCGCGCATGCGATTTTAAAGGATGACAACTCGCGATACAGCTTTGAATCGCCTGCTCACTCATTTATCATAATTTGGTCTTCAGCAATTAGGGAAAAATATGTACATCCACAGGACGCGCACACACAAACTTTTCTGCGTCATTTTTCATATTTTGTGCGTAATTGATACACAACTATGCTTACACGGGAACACTGGTTGCTTAACATTAAATATTGCTAGCAGGTGCACAAACCACTTCAATACTGCACCACCCTATGACAATTACTCTGTCACAAAAAATACACTAATGAAAGACATATGCCTGTGTAATGATAGGTTGATATACAATTACCCTTTGGCCAAAGGACAGGTTTACCTGCATGTTGAAGATAATATCATTTCATAATAGATGATTTATTGTCGAATATCACATAAGATATTTGGATATGGCAACACTAATTTTTGCCTAAGCAGAATGCTTTACTGACTGACTGAGGCAATTTTTAAAGAACCCAAAATCATCAACGTTTAAATTCTATCCTATCCTATCCCATCCCATAACTGGAGGGTCACCACAGATGATCGTTTAACTAGCGTACTCCATCTTTCTCTGTCCTCAGAAACCCTCATGTCAAGCCAGTCCATTTCTCGAATGTTGTCCTCCCACCTCTTTTTCTGTCTCCCTCATCTTCTGCCTCTTTGCACTGTGCCTTGCAGGATGGTCTTTGCAAGGCCTGATGCTCCAGTGACGTGGCCATACCATCGGAGTTTCTGTTTCTTCACCACTGTGAGCATGTCATCGTGTTGTCCAATGGCTTGAGTGATGGTCTGTTGGACTTCGTAGTTGGTGATATGCTGGGTATAAGAAATGGAATGGAAAAGGCGTTGGGAGAATCTGCATATTTTTTAATATGACTTACCAGATTTGGACTCGGCGAACTCTTGTTTGTGTTTTTTTCCACAGAAAACTCTGCAATACAGCAAAACAATATCAAAATTAATGAATTTGCTGGATAGATTTTGGGGAAAGAATGCACCACAAGCTTCTTTGATTGTTACATTTTCAGACAAATCTACTGGAATGAAATTAAACTTCCCCGTCTTGCTAAATTCAAACTTCATAGGAACATTACCTGGGTTAATAATCAACCTCCTGTAATAATAATAATAATAATAATAATAATAATAATAATAATAATAATAATAAATAATAATAATAATGGATGCTATATACACGCTTTAACCAAAATTACCAATCAGGCTCAAAGCATGGCGATCTGTACCAACATACACGCTCACATGTATCACCCACTCTCACACACACAACAAACACGCATCTATCACTCAAACATGTGGTGTAATGGCAGGGAGATCACTATTTGAAGACGGAAAGGAAATTGAATTTTTATTATGGAAATTTTTATACTGACTTCATCCAATACCATTAAAGAAGGTGCCATCATATGTGCTCTAACATAAAGGTGAATGTCAATATTATGTAAAATATGTTGTGCTCTATATAAAAAAAAATGGCTGAAGTGAATTTTATGATTTTGGGCATATAGATACTTCAGTCCATGGCCAGCCAATCATTTGGTGGCATTGTGAATGTCGGTTCATCATTCAGAATGTTACCTTCTTTTTTTGGGTAAAAATAATTTTTCCTTATCGCAAGAATAACTTAACCGATTTTTTAATTCTTTTACAATGCATATACTTCAAACACCTCTCAGTTTTGTGTATCCTTGGTCTTTGCTCTCTGTCACTGAGGAAAATTATATTATCAGTGATGGTGAAAGTTTTTAAGCTAGGGGTATTTATACCCTCAACCAAAACATGTGGGGGGTTTCATATGCTCATTGCAAACATAAGGGGGTTTTTATACCCCCTTTCAGTTTTTTAGGGGGTACAGCCATTTCTTATGGAAAGTCTTTTCATCAGTTTGAGTTTCTTCAGCCAGGCCCGGTTGCGGCTCACCTTTTTCTTCTCTTACCGAGCGCTCAAAGCCAAAGGCTGACAAAAAAGTTTGTTTTTCTTTTCCTTCATCTTGTTTTAATTTGTTTGAGCAATTAGTTTTGTCTGCTTTATTTTTCCTTTTCTTCGGCTTCCCCTCAGATCGCTGCTTGTCGGCCTTGTTAATGTTGGGTTGTTGTCAGTCTTATATAGCCAATCAAAAGCGTCGAGAAAAAACAGTGAATATTATCGTGCATATGATTGGCTGTTTCTCGGAAGCGACAGAATGAATAGGAGGGGGAGAGAGGGTGGTAGGCGGTCGCACAGGACGCACAGGCACACGATCCAAATCGAGCGATAGCTGTACGCATGACCGAAATAGTTGTACCTGATGATACCTCCAAGCAACTTAGCTTTACATTTTCATACCCCTTTGGCACTGACTTTGTGCGTGTTTATACCCTTTCATTACATTTTCGTTACGTGATTTCCCAACTCAGTACGTGAAACACGTACGCTTGTACGTGATCTCCATCACTGATGATACAGAATTTTTAGAATCGCATTAATACGTTACTTCTCTACATAAAAAGCTATTGCTTTGTGTGTGATTTCATAGGTTCATTTCATCCATAATGTTTTTTGCTCACTTTGAGCATTCACTTCGTAGATAGGCACCTTTTAAAGTTTTTTCATCATAAAAATCATCATCACCCCCTTTTCATTCTCACCGATTATGTCAGTTCCAGTAAAAGAAAACCTACCTGTATACAAATAACTTCCCTGGGGCTTCTTTCTTGCGCCGTGCCGCTAACCCAAGTTTTCGTGCACAAAAGTAGTGGTATGTTCTTTTACACTTTGCAACTGCACAGCCAGCAGTGGCCCCTGTATGACTGCCCTTTACATCCTTCAGCTGACAATTTGCACATTTCTGGACAAGAAATAAATTAAATAAATATAGAAGGAAAGAAGGAAAGAAAGAAAAAAAGAAAGAAAAATAGAGAGGGAAAAAAGAAAGAAATAAAGAAAGAAAGAATGAAAGAAAACCTCATATATCAATAAATAAATTAACAAATTAGCAAGATCCGCACGAGAAACAACATCGTCATAGGAACCTGGCATGTCAGGACCCTAACTGGGGAAAGAAAATTAGAAGAACTGGCCAATGAGCTGGACCACTATCGATGGAACTTTCGAGGTATCAGCGAACTGCGCTGGATAGGCCTAGGTGGAAACAAAGACCGACAAAGGCCACAAGCTCTCAGCGATAGAGATGACAGGCACGAACACGGCATTGGATTCTTGGTCCACAAGAACATTCTAGCCACTGTCATGTATTGCCGCCCAGTCTCCAGTAGACTCATTACCATCCGTCTGAGAGCAGCCCCTTTCAACATCACCATCATCCAGGTCTATGCTCCAACATCAGACTATGACGACAGCGAAGTGGAAGATTTTTATGAAAATCTACAGGCGGTCCTTGACCAAGTACCGAAGAAGGACATAGTCATAGTGCAAGGCGACTGGAATGCCAAGGTTGGCCAAGACGCGCACCACAACTGGGGAGACACATGTGGACCCCACTGCAACAATGAGACAAATGACAGGGGTCTGAGACTCTTGGAGTTTGCCAGATACAACAATCTGGTACTGGCAAACACGCTTGGTCTCCACAAAAAATCCAGACGATGGACATGGCAAAGTCTCGGCGGGGAGCATCACAACCAGATCGACTACATCATGGTCAAGAAACGCTTCAGATCAAGCAACAACATTGGCAGGACACGCACTTTTCCAGGAGCAGACAACGGAAGTGACTACGATCTCGTGATGATGTCTTTCCGGCTCCACTTGAAGAGAGTAAATACAGCAAAGTGCACTAGACTGAAGTTCGACCTGGACAAACTGCAAGACCCAGAGGTGGCAGAACTATTTTAGGCCACAATTGGAGGGAAATTTGCATCACTGCTCTTTTTGGGGGCTGGTGAAGTAGATGTCAACACCATGACCACCACCTTCAACTCAGCTGTGACAGATGCCGCCACTGAGATCCTTGGCAAGCACCGACCAAAGAAGAAGCCGTGGATCACACCTGAACTTTTGGATCTGTGTGATAAACGAAGAGAGATAAAAAAGAAAAAGAACACCTCACAGGGAGCTGCTGTCTACCGAAAAATCTACAATGACATCCGAAAAGGCATGCTTTCAGCAAAGGAGAACTGGATAGAAGATAAATGCCAGGAAATAGAGAACAGTCTGAACAAGAACAACAGCAAGAAGGCCTACCAGACTATGAAGCCGCTGACAAGTGTTAAACAGCCCAAAGTCTCCATGATCCAAAGCAAGTCTGGCATATGCCTTAAAGAAGAACAAGAAGTCTTGGACAGATGGACAGAGTACTGCTCTGACCTTTACAACCATACACCAAATGGGGACCCATCAGTTCTAGCATGTCCCGAGAACAGAGAAGAAGAAATCCTCCCAATTCTCCGGGAAGAAGTTGAGGCAGCAGTGCAATCGCTGAAGAAAGGGAAGTCAGCGGGAGTGGACAACATATCCGCGGAACTGCTACAAGCAGGAGGAGAAGCGATGATTGATGCCCTCACCATTATCTGTAACAAGATCTGGCAGAGTGGGGAGTGGCCTACACCATGGACCCAGTCGCTTGTCATCGCTCTTCTCAAAAAAGGTAACCTTCAGGAGTGTAAAAATTACCGCACCATCAGCCTCATCAGCCATCCCAGTAAGGTCCTCCTGAAAATAATACTCCACAGGTTGAAACCCCAAGCTGAACAAATCATAGTTGAAGAACAAGCAGGATTCAGGGCAGAGTGAAGTACCACTGAACAGATTTTCAACCTCAGAATAATCTGTGAGAAATACCTACAGCACCAACAACATCTATATCATGTGTTCATAGACTTCAAGAAGGCGTTTGACCGAGTCTGGCATGCAGCTCTATGGGCAACAATGAAAGTGTACAACATCAGTCCTAAAATTATTGAAGTCATCAAAAGCCTGTATGACAAGGCTACCAGTGCAGTCCTCCATAACAGCATCATCGGGAACTGGTTCAGAACAACAATCGGTGTGCGTCAAGGATGCCTACTCTCTCCAACACTCTTCAACATCTTCCTAGCTCTAGCGCATCATGTCAGATGCTCTTGCAGATCACGAAGGCACAGTCAGCATAGGGGGTAGAGCAATCTCCAATCTTCGTTTTGCGAATGACATTGATGGATTGGCTAGAGAGGAACAAGAACTTGAACAGCTGGTACAAAGGCTTGACACCACCTCCAGAGCTTATGGAATGGAAATAAGTGCAGAGAAGACCAAAATGATGACCAACAACACCAATGGCATCAACACGGACATCAAAGTCCAAGGCCAATCCCTCAACACAGTGCATAGCTTAAAATATTTGGGAGCAATTGTGTCAGACAATGGGTCCAGACAGGAAGTCCTCTCCAGGATCGCCCAAACAACTGCTGCCCTGACAATGTTGAAGCCCATTTGGAAAGACAGGACCATCATTCTACATTCCAAAGTAAGACTGCTGCGCTCCCTTGTCATCTCCATCTTCCTATATGCTTGCGAAGCATGGACCCTCACAGCAGATCTACAACGAAGAATACAAAGCATGGAGATGAGGTGCTACAGAAGACTTCTAGGCATTTCCTATACCCAACACATCACCAACGACGAAGTCTGACAGACCATCACGCAAACCACTGGACAACACGATGACCTGCTCACAGTGGTGAAGAAACGGAAACTCTGATGGTATGGCCACGTCACCAGATCATCAGGTCTTGCAAAGACCATTCTGCAAGGCACAGTGCAAGGAGGTAGAAGAAGAGAGAGTCTGGAAAAGAGGTGGGAGGACAACATTCGAGAATGGACTGGTTTGACACTGAGCGAAGCCATCAGGGCTGCTGAGGATAGAGAAAGATGGAGTATGCTGGTTAAACGATCATCTGTGGTGCCCCTACAACCTCCGGGTTACGGGACAGGATAGGATAGGATCAATAAATAATCTTACAGTGCCTAACGTAGACACCATTCAGAAGCTTTGCTATAGACCGAAATTAACTTTTCCCCTTTTAGGAAAATTGTGTTCAAAGGATACAGATTAAAATCTTAATACATATAATTGTGTGGTTTAAAAAAAAATTTAGATGGAAGAAAACAGTTTTTTGCTTGACATTATATCAAGTTTTGATCTTTCATTACTGATGAAGCATGTTTTTCAATGAATTAATTAAATTATTATTATTATTTATTACAACTTAATTTAAAATGAAAGTCAGTGTCTTACCAGCAACTTCGATGTGCCTCGTGAAATTTCCTTCTCCACTTCCTTAATTAAAAATCCACCAAAACTTTGAAATTCATATTGGCTCAGACCAGATGAATATTGCTGTAGGAAAAGGAAACAAAAAGTTTTAACAGGCAGTGAGTGTAAGGTACATGGTTGGAAGATATTGTCCACCTCAAGGCTGCAAGAGGGAGTTTGTTTCCTAACATCCAATACTAAAACTGCTCCCAAGAAATTTAACTAACATTCTGACGCGGGTCATAGCAAACTGAAAGCTATAAACAGAAACGTTTTGTATAAGTATAAAAAGCAACAACAAAAAAGCATCTACCTTCAAATAATTTATTAGGAAAAAAAATTAACCAAAAAAATTAAAAAGTATCCAAATGACCATTGGACATCTAATAAATCTATAAATCTACCTTTTATATGAAAATGAAACCAACTGCAAAGGGCTGGCAGTTAAATATTTTCAGTAGTCTCAATGAGCAAAAAGAATAATTGCTTGTTAACATGAACCTTGTAACAGTTCGTCTGGTTTTTTGTTTGTTTGTTTAACATACCATGCATCGGTAATGAGCTGCAAGTTTTCCTTTGTCTTCCTCAGTGTGAAGTTTTCCACAGTCCTTTTCAACTTCTGTTCCATGCTTGCAAAATTCACATCGTACCTTTACTGCCGACTTCTCTGGTCGCTATATATAGCAACAACACACACAAAAAAAAGAAATAAAAATGAAAAAACAAATATGTTTACAAATGTTTAATTCAATTTATTACACAACTAATTATATAAGGCTTGCTGAAACAGGACGTGAATGGTGTTTATCTATTGCACGACTCTGAGACACAGGCTATACAAATGCAAGCGCTAGGTTCCTTCCCCTCCCATACTCGATCGCCCAAGATTGTAATAAGACAGGATTAAAATGAAAGTCAGTGTCTTACCAGCAACTTCAATGTGCCTCGTGAAATTTCCTTCTCCACTTCCTGAATTAAAAATCCACCAAAACTGTGAAATTCATATTGGCTCAGACCAGATGAATATTGCTGTAGGAAAAGGAAACAAAAAGTTTTAACAGGCAGTGAGTGTAAAGTACATGGTTGGAAGATATTGTCCACCTCGAGGCTGCAAGAGGGAGTTTGTTTCCTAACATCCTGTCTTATTACAATCTTGGGCGATCGAGTATGGGAGGGGAAGGGACCTAGCACTTGCATTTGTATAGCCGGCATTCGCCCATCTAGGACATGAGTCTCAAGGTCGTTAAAACGAAGTCTGTGTAATGAAATGCATGCATACACAGACTATAAGGTTGGTATATACTATCATCCAAAGGAGTAGGGGCATATGGCCTGTGTCTCAGAGTCATGCAATTATTTTTTCGGCACTCCAGGCTGTCACCCAGCTTTGAACCAATGTCTTTGCAGGCTGTAATTTTATCACTTAAGACTCCATGTATCAGTTGTTTTGCCATTGACACACCACTGGTCCGAATGTACCCTCTAGATATGATAAATAAACACCATTCACGTCCTGTTTCAGCAAGCCTTATATAATTAGTTGTGTAATCAGAAGATGCACCTAAAAGCTGCAAGTGGGCACCTCAGGCAGCTTAGAGTACCTTGAGCAACTCTTAAACTGAGAAAGCTATACAAGAACGATTAAATAAAGAACATAAAAATATGATAACAGCAGAAAAGTACAACATTTGACTATACTATACTATCCTATATTTCCTGCAACTCGAAAGTCGTTGGGGCACCACAGATGATCATTTAACAATGCAGTGCACTCCATCTTTCTCTGTCCTCAGCAATCCTCACGGCTTCACTCAGTGTCAAGCCAGTCCATTCTCGAATGTTGTCCTCTCGCTTCTTTGTCTGTCTCCCTCTTCTTCTGCCCCTTTGCACTGTGCCTTGCAGGATGACCTTTGCAAGGCCTGATGATCTGGTGATGTGGCCATACCATCGGAGGTTCCATTTCTTCATCACTGTGAGCATGTCATCGTGTTGTCCAATGGCTAGTGGGATGGTGTGTCGGACCGTCGTTGGTGATGTTCTGGGTATCGAAAATTCCCAGAAGTCTTCTGTAGCACCTCATCTCCATGCTTTGTATTCATTGTTGCAGGTTTGCTGTGAAGGTCCATGTTTCGCAAGCCTATAGGAAGATGGAGATGAAAATGGAGCGCATCAGCCTTGCCCTGGAATGTAGACTGATGGTCCTGTCTTTCTAAATGGGCTTCAACCTTTGTTGCAGAGTGATGACGAGAGTTGGCGTCCTTGACTCACGCCAATTGTTGTTCTGAACCAGTTCTAGATGGTGCTGTTGTGGAAGACTGCACTGGTAGCCTGGTCATACAGGCTTTTGATGACTTAAATAATGTTAGGGATGATGTTGTACATTCTTATTGTTGCCCACAGAGCTGCATGCCAGACTCGGTCAAACGCTTTCTTGAAGCCTACAAACACATGTCATGATATAGATGTTATTGGTACTGTAAGTATTTTTCTCAGATTATTCTGAGGTAAAGAATCTGTTCATTGGTACTTCGCCCTGCCCTGAATCATGCTTGTTTTTCAACTATGATTTGTTCAGCTTGGGGTTTCAACCTGGAAGACTTTGCTGGGACGGCTGATGCGGCTGATGGTGCGGTAATTTTCACACTCCTGAAGGTTACCCTTTTTTTGGAAGAGTGATGACAAGAGACTGTACTATACAGTTGAGTGATTAGAAACTTCTGGTCTGTCAAGTTGATTGGCAAACCATCTATCATCATCAATTTTTATTTTAAAATCTCAACATTACAACAAAGTTGGCCACCAGCAAGATGAAGAAGAAGGGGGCGAGTGCTTTTACTACATCAAATCAATCGATCACTTGCAAATTTAAACTAAAGACAATTATGTATCAGCTTTTTAAATGCAATTTATCATTTTAAAAAATGCAGCTGATAAACTGATGAGATCTTTAAAAAGCAATTTATAAATTAAGAATCTTGTTTCAATTAATAAAAGCATAACAATAAAATGTTCTATCAATCAATGATACAGATAAATGCTTTTAACTCTAGCTGTTAATGCCATTAATTGTTGACTTTCAATCTAATTGTACGTGGAGTGGACCTCCATTATTGACTTTCATCAATGTCACAGGGTCATGTTAAATGGATATAAATATATATATACTATAGATCTATTTAACACAAGACCCATATATCTATATAGATCTTTCTCTCTCTCTCTCTCTCTCTCTCTCTCTCTCTCTCTCTCTCTCTCTATATATATATATATATATATATATATATATATATATATATATTTCTCTCTCTCACTCTTATATATTTTTGTGTGAGTATGTGTGTACGCACACACACACACATGAGAGAGAGAGAGAGAGAGAGAGAGAGAGAGAGAGAGAGAGAGAGAGAGAGAGAGAGATTCACAAGGAATTGCACTTGGTTTGTCAACTATGGTGGCCTACAAGCAAACTAATCTGGATACTGGATACAATGATGCTATTCTGGATCTGGATCTGGATAGCCCGCCTGTGGATGTTGATTGGCGGGTGCGCCACAGAAGCCGATGACGACTATCAACGTGACGTTTTAGGGTGTGCGCATCTAAGAAAATAAAACAGTCCTATTTACACTTCAGCTGGTCTTCTTGCTGCTGTACCTAGCGGTTTTAACAGTCCGTTTGCCCAGATGTAGGCGATGGGTACACTGTCTGTTTAAAAGGTTATAAGCCTAACAGTTAAAAGCTTGATAAAAACACAGGGTTGTTCACATTGGTTTCTGCCGCCCTAACGCTGCTGAGAAGGCATTGGGCGTGGGCATGGTGACGGTGATATCGTCGAGGCTGTTCCACTCGATATTATTTACACGTTTTCTTCCTAAATCATACATAAATCAGCTCAAAGAACTGTGGTAGATCTGTAAACCAGCATATATACATGTTACACACACTCAAACATACATCCATAATTACATGTAATGTAAAGCAGGAAAATTCTTATTGAAAACCGAAAGGAAATTATATAGTTTGGCAATGTTTCTTTTAGTATTCTTTAAATTTTATATTTTTATTTTTTATTGTAAATATGGACCAGCAGAAAAGCAAAATAATTTGGGCACATAATGGTATAATCATCACGGATGTGAATGCAAATAGTTCATTGTTGTTATTTAAGCTCACAACATAGGCCTAGAACATTTTAAGTGTTTATCCAGAATCGTTTTGAGAAACTTTTGGAAGTACTAAAAATAATAATAATAATAATAATAATAATAATAATAATAATAATAATAATAATAATAATAATAATAATAATAATAATAATAGTAAAATCATCGTTGGGAACCAGTCTCTTATGTAATATTTGGTGAAGAGTTGCATTCAAAATTCAAATACAAATCGACTATCGAGTCTAGTCACTGCAACGTAGTCATGGTCGACGCACTTTCGATTTTGAAACTAATAAACAAATCCAATCTATGCAAAATAATTACCAATCGGAAGAAATACGCTTCCAAAAAGAATATAAACTTTACCATTTTCACCATTGTTGAAGTTAGAAAATATTATAAGTATTAAAAATAATAGCGGACTAAAACTACATAGCGGATCATAGCTATGTAGACACCCCTCTTCTGAAATCATATTTCACGGTCTTGCGAAATACCGAAACCGGTGTAACGCGTCGACCAATCAGAATGCTCCCATTCGCTCCCAGCCCAGGGCCGAGTTTCAATTCAGCGAGACTATCTAGGTCACAAGATCTCGTTTTTGAGTCAGACCGATCATTGAATGAAACTACCCACCATGCTGCCTCATTCTAGCCTCGTTTTCAATTTGTACACAAACGGCGGTTCCTTCGAATGTGTTGGACGATTTGCGAAAATAAAATCAAATAAAGTTAAAAAAATCAAATGTATCATCAATATCGATTAAAAGCAAAATTGTTCACTTACAGTTCTTCACCCCCTCCCATGATCTGGTTGAAACTCGAAGATTTACCATCGAATTATCACCGTAACAGATTCCAAGTAGCATAAACCGCGTACTTTCCGCCATCTTGATCTTGCAGGCAAAGTACCCCAAGAGGCTCCTAGCTCTTTCTCGCCTCGCCTTGCGATTGACTAGCGAGCGAGCAGCCGTAGAAACGACCCAATGAGCAAGATCTACCGGGATCTACCGAGATCTCGCTGTTTTGAAACTCGCCCCAACTAAGATACTAGGAACTGTGAGGATGTCACACAGGGTGAAACCGGGTCTAAATACCGAAACCGGGTGAAACCGAGCTCTATTTACCGAAACCGGGTGAAACCGAATTTCCGAAATTAAATAAAATCGAGTCTTGTGCATTTAGCAGATACCTCATTCTTTTGCGATTACGTCACTGGCTACAAACATAAAAACAAACAGACACACCAAATGCAGACGAACATAAAAGGCCTGTAATTGGTTGCTTTTTAATGTAATTGGTTTTATCTTTTGTGTGTGTGTGTGTGTGTGTGTGTGTGTGAGTACGTGTTTACCGACTACAGCGGACTTTTGTGCGAAACACTCCCACGTTCAGCGGACCTCAAACTTCAGCGGACGTCCGCTGAACTTTTCCTTTTGCTACAGTGTTTCTTATGAGCTTTCTAAGGACTCGTGCAAATTTGAGCGCGAAAAAAAAAAGTCCGCTCAAGTTTACGCTTGTGTGTATTCAAACGGCGATCTTGCCCCCTCTCTCTCCGTGGCGCGTTCACACACGGGGCTTTGCTAGTATGAAGTGTTTCGCGGGCAAATGCGCGCATGCTCAATGCTATTCTTTCATTGGTATTGACGTCAGCCATGTATTGACGTCATCAATTTGCAGAAACAACATGATTTCCCGACAGAAAGTGTGAGTATATATATTCATGTTTCTTTGGGTGCTAACTGGAGCATAACTTACAATATTATTTTGTTTGACGATGCCAAAAGTTTGAGAATGGATAAACAGCATACATAGATGACATGTTAGATGCCTCTGGAGTCGGTTTTTGCTAGCTAGCCATAATGGCGCGTGAGCGCAGGTTTTCGTGACCAAAGAAGTACTATTATTATAATTATTTTCAAAGAAGTGTATACAAAATAAACAAAGAAAGATGTTTTTGAATCTCTGTTGTGCTTCTAGATCTATTTGATAACTGAGGGGTGAGCAAAGTCATTTGCTTCCAATCTGAATCTTTGTACCATGAATGTTGATCTGTTTCCATAGCAGACGACAGATCTCGGCGCTGCGTATTATTAAAACTCCAGTAGTAGAGTTGAACATGATGTTAATTAACGAGCATTTCTCATACTATTAGTCTACATGGTCAGAAGAATTATTAAATTTTTAATTTCATTTATTTATTTTCTTATGATTTAGAGTTAGACTTTCATAATCATCGGATAATGACCCTCTTGGAGTCCGCACCTTGCCATCCCCATCCCGCCCCCACCTACCTTATCAGAATGACCCTTGGAGACAGCCCCCCTGCTACTCCCACCCCACCCCCACCTACCTCATCAGATATAACCCATGGAGGCAGCCCCCTACCCACCTCATCAGATATGACCCTTGCAGACAGACCCTGCCACTCACACCCACCCCCACCCACCCTGCAGACCAAACTGTTGACAAAACTGTAAACGTGCTTGACTGTGCTTTTTAGTTGTGCAAGCAGAAGAGCTTAATGTTGAATGGTATTTTACTTGCCTTTTTTCAGAACCTGTAACAAAACTAACATGGAGGACAAAGATAAGACATTGTCATTGTCCACTGCAAGTGAAGTGTTTAACGTCCTTTTGAAAAAGTGAGTACTGGTTAGTGGTAAATGTTGGGCAGTGGATAATGGCTTTTAATTTCAGTGGCACCAAAAAGATAGTCCACATAGAAAGTGGACATGATAGGCTATGTACTGTCACTGTCAGGGTTTCTGATTTTATACTACTTTAGTTGAAGGGTTTCTCTCTCACCCCTACTTTGAAGCTGTAAATCAGTATTTCACTGAACAAGGTCTGGAAGAGCAGGGAAATTGATTTCTGCACAAAGATAAAACTCTTTAGGGCTTTGGTGTTGTAAGTTCTGCTGTACGACTGTGAGAGCTGGACAATGACTGAAGTTGTCACACCTTGCAGATTGTGATGTGTGTACATCAAATGGATGAGTAACAGCTTATGGCTAACTGACCAGTGCACAGGAAACTGACGTATTGGATGCAGGAAGTGTTCAATGTTGATGTTTTAGAAGCCATGCTATTGATACATAGCTTTATTATGTTTTTAGATTATATATATTCTCACACCCACCTGTGTCTGCATTGTTTCAGGGGAATTATAAAGGCAAAGGGTCGTACTGGAGAAAGAGAGCGTGTTTTAAGGAGCAAAAGAAGTTCCCGTGATCCAGACATACCTGATTCAGACATCCTACCTGATCCAGACATCATACCTGACACTAGTAAGAGTGACAGTGAACAGTCCATTGGGCAATTGGCTGTATCTGATTTTCGCAGTGTGTAAGTGGTTTGTTAATATTTTCTAATGTTTATGATCATTTACAGTATTAACGCCTTTGAGTCCCCTGAGAGGCTGAGTGGGATGACTTTGTTGTGGTGACAACCTGGTGTGGAGTGCCTTCACTGTTACCGTTAAGGTTGTTTCTGCAGATCTTGTATACAGGGGGGGGGGGGGGATGAGGGGGGGGGGGGGACTGCCTTGTAAAAATTACTTAGAAAAAGCCTTGAAAGAAACAAAATTGCACTCTCTAGGACAAGATTATGGAGGAATATAAAGGATTATTGCAGGAATGCAATTATACAGTTATTAAAAAGTACCGCCTTGTCACAGTTGTGCCGAGTGTTTATTGTTTAATACAGATTGTTCTACTTTCCATTTGGGCCGCCACCTTCAGCATCTTGAAGATTCTGCAGCCAACAGTGTTACTATAGGGTTTGCAACAACAACAACAAAATGGTGTCTGTAGGAAAAACACGTTGCTGATCAGCAAAAGCTGGGAGGGGGGCAGGAAGTGAGGTTCAGTTGTGACGGAAACATTATGATTTGTGTGAATGGGGGAGGGGGGGGGGTGTTAATTTGAAAAAGTCGGCTAACTCAAATGATTATGCTTGCGAATCTTGAACTTTGCACTGACATATGAGTGTACTAAACACTTGCAGTTAATAAATTATCTGAGTGAAGTACAAATTTAGAAAAGGAAAGAAATATAAACATTCCCTATGGCTAATTGCTGCAATTTGTTTTTTATAAATATGTCTTTTGTTTATTCTTATTACTGTTCTTCTCATTATCATATACATTTATACTAAACCTTTACTATCTCTTAACTGATAAAATGGATTGATTGATATGCACATAAATATATGTACCATCTAATCTATATATAACTAAGATAGTATTAGAGTTGTCACTGGCATGATTCCTCCCCCTTCCCTCCCTGTGGGGGTGCCGGGGATTTCTGTATAAATAGTATGCCCACTGTGTGGAAATGTAGTGCTTTAAATTTCCACTGTTTCTGTTATTCTCATTTGTTCTTTCTGTTCCTAAAGCTGTTCTATCAATCTACTATCTCTCTTCTTCCCTAGACCAGTCCAGTCACCTACTCTTTTTCCTGAAATTTCTACCAAAAACTCCTCATTAGAGTACAGGCTCTGTTGGTTCAGCTTGGTGGTATTGGACGCTTCTGCCAAATGGTCACTAGGGCTTTCTATGAAATTATTATTTACCAATGTACGCATTCTATATGTATGTGCTTTGGTAATATTTTGTAATGATGTTTATATTCTATTTTGTTTTTGTAACCAGTGGTATGTTAAATTAGAGTATAGTCTCAGCGTCCCCTGCGTGGGAAGCCTTTATTGTAAAGTGACGGGCTGGTGGAGTGCCTTCAGTGTTACTGTTAGAGTTGTTTCTGCAGATCTTTTATGGGTGGGTGGGGGGGGGGGGGTTCGGTGAGTCCTCTTTTGCACAAGTCGACGTCCTGATTCGGCTCTTTTCAGTCCGCTGGACCCTTATAAGCTATGATTAACTAACTAAATAACGGGCATGATTTTATCCTTTGTCATTCTCTCTGTCTCTTGTAAAAAGTACAAGTTGTTCCCCCTATTATGTATATATAATTTGATATTTTATATGATAAGCAGCCATTATCAGAAATGCCAACATCTTAGATCAAACTGACACAGTGACTGTGAAATCTTAGCTTGCAGATTGGAGATTGATTTGTTTACGTCATATGGATGAGTAACTGACCATGATGATGCTCGTATCGCCGGCAGTTTCTAGTGTAAACAAACGTTGGTAGACTGTCGTGTTTTCTTAGGTTAACGAAGTATTTTCTTCAGGACATGCGTGTTCTGAGTATGTAGATCAGCAGCAATAAAGACAAGACTCGTCAAGAGCTAAAAAGTCGGTCTCACAAGAAATAGAGCCTTTAGTTTAATTTATTTACTCAGCAACACTGAGTCTGATGGCCTGTCATACGCAGATCACGAGCGCAATGAATGAATGAAATTGACCGTATCCATGCGTATCTTACGAGCAATCACCTTCTGCGCATGTCGAGTCTGACTACTTCCGTTACTTCACTTTCTTCTTCTTTGCCATGCATTGGCTGTCTATCCATCTAGTATATATATCAATGGTAGAACCCCATTGCCTGACTGCCAAGGGCAGGTAAACCCTAGTGTCGGGCAGGTCAGTTTGCTTAAAAAAAGAAGAAAAAAAAGAAGTAATAATCAGATTTGGATCAGACTGTGATGTCAGATGAGTGAGGGAGACTGTCTGTTTACTTTTATTGACCCTGAGGTGTTTAATATTAACCACAAAGTATTGTTGCACTGTTTCAGGTGCTTGCCGAAAACCTGTTCACCATAAAAAGTGGTCTACAGAAGAGCAGGATGCTGTGAGGCGTTGTTTTGCCAAGTTCATTATGGAAAGAAAGTTGCCTGGTAAAAATGACATTGAAAAAGCCATCAAAGGGGAAATTGCACTCACTAAAAGAACATGGAGGAATATTAAAGACTATTGTAGAAATACAATTATAAAATTATAAAAACTACCAATGTGTTACAGTTGTGCTGAGTTTTTATTGTTTTATACAGATTTGGTTTTCAAGGTCTTTTTAACTTGCGTGCGAAGCACACATGACAATGTAGTTATCCTCCGCCATCCATCTGCTCTATAACAGCTGTAGACTATTAAGTGGGGTCATTGATGATGACTGTCACTGTTGCAGTTTGTCATTTTAGTACAAGAGTGAAAAATCACAATAATAATATTAATATAATGTCATATTGTATTATATTAATTTTATGATCAGGCATGGGAATTGTCCTCGGATCCGAGGATTTTGAGTTCACTCTCGTAAAAAAAAGAAATCCTCGTAAAAAATATTTGTAGGTCCATTTGCCAGTTTACATTTTCTAGAACCTCGCTTCATTTTAATCGCCACCATCTTGGAATTTTCGAATTGCTCGAGTTGTAGCATTTTTTTGGTGTTTAATGTGGCGATACATAATGTTTAAAATTGTTAACCGTGGTGATCCCTTCGAGGATGAAGGTGTCCGAGATAGGTGGAAGTGGGAATGGCTATCCAAAATGGTTAAAAAAAAAAAACGAAAAAAAATAGTCATAGCGAAGAAGAGAAGAAGATATGACCGAGCGTTTGGGAACACATTTTTGAAAAAGATCAATGTTTTTTTGTTTTGAGAACAGCACAAAGTCTTCTGCCCCCCCCCCCCCCCCCTTTCCCCTGCCATCAACAGGTGCACTCATCTTTTGCCAGTTTTTTTCCAGCGGTTTTTACATTTGGCAATTCCCATGCCTGATGATTCTGAGCATATTCACTGCAGTTTAGTTCAGTAAATTGAGATATTGGCTTTAGTTAACTGCATTGATCGTGTGTACCTTTGTTAAAAGGGTTTACACAAGATTTAATTTTTTGCAAGCACAAGGATTTATTTTTTTATTATTGTTTTTGTCACACACTGAAAAGCAGTGTTGTCATTGTGCAGTTTAGTTCAGTAAATGAGGTCCTGATTCGGCTCTTAGCAGTCTGCTGGACCCTATAAGCAATGAGTAACTAAGTTCAGTAAATTGACATATTTGCTGTAGTTAACTGCATTAGTCGTGCGTATCTTTGTTAAAAGGGTTTACAAAAAATTTCAGTTTTTGCAAGCACATGGAGTTTTTCATTTTTTATTATTGTTTTTGTCACACAGTGAAAAGCAGCGTCATTTGTAAGACCCCAAAATAGAGGTCCTGATTTAGCTCTTTGCAGTCCGCTGGACCCTGTAAGCAATAAGTAACTAACTAACTAAATAAGACCCCAAAATAATTTGGTCACTAGAATGAAGTATGTTTAAGTTTTGATGTGGGAGTTCTTGAACTTGCTCTGTATCATTAATTGTTTATTTGTCTTTTGAGAATTGACAATGGACTAGTATTGGAAAGGTTAGTTTCTGTCTCTCTCTCTTCTCTCTCTCTATCTTCTCTCTCTCTCTTTTCTATCTCTTCTCTCTTTCCCTCTCTCTTTCTCTGTCTCTCTGGTCTCTCACTCTCTGTCTCTGTCTCTCTCTCTCTCGTCAATGACTTCAGTTTACATTTCCTTCTATTTTGTATTGCATTTTGATTTTAATTTTGTGTTAATAACTAAAACACTAATAATAATGTCATGCCATATTAATATTAATTTACGGATTCTGAGCATAGTCAGCATCTTATTTTTCATAGTGAAATTTAGTACAGTAAGTTACTACATTTGCTGCAGTTAACTTAATTATTCATGTGTATCTTTGTTAAAGAAGGTGTCCCTGTGGGGATGCCTAGGACGTTTCTGTATAAATAGTATCCTCACTAGTGCTTTAAATTCCTTTATTAAATTCCCAGTTATTCTCATTTTCTTTCTCTTTCTTAATCTGTTCTATCAATCTACTATCCCTCTTCTTCGCTTGACCTGTCACCTACCTGTTTTCCTGAAAACTCCCCCCCCACCCCCCACCCCGTGGGGATGCCGGGGGTTTCAGTATAAATAGTGTTCCCACTTTCTGGAGATTTAGTGCTTTTAATTCCCACTGTTTCTGTCATTCTCATTTGTTCTTTCTCTTCCGTAGTCTGTTCTATCAATCTTCTATTTCCCTTCTTCGCTAGACCAGTCACCTTCCTTTTTTCTTAAAACTCTCCCAAAACCCCTCATTTGTGTACTGGGTCTGTTGGGTCAGCTTGGTGGTATTGGATGCTTCTACCAAACGGTCACTAGGCTTTCTATGAAATTATTAGTTAGCAATGTGGGCATTTTATTTTTTATGTATGTGTTTTGTTACTATTTTATAATGATGTTTATATTCCATTTTGTTTTTGTAAACGGGGGCACAATAAATTAGAGTGCGCCTCAGCGTCCCCTGCGTGGGAATGTATTTATTGTAAAGTGACAAAAAAATGTAGGCATTTTATATGTATGTGTTTGTTACTATTTTGTAATTATGTTTGTATTCCACTTTGCTTTTTATAATCGGGGGTTCGATTAAGTTAGAATATAACCTCAGCATCCCCTGCGTGGGAAGTGACTGGCTGGTGGAGTGCCTTTAATGTTACCGTTAGGATTGTTTATAGATCTGTTATACGGATGCGTGGGGGGTTGGGGGGGGTTGGTTGGTGAGTCCTCTTTCACACAAGCTGAGGTCCTGATTCGGCTCTTCGCAGTCCGCTGGACTCTTATTAGCAATGACTAACTCCCTCTCTCAGTCTCTTTATCTCTATCTCTCTCTCTCTCGGAAATGACTTCACTCTCTCGTCAATGACCAGTTTAAATTCCCTTCTATTTTGTATTGCATTTTTTTGTTTTGTTTTGCATTTTAAGTTAACTTAAACAATAAACGCTCAAGCCTTATATATTGTGTTCATGTTGAATCTGTGTGTGCAATAGGTACTTTGTGGATACTAAAGTATATATTTGCACATGGCATGTAAGAATTTTTTTCTCTATATATTTTGTCATTATGACAGCTTATATTTCTATTAAGTGTGGAGAAGTAGTCGTGCACTAAGCACATCCGTGCTTTCATAAGAGACCCGACAAATCATTATATACAGAATAAAGGATTTATTCAGCCAAATGACAACATAATTTTATTGTGTATCCAGCAAAAAATCAGGTTATTACAAATAATTATATGTAATACACTATAACAATACACTAATTTATATCTTTATTGTCCAACTTTCACATTGCAATACATACAAGTGGAACATTTACTACGCGTGGACTCAAATCTTGGAATAATACCAATAATAAACAATAAGTGAAGTGTATCATGCATGCAGTTATCACATGCCCCACTCTCTTTGTCTCCCTCCCACTCTGTCACTTCATGTTTCATAACGCACACATACACGTCTGTACAGTCACACTGGCCATCTATGAACATCAATTGTAAAAATGAAGCTAAAACAACAATAGTAATAAAAGATTAGTAATGCACAAGACAATGGTAGGCACTTAACACCGAGAAGGGTACAGTAAACATAGCATAAAAAAAACACGAATGAAGGCTGTACGTGTATGTTCATAACGGGTAAATAAAAATAGCAGCACTGAAGGCACAATTTTTGGCAGCAATGTCAAGCAACTACAAAATAAACACAAGAAAACTAGAAATGTGTTTAGATTATATGTAGCCAATACAATACAACTTTATTCATCCCCAAGGGCAATTACATTATTATGTTTAATAATGTAATGAAGGCTCGCAACAATAACTCAGTTACAATAAATACATGCATTTATACATACATGCATAAACAGTGTAGAACACACCTCTGCCCATGAATAGATATCGTCCACCCCACCCCCCAAAAAACAACATATCCTTCCAATCACTGCATGTGAGTTGCTCTATTATTACAATCTCCAGCGTGTGTCCCCAGAAGGTATGAAAAAAAGTTCTTCAACGTGTGTGTCCTTGGAATGCTATAGAGAAGTTCTTAGACGTGTGTGTCCCCAGAAGGTATGGAAACAGTTCTTCAAGGTGTGTGTCCGCAGAATGGTGTAGAAAAGTTCTTCAACGTGTGTGTCCGCAGAATGGTGTAGAAAAGTTCTTCAACGTGTGTGTCCGCAGAATGGTATGGAAAAGTTCTTCGACGTGTGTGTCCTCTGTAAGACCTAGAAAAGCTCGTTCATGAACCACAAGAGCTATCATTGTTTTTATTTGATAGTGTAATTCTCCTATAGCTCCTGACTCTACACATATGTTTGGTTTTGTGCCAAGTCGCTTCCTTATAGGGGTCTGCAGAAGTGGGGTGTTAGACCACAGTCCGCTAAAGTATGAAAATACAAGACTGTGTGTGTGTGTGTGTGTGTGTGTGTGTGTGTGTGTGAGGGTGAAATAATATCTTATTTTATAATGTAACTTAGTCTAAGGCATGCATTATTATATTTTATAATTATTGTTAGTTTGAGTGACATGTTGTTGTTGATTTTTATTGTCTTAATTCATCAAGATGATAAGACCAAAAAAAATAAATAAATAAAAAAAATAATAATAATAATAAATAAATAAATTAATTAATTAATAAATTAAATAAATTAAATTAAATTAAAATTAAACGATTATATTAATCTTGCAACAGGTGAATCAAAGAGTATTTTCGCTAAGGTAATGCACAAAGGATAATTAAGTTCTTTAAAGGAAGTTTTGTCTTTCATCTCCAGCGGTAAAATAGGGGCAATATAGAGCATGCAAACAACATGTGTTCTAAAGACAAAGGTCTGTCACAGGCACATAAAACATTTTTACAATATTTTGGTCTCATTGCATTGAGCCATATTCGATTTGCCATTGAGGAAATAGCTCTTGAGACTTTACTCTGCTCTTCAAAATGTGTGTCAAATATAATTTTTCGAAGTAAAAATTGTTCAATATGATGTTGTATTTCTATAGGGGATTTCTTCAATGCAATAACCTTGGAGTTCAAATTTGAGGCACCCTGTTTTGCCCCCCTATCTGCCCAGTCATTATAGAGAAATCCACTATGTGACGGTATCCAACAGAAACTTACATCTGTTCCGTTAACAATTAAATTGTTGATTTTATGCTTTATTTCAATAATAATTTCTTTTCTTTCCTTAGACTTGTTTGATTGCAATGCCTCCAGGACGGTAATTGAGTCTACACACACAACAATTTGTAAAATATTTGTAGACAGACTTTCAATTTTGTTTAGCGCCATTAAGACTGCTATTAATTCTGCAGTGAAAATCGAAATCCCCTTACCTAAATAAAAAGATTCTTTTACATTAAATTCTGGTATAACATATGCCGCTCCTGCATCGGATGATTCTAGCACAGAACCATCTGTATAAATTTTTAAATTTTGAGTGACATGTAATGCATATGTGTGTGTGTGTATATGTATATATAAGTGTATGGGTGTATATATGTGTATGTATATGTATGTATATATGTGTATATGTATGTATAGATATATATAAATATGTGAAAGTGTGTGTGTGTGATAGTGCGCGTGTGTGTGCGTGTTGGTGTGTGGGTGTGTGATAACGTTATGATCTTAATCACTGTAGATATCATCATCATCATCATTATTTATTTTCAGTTTAGTGTGTGGTTTTTATTGTTTGAGATTTTATATGCAGATGGACACTGCAATAAGAATTTCCTTGCAGGTATTTGTGGGGACAATAGTCTGTATTCTGCATTCTGTAAAAAGGGTTTACTCTAAAAAGAGAGAGACTTGTGAATCTAGAGTCCAAAATGTAATTTCTATTGACTAGATAAAACATCCTTTTTTTAAAAGAATGTTCATTATTATTATTATTATTATTATTATTATTATTATTATTATTATTATTATTATTATTATTATTATTATTATTATTATTATTTAACATAAAAACAGACACACCGAATACAGACAAACAAAAGGGGCCTGTAAGAAAGGTTTACTCTATTTAAAAAAATATAAATAAAAAAAATTAAAAAGAAAGAAAGAAAGAGAGAGAGAGAGAGAGAGAGAGAGAGAGAGAGAGAGAGAGAGAGAGAGAGAGAGAGAGAGAGAGAGAGAGGTAACAACAGCACAAGTAAATTATACAAAGTCTTTATTACTGCACGTGTATCAATACAAGTAAATCAGAAAGTAAATAAGTACAAGTGATAGTAATACATAAGCCTATGTACAGTAATGTTAAATAGTTTAAATAGTTTAACCGAAAACGTAATCATATGTATGTGAAGTAGCTCTACAAAATTGGATTTCCGAGCTCTGTCTCACTGATTTTATTAGTTTGTATTTGTCGTGAGTAATAATGGAGTGGGAGAGGGTTAACCTTAGCAATGACTTGTGGCTCCCAACACCCCACCCCCACCACATACTTATCCCCAGCTCTGCCTCACTGATTTTTTTGTCATAGGCAGTGACGAGGAAGCTGCACTCCGTCAAGCCGTGGCAAAAGCATTTCCTTCTTGCTGGTCGCGTTTGCTGCACACTGCATTTGAAAAAGAACATGTCAGCATTCTTTGCAGACAAGGTAGGGTTGTCAGCAAAAGAAAGAAAAAGGGTCGTTGGGCAGCTTTTCAACAGTGACGGGTTGATAGCTTTAACGAATGATAGCACTTGACTTGTTACCTCTCTTTTTAGAGTAAACCCTTTTTTACAAGCCCCTTATGTTCGTCTGTATTTGGTGTGTATGTTTGTTTTTATGTTTGTAGTCATTGACGTAATCACAAAAGAATGTGGTATCTGGTAAATGCACAAGACTCGATTTTATTTAATTTCGGAAAGTCGGTTTCATCCGGTTTCGGTAAATAGAACTCGGTTTCACCCGGTTTCGGTATTTAGACCCGGTTTCACCCGGTTTCGGTATTTCGCAAGACCCCATATTTCATCTAAAGATACAAATCTGATCCTTATAATTATATTTAGAAAGAGAGAGAAAGGGGAAATTCGGGAGGGGGGGGGATGGAGAGGGGTCATGCCCCTCCCCCCCTTCCCTCTCTCTCTAGTTTTAGAAAAACATCTTATTATCTTAGTGTTATGCTTTGGGGGGAGGGAGTATGTGTATTTCGGTACATTAATTATTTTCTTAGTAGTTTTTTTTTTAAATTCTTATCATTGTTAAGTTTTGTGTTAGTTTCAAATCAATTTTATGTTAATTATTTTGTTTGTTCTGAACTTTTTTTTTTAATTTTACAATTTTATTAAGGACTAGCTGTAAGACAGGTCCATAGGACCTAATGCTATTATCCAATTAAAGGTTTCATCTTCGACTTCGACTTCTCCACTAGCATGACCCTCTCTCTAGAGATAGAAGAATTGCTGGTTGTGCGCCACATGTTGTACTGACCCCATTTTATTACATAATATGCTATTTTTAAGAGGTTTTAAACGCACTACATAACGCTCTGAAAAATACGTCATTTGCTACATATATCCTATTTCTTACGTCTTTAATTGAAAGCAAAAAAAAAAAAAAAAAACATATTCTTTTATTCTTACCAACACATTACACATTAATGTCCGCCGGAATAATCTTTTGTTTAACAAGATAGTCCCGAGTAAATAACGATAATGAAAAGATACCAACCAGCTTACCAACATCTGAAAGATCCATTTTCCCCAATTCAATAGGTTTCATTTTAAAAAGAGATTTTGCAATCATAGCATAAGCTGTATTTAGGCCCACTAAGACAACACTATGGTATCCAAGATTAACAATTGTTTGTTCATATGGTACACTCATTTTTATATATAATAAAAAAATAATAATAAATTATTACTGCATTGAAAACAAATCTAATGATGGCTTCAATGATGGAGATGATTCAATTTCTTTTTCTACAAGTGGTTTTGGGGGTTTCTGTTTATTTTTTCCTTGACGGTATTTATATATTATGTACCCACTTGCACCCACTACACCGGCTATACATAAATAATATATCTTATTTGAAGATTGTACTGGTTGTACTGGTTGTATTGGTTCTTCTTTGTTTGTTGTTAATGTTTGTTGCGTTATTGTTTCTTCTTTTGGTGATTCCTTTTTTCTTAATATGTTTGCTTTTGTTTGTCTGTTCCATCTATGTAACTTGTTAAATTCTGCTAACTTCTTTCCAGCTGCAATTCTTCCTAGGCTCTTTTGTTTAGTGACTGTCACTGGGTTCTGTTGGTTCTCCGAATTCTTCACCTCTGTCTCCGTCTCCATCTCCGGATTGGAAGAGTCCATTTTTAATAGCAGAGAAATTTATGTGTTGAAAAGTAATTAGCCCGGCTGAAAATGGTGCCAACAAGCTTCCAAACTTATAATACAAATTTCTTGATACCTCACTAATCCCATTGACAATAACTGGATCTTGAATCAAATCATCAAATAAATCATTCTCACAATCTAAAGTAACAAAGGTCGACACAGCTTTGGTATATAACTTCACAATCGAACGCCCTAAACTTTTAACCATTAAAGCGCCGAGGACTTTATCATATTTATTATGTAACATAATGATCTCTTCGGGCCTCAGTCTTTGTACTTGTTCAGCTGTTAAGTCAACGCCGAGATAATACTTTGACTTTCCGGAAGCTACTAATGCAACCAGCCTGTCTCTTTTCTCGTTGTCAACACCTGTAGCTGTAACATTAATAGCTTCTTGCATTAACAAGTCATCGCAATTCATTTTAAATACAAATTAAAAAAACTAAATTAAAAAATGGCTGGTGCTGCAATGGTCCTTGGTTCTGCTGCTGTCAACGCCTTAGCCTTTTCAGGATCAAATTATTTGTTTTCAAAACTGGACAGTAAAGAAGAATCAAAACAGCATAACTTGGCAATGGAAAAATTACAACAAGATCAGGCCGAATACGAGAAAAACAGACTAATGCAGCTTGATTTTGTTAATAAAAGATTGAAAGAAGAAGGTCATGCTGATAAAACATTCGAAGACGTTGATGAAGCTTTGCACCAATATTATTTATTCACCGGCACGACACTACCCTCATTAAAGCAGCCAGTGTTATCTGATTACTACACACCTAACATTGCACCTACAATGTCAGAAACCGGAGAATTAATTTTAATTCAATTCAATTCAATTCAATTCAATTCAATTCAAACAACTTTATTTATCCAGATTTGGCAATTACAATGAGGGTATGAATGCTCTCTAATTTTAAAAAAAAAAATAAATTACAACAATATTTGATATACATGAGGATGTCTACAAACAATAACAACTTGCACGAAACACAGCGGCAGCCCCCCGACACCATCCGCACATACACACTGCCCATGCACACACATACATCCAGTTCATAGACATTTACCCCACACAGGCATACATCACCAGCTGCACTCACCACAGACACAGGCATAAAAATAACAAGGTGTAATTGTGTTTGGAATAACAGTAGTTTATTACCTTGTTAAACAAAAATATAAATCTAAATAAAATATGACTTCGCGTTTGTCTAGATTATATTATTCTCAATCCGGATATTGGAAAGGGATGACCGCAGTTGATAAACTAGTAGAAAAGACTGGCTTGTCAGCAAACGTAGTTAAACAATGGTTATCGAAGCAAGCTATATGGCAAATCTATCTTCCACCCCCGAAGAAAATAATAAGACCAAAATTTGAAAACTCTAAACCAAATGACACGCACCAAATAGATCTGTTATATTTTCCCCACGACAAAATACATAGAAAGAAATACAGGTATGCCCTTACTGTTATTGATATAGCTACAAGGTTTAAAGACGCACATGCTCTTAAGACTAAAAATTCTGCTGAGGCCGCTCAAGCCTTAAATGCGATTTATTCAAGAGGGCCTCTAAGGTTCCCTAGACTTATTCAATGCGATGAAGGGTCTGAATTCAAAGGAGCTGTTAACCAGCTTTTGTTAAAACATAATGTAACTGTTAGAAGAGGAGTTGTTGGATTGCACAGATCACAGGGTATTGTAGAAAAATATCTACCATCGTTATATTTGCTATAAAGTGTTAGCGATTGTCTGATTATAGCATCAAGGCTGTCACTGACATCATTCATCATGCTGATCATGAATAATTTGTGGACTTGTCAAAAGAAAAAGATTTGGCAAAAGGAAAAGTTTTGTGACTGCAAGTATATGTATACCAGACTGTCCTGAATTGTTGGTTTTTTTACTATCTGTGAAAGGCTAAGATAGATTATTTAGATCTGTGTTTATATACTACATATTTATAGTTTCAATGATTGATTGATTGATTTATTGTTGCTTTAGGTCCAGCGGACTCTTCCGAGCCAAATCTGGACCGGACAACCCCCAATCCGCATAAAAGATCTGCCGAAACAACCCCAGTGGGAAAATTGAATGCCCTCCACCGGCCAGTCACTTTACAATAAAGACATCCCACGCGGGGGACGGCTGAGGGTTGACCTCAACTACGCGAACACCCCGGTTACAAAAACAAAATAGAATACAAACATCATTATAAATCATCAACAAAACACATACATATAAAATGCCTATAGTGCTAAATAGTACAATCATAGGAAGCCCTAGTGACCACCCGGCAGAAAGCGTCCAACACTCCCAAGCTGATCCAACAGACCTCATACACAAACAAGGAGTCTTGTCCAGGAAGAGTTTTCAAGAAAAAAGGTAGGTCATTGATCTAGCGAAGAAGAAGATAGTATAGCAGAGTGAAGGACAGAGCAGGAATAGGAAAGAGTAAATGAGGAAGACAGCGACAGTGGGAATTTAAAGCACTAAATTTCCATAAAGTGGGGATACTATTTATACTGAAAACCCCCGGCACTCCAATGGGGGTACTGTTGCCACAGTGAATCTGTCTTGCCTATAAAGGAAAGACAGGTTTTCAACTGTGGCTTTCACTGTTCCCTTTATAGGTTTGAACAATCTACAGTGGCAAGATTGCTCATGACCCCAAGGGGTATTTATAGTTTCAAGCAAGTTTAGTCTTTATTTGTCGATCATCTGTAGGTTTGAATCGGAGTTTACATTAGGGAAGAAACTGTGTTTCAGACAAGGGTCAGGTTTGTATTCTTTAACTTAGGACAAAAGAGTGTTTAAAAATAAATAATGTAAACATTATTTTAAAGGTAATTTTCATATCATATATTTTCTTTCTTTAATATTGTTTGTAATTTATTAATGATAGTCTGTACTAATTTGTGGTGTGTGGCTGAAATTTGATGACGTGGTAAGAATTGTGCTTGTAAAAGAAGTGTGAGTGCACACTTCAACATGGACTTAGTTACACATCTTTGACTAGAGTATACATGTGTGTTTTTTAAAACTATCTTAGTTTGCACATTTTACTTACATAATAAATAATAGCTAATACTTATTTTGTATTCCACACTTCAGTTTTACTTTTAGTAAACGTTTGCAAAATTTGTACAACTTCATTTAAGGCAATGCTTATTTGATGTTTTGTGAAATTATAATCTTAAGTAATTTAATTAACAAGTTTATAACTATAAGTAAATAACTGATAATAGAAATTTTTTTGTTATAAAATTGTTGCTGCGGTAAATTCAAACAATGATTTAGATACAAATTGAATTAAAGTAAGCGCCTTATTTGTAAATTATACCAAACAAGTTAAGGAAAAGGAACTAACAATTATTTATGGGTTATTCAGTATTTTTGTGCTTTTTTTTTCTTCTTCCCATTGTTGATCTTGAACGCAACTCAATGTAATAACACATATTTTCTTTCTTTATTTATTTGAATTTAAGTGTGAATTAATGCAACGCAAGTGACTAAACTTCATTATGTGTCATGGTCACCTAGTTGTATTTTTACCCGACCTTCCCCAAAATTCCACCTCCCACCCCCAAAAATATATTATTACTGTGAATGTTTTTTTTAATTATTAGTTAATTTACACTGTATTTATTTTATGAAACATTCAGACTATGGAGTTGCTCTTTGAGTAGTATTATTCATAACTTTAAATAATGTTCTCTTATTTTTGTTCTTTTTGAGTGACCGTTGATCTGTGCGGAGTCTGTTGATGTTGGAGTGCTCTTGCATACTTGTAAAATGGTGAATTTTGGAGAGTAATGAGGAATGCTATGGAGACATTTTGAGTCTAGATTGCAAATGGGATAAGAGGATGGTGATTAGATGTTGGATTTAGAAGATGAAGGTTGTACATTTGTTCATAGTCATGACCATTCAAAGCAAATCAGTCACGCCATCACAAGACATTTTTTAATTCACATTCAATGATTCATTAATGTTCTGACATCGGATCATCCAATATCATCACTTCGTAAGACAAATTATTCATAATGCTGTGGACATTCAATCAAAAATGCCATTTATCTTTTGAAATAACATGTATCAAGATTATGTTTCATCTTGTAAGTGTTGCTATGGACTGACAAGTGGAAATAGACTGTGTTCAGACTTTTTGCCTTACAACTATTATAGTAATTTGTCCTTGATGGTCAGCTGTGTTTTAAATTTTGATTAAATTTGAGAAGTACAACCATATGTTGTGCCTGCATTTTTTTACTTGTTTAATCCATTGATAGCGTGTGAATTGAAGCAGTGAATGGCAAGTATGCAGTATCAAAACAATGAAATACGTTATACTTGTGACTGACACTTGACCCCTGCTCATCTGAAAGAGCTGTAGCGTTTATTATTATTTTGAAAATTGCATACTATTTCCTCCATTATCCCATCTGTGGTATAATGACCACCCTTGTTGGGCCGATGACACTCCTTTTCACTGATTTTATTATTTTTTTTTTTTTTGCTGTCAGTGTATGTGACAACTTTGGAGGGCACTAATTAATTCTGCAAGTTTTTTTTTTGTTTATTGTTGTGCCAGTATCGGAAGTGCAACGGTACCTTTGAAAACATTATTTTACTGTACTTGAGGAATTTGATGTGAAATTAACCTTGCCTTCAGGTTTTGCTAAATTTGTTATGTAACTAATTCTGCTAACAATTTTGCAGAGCTGAACTTAAATGAACAAAAGGCTCCAGAAGTTGAACTTAGAGATCATGTTGTACAGAAAGGAAACAAGTAGTTGACAAGTAAAATTCACAATTAATTAGCCTGCATATATAGCAGAAAGAAACTCTACTTTTGAATGGTACTATAACTTGTATAAGAACGAATTGATGAAGAAGTAGGTTTGCAATTTGTACAGCTCATGGTTCAATTGTATTTTATTTATTATTTTGGCTTCAGATTTTGTTTTCTGCATTGTACAATGTACAACTAGTCAACTTTATTTGTGCCCTCTATTCCCATCCCCTCACTCTTCTCCCCGCCCCCTTAAACTAACCAAGACTGCATTTTGGATCAGTTTATCTCTTTTCTAAGGAGTCATATGTTTTTGTTAACTGGGGTTCGATAAATGAGAGTAAAGCTTCAGCGTCCCCTGCATTGGATGCCTTTATTGTAAAGTGACCGGCTGGTGGGGTGCCTCCAGTGTTACCATTAGGGTTGTTTCAGCAGATCTTTTATACGGATGGGGGATGAGTCTCTTTCAACCCTCCCCCATGGGGGTGCCGGAGGTTCCTGTATAAATAATATCAAAAATTTCTGGAAATTAATTTAGTGCTTTAATTTCCCACCATCGCGGTCTTTCTCCTTTGTTCTTTCTCATTCCTACTCTGCTCTATCTACTATACTATCTTCTTCGCTAGACCACTCACTTACCTCTTTTCTTGAAAACTCTTCCAAAACTCCTCATTTGTTTATGAGGTCTGTTGAGTCAGCCTGGGAATATTGGATGCTTTCTGCCAAATGGTCACTAGGGCTTCCTATGATATTGTTATTTAGCAATGTAGGCATTTTGTATACATGTATGTGTTTTAGCTCTGTGGGTTCGGGCAAATAGAATAGACCCAACGTTTCCCGGCGTGTCGTAAGAGGCGACTAACAGGGGTGATGTTAGCACGGCATCACTGGGCGAAAGTCTTCTACACAGAAGTCACCGGCCAGGGCGGAGGAACCTCACGTTACTACAGGTTCAACGACCACGTGCTCAGGGCCAAGGCGAGCCACACTGTATTCGTGGATTTCGGCTGTGGCCAACAGCCTGGAGAGGATTGGGCCCTGCCAGGTCTTTTTTTGCCCAAGACACAACACATGATGAGGCTATCCACTAATTCCATGCCGGATCGGTCGTCGCCCGGCTACACAAGGACCGCGCCTTCCGTTGGCCACCAGGACGGAGGTGAAAAGTATGCTACTGATGGACAAATTAGCAAGATCCGCACGAGAAACAACATCGTCATAGGAACCTGGAATGTCAGGACCCTAACTGCGGAAGGAAAATTAGAAGAACTGGCCCACGAGCTGGACCACTATCGATGGAACGTTCTAGGTATCAGCGAACTGCGCTGGAAAGGCCTAGGTGAAACAACGACTGACAAAGGCCACAAGCTCTATTTCAGCGGTAGAGATGACAGGCACGAACACGGCGTTGGATTCTTGGTCCACAAGAACATTCTAGCCACTGTCATGGGGTGCCGCCCAGTCTCCAGTAGACTCATTACCATCCGTCTGAGAGCAACCCCTTTCAACATTACCATCATCCAGGCCTATGCCCCAACATCAGACTATGAAGACAGCGAAGTGGAGGATTTTTATGAAAATATACAGGCGGTCCTTGACCAAGTGCCGAAGAAGGACATAGTCATAGTGCAAGGCGACTGGAATGCCAAGGTTGGCCAAGATGCGCACCACAACTGGGGAGACACATGCGGACCCCACTGCAACAACGAGACAAATGACAGGGGTCTGAGGCTATTGGAGTTTGCCAGATACAACAATCTGGTACTGGCAAACACGCTTGGTCTCCACAAAAAATCCAGACGATGGACATGGCACAGTCCCGGCGGGGAACATCACAACCAGATCGACTACATCATGGTCAAGAAACGCTTCAGATCAAGCATCAACATTGGCAGGACACGCACTTTTCCAGGAGCAGACATTGGAAGTGACCACGATCTCGTGATGATGTCTTTCCGGCTCCATTTGAAGAGAGTAAATACAGCAAAGTGCACTAGGCTGAAGTTCGACCTGGACAAACTGCAAGACCCGGAGGTGGCAAAAATATTTCAGGCCACAATTGGAGGGAAATTTGCACCACTGCTTATTTTGGGGGCAGGCGAAGTAGATGTCAACACCATGACCAATACCTTCAACTCAGCTGTAACAGATGCCGCCACTGAGATCCTTGGCAAGCACCGACCAAAGAAGAAGCCGTGGATCACACCTGAACTTTTGGATCTGTGTGATAAACGAAGAGAGTTAAAAAAAGAAAAAGAACACCTCACAGGGAGCTGATGTCTACCGAAAAATCAACAATGACATCCGAAAAGGCATGCGCACAGCAAAGGAGAACTGGATAGAAGATCAATGCCAGGAAATAGAGAACAATCTGAACAAGAACAACAGCAAGAAGGCCTACCAGACTGTGAAGCGGCTGACAAGTGTTAAACAGCCCAAAGTCTCCACTATCCAAAGCAAGTCTGGCATTTGCCTTACAGAAGAACAAGAAGTCTTGGACAGATGGACAGAGTACTGCTCTGACCTTTACAACCATACACCAAATGGAGACCCATCAGTTCTAGCATGTCCCGAGAGCAGAGAAGAAGAAGAAATCCTCCCAATTCTCCGGGAAGAAGTTGAGGCAGCAGTGCAATCGCTGAAGAAAGGGAAGTCAGCGGGAGTGGACAACATACCAGCGGAACTGCTACAAGCAGGAGGAGAAGCGATGACTGATGCTCTCACCATTATCTGTAACAAGATCTGGCAGAGTGGGGAATGGCCTACACCATGGACCCAGTCGCTTGTCATCACTCTTCCCAAAAAAGGTAACCTTCAGGAGTGTGAAAATTACCGCACCATCAGCCTCATCAGCCATCCCAGCAAGGTCCTCCTGAAAATAATACTCAACAGGTTGAAACCACAAGCTGAACAAATCATAGCTGAAGAACAAGCAGGATTCATGGCAGGGCGAAGTACCACTGAACAGATTTTCAACCTCAGAATAATCTGCGAGAAATACCTACAGCACCAACAACATCTATATCATGTGTTCATAGACTTCAAGAAGGCATTTGACCGAGTCTGGCATGCAGCTCTATGGGCAACCATGAAAGTGTACAACATCAGCCCTAAAATTATAGAAGTCATCAAAAGCCTGTATGACAAGGCTACCAGTGCAGTCCTCCATAACAGCGTCATCGGGAACTGGTTCAGAACAACAATCGGTGTGCATCAAGGATGCCTACTCTCTCCAACACTCTTCAACATCTTCCTAGCTCTAGCGCATCATGTCAGATGCTCTTGCAGATCACGAAGGCACAGTCAGCATAGGGGGCAGAGCAATCTCCAATCTTCGTTTTGCGGATGATATTGATGGATTGGCTGGAGAGGAACAAGAACTTGAACAGCTTGTACAGAGGCTTGACACCACCTCCAGAGCTTATGGAATGGAAATAAGTGCAGAGAAGACCAAAATGATGACCAACAACACCAATGGCATCAACACGGACATCAAAGTACAAGGCCAATCCCTCAACACAGTGCACAGCTTCAAATATTTAGGAGCCATTGTGTCAGACAATGGGTCTCGACAGGAAGTCCTCTCCAGGATCGCACAAACAACTGCTGCCCTGACAAGGTTGAAGCCCATTTGGAAAGACAGAACCATCAGTCTACATTCCAAAGTAAGACTGCTGCGCTCTCTGGTCATCTCCATCTTCCTATATGCTTGCGAAGCATGGACCCTCACAGCAGATCTCCAACGAAGAATACAAAGCATGGAGATGAGGTGCTACAGAAGACTTCTGTGCATTTCCTATACCCAACACATCACCAACGTTGAAGTCCGACAGACCATCACACAAGCCATTGGACAACACGATGACCTGCTCACAGTGGTGAAGAAACGGAAACTCCGATGGTATGGCCACGTCACCAGATCATCAGGCCTTGCAAAGACCATTCTGCAAGGCACAGTGCAAGGAGGTAGAAGAAGGGGGAGACCGAAAAAGAGGTGGGAGGACAACATTCGAGAATGGACTGATTTGACACTGAGCGAAGCCATGAGGGCTGCTGAGGACAGAGAAAGATGGAGTATGCTGGTTAAGCGATCATCTGTGGTGCCCCTACGACCTTCGGGTTATGGGACAGGATAGGATAGGATAGGATAGGATAGGATAGGATAGTATGTGTTTTATTGATGTTTTATAATTATTCTATTTTGTTTTTGTAAATGGGGTTTCATATTAGAGTAAACCTCAGTGTCCCCTGCATGGGATGCCTTTCTTGTAAAGTGACCGGCTGATGGAGTGCTTTCAGTGTTACCACTAGGCACTAGGATTGTTTCAGCAGATCTTTTATACGGATCAGGAGTGAGTCCCCTTTCAACTAAGTTATAGTCTTGATTTTGTGGTCCTAATTCGACTCTTTGCAGTCCGCTGGACCCTGTAAGTGTAAGCAGTGAATAACTAACATTTTCAACCAAGTTGTGGTCCTCATTCAGCTCTTTGCAGTCCACCGGACCCTATAAACAATGACTAACTAACTAATCTTTAAGTATGCTCTGTCATGGTGCAGAGTATACACAAAATGTTAATCATAGATGTCACGTGGTTTATGGACATGGATAGGTGTTTAAAAATTTACAAGGTTTAGATGGGTTTCTCTCTGATTCAAAATAAAGCTGTAAGTAGCATTTGCGAAACTGGGTCTTATATTTGTAATCTTGGTTTGGAAATATAAAACGAATAATCATAGTCATAGGCACTAGTTGTAGATGAAAATGAGTTTATGAGAGTCGCTAAAATTCCTTTCAAATGTATTCATTCATGACTTATTCCTTCCAAAATTTGTGCAATTTTTCCCCTGTATATTTTGTATGTATTTTGAAATCATTTTATTGATGAATTAAAACAAAAATCCTCAATTTTGCTGGGGAAGGCCAAAGCTTTTTAATTTTTATTTTTCATTAAAAATGTTATGTCAAATTATATTTACGATCATAATTGGAAAAGCAAAAAAAACACAAAAAAAACCAGGAGTATTCATGTCTGCGGTATCGTGTATGATGTAAGTAATTTGTAACCTTTGTTCTGAATATGTTGTAAGCAAAAGCACTACAAAACTGTGACTGTTGTTAGAGATCTATGTGTTAACATATTTTTTTAATTTGTACCAGTACTGTGACTGTGTAATCTGTGTTGTTGTTTCCTTTTCCTGACATTGCTCAGGTAGGGAGTGTCATGATTTCTCCTGTGGTAACGGCATCAGATGTGTTAATGTATTTGGCTCTGGGTAAGGATGCACTGTCTCCAGTGGTTGTCATACATTTCCGACAGAACTGCATTTTCAAAATTTATTTATTAATTTTTAACAGAAAAACTAGAAAGTTTTTTTGACATGTTAAAATCAGTCTTTTTTTCTTCTTCTTTTCTTCTTCTCAAATACTGAATAGATAACAATGTCATATGCACAGAAGATAAGTCATTATTACATATCATTAAGATAAAAAGTACACATTGTATTTAAATAAAACTTTTTCAATTTGTAAACTCCTTTATAATTGTAGTCATTTAAAATGTGGAATTATTATTATTTATGGAGAAGAATGAGGAGGAGGGAATAAATAACAAAATAATTATGCTTCAGAGATGATGCATCCTCATCTAGAATTGATACAGTCTGCTTTGGGGCTAGCTTGTTGAAGTCTTTTTTCTTTCTCTGCCTGCTAAGACGAATGGACACCAATCTATTCAGTAGGCTTGAGCACATCGAAATTACAGTTTATGCTTTCCATATGTTGAAACAAGCTGCTGCCTCCATTACGAGTTCATGCACACAGCAAGTGTCTGACTGTGTGCGCCAGAGCTCGTTTTAAGGGGCCAGTACTGACTAGATTTTGACCAAAAATCACTTTTTTTTAGATTTGTAAAATAAAATGGTGTTTAATATTGCTGAATATCTGTATTTTATAACATAGTTTACCATTTGTAATTATCTGAAATAGTTTTTTTTAGATATTTCAGTTGATAGGAGGGTACCCTCCTGCAAAAAATTCCAACTTCCTGCTTCATTTTTTTTCATCAGTTTCAGTATCCTGATACAGCATAAAAATAATGAGCTCCTCCCTCACCAAACAAATAATAAGGCTATTGGCTCCCTCAATACATTTCCGGTAAGCAAGTTTTAGCGAAAGTTTTGATCTAAAGTTGATATTTCTGCAATTGTTGTGGTGTTGTGAGTAAACATGCCTTCTGATCATAAAACACGTGGTAAAAGGCCACGAAAGCGAAGTTTCCACGAAAATCGGCACAGCAAAAAGCCCATACTAGTGTCAAAATGTGTCTGATGCTGTTAGTGAAAGTGAAAGTTCAGCGATTGTTACTCATGTCATGATAGTGTTACTTATGAAGTAGCTGATCAAGAATGTCCTGAAGCATCGAACCCAACCAAGGCTGCCACGCCCACTCATACAGAACAGAAATTGTGTGCTAACGGTACAGCGACAGACTTTTAAAGCCTCAAAGGAGTACAGTAGAATGCTGAGACTGCACAGACTTGAAAGGGAAGAAGAACTGGTGGATATGGAGGGATATTCCTATTGTGGGGCCGGGTAGCTCAGTTGGTAAGAGCGTCTTGCTAGTAACCGAAAGGTCGCTGGTTCGAATCCCGGATTGGTCAACGTGTGATCATATTATTTTCCCCTTTACCAACAACTGGCCCGCTGGTGTCAGTATAAATCGGTCCAGTAGCAAAGAGCTTATATACCAAGAGGGTTCACTCAGGGATAATTACTTGGACATCCGGGAAGTGCGATAACTCGTGCTGAGAAAGAGTTATCTTACATGTATTGCAGCGCATACGGCGAAGATGACGGTAGAAACTATAGTGAAGAAAGTAAGTATAGGTCGCATTTTTGTTCTGGAAAAGGTGCAGTAGGTTTCCCCCCCCCCCCCCCCCCCCACTCTTTTTAAGATATATAATAAAAGGACAAAGTTCCAAACAAGTGATGTTAATTTTATCACTTACTTTTTTTTTATGCTGAGAGACAATGTATACACATGTAAAATAGTGCAGTGTCTGATACATTTGTATGTGATGTTTATTTATGTATAATTATATAAAAAGCGTTTGAATTAATCATGTATAGAATGTTAATTTGATTGGTGTTTAGGATGCTGAGAGGCAATGTAAATATATAAATAGGGTAAGAGGTAGTTTAGATGTTATAATAATGTGGATTTAAACATGTAAATAGTGGAGTAATTGATATATGATGTTAATATTTATAAACATGTACGACATACATGTACATAATGTCAGAAGTAAGTAATTAGGTTTGATTTTAATATGTATGAACATGTCAGTAGTACGCTAAGTAATGTACACTTGATTTTTATACACTTGCAAATAAACATGTTAATAGTGCCTGAAGTCATTTTGTCGTGATTTGTGTGGAAAATGTAATATTATTAATGTTATTAGTTATTGTTTCTAATGTAAGTATCAGTATTATCACGGTCATATTTCTGTGTGTATTTTGAATGTTTGCTGACAAACTGAAATTGCTTGTCAACAGAATGGAGGTTTTACACAGTTTGTATTGTTCCCTTCTTTTGTGTCATTCTGTCCACTGACAATCTTTTTGTCATAGTATTCTTTCGTCTGTCTGTCTGTCTGTCTGTCTGTCTCTCTCTCTGAGTCTCTCTCTCTCTCTCTCTCTGTTTGTGCGAGAATTTTCAAAGTACTGCATAAATTAAATGAAACAATAAAAGTGTTGGAAATACATTCATGCATTTAACAATTTATTTATTTAAATAATAATATATTCACTGAAACATAGTTTGAGAGAATAAACAAAATGTCAATAAAATATATAAAATGAAATATATTGCTTTCATTCTATAAATTTAATTTTATTGAAATTACTTTTGTTTATTCTCTCAAGTTATGTTTAATTTTTCAATATATGTAATTCTAATTCAGTAAATGCATTATTTACTGAATTAAAAACACCTTGAAAAATAATCAAACAAACAAATCACAAATTCATTTATTTTTATATATTTTATTTCAATTGCAATTAATGTAAATCTTAATAATTTCATTTCTACCAAGTATTATTCTAGTTAATTATTTTTATTTTAATGTATTTCTTACACTTAATTATATTTTATTCCAAAAAAAAACTTTCATACTCTTGAATTTAGTTGCTTGTCTTTATTTTACTGTATACATTGCTTTCATTCTATACATTTAATTTTACTGACATTACTTTTGTTTATTCTCTCAAATTATGTTTCATTTTTAATATATGTAATTCTAGTTAATTCAGGTGAATATATACTGCTCAAAACAATTGAAGAGCCAGAGGAATAAATTAAATGTATAACTTACCGGAACAAAAAAACTTGCAAAAAATTGTTTAGATGGAAACATTTATTATTGAACAACATTACATTACTAAAATGAAAAAGAAAAAAGTCATTTCATTTACATCTTTTTTGGGCTTAAAACAAATAACCCCAGTATTTACAATTCTATACATTTGGATAATGAAGAAAACAGTCAATATTGCGTGTGTCCACCGTGTGCTCGAATGCAATCCAGGCATCTTTGTCTCATGGACTCCCCAAGCATTCTCAGAGTCATTTGAGGGATGTTGTGCCACTCTTGTTCGAGCATCCCGAAGAGGTGATCCAGGTTCAAGGCTGGGGAATGGTTTGCCCGAACTCGGCGGCCCAGCTCGTCCCAGAGGTGCTCTACTGGGTTGAGGTCAGGTGAGCATGCTGGCCACTGCAGGCGGTTGACCCTCTGCTGCTGGAGGAACTCGTTAACCACCCTGGCTCGGTGCGGCCGCGCATTGTCATCCTGGAAGATGGCGCCGGCGCCCATGGCTTGCAAAGCGGGGATGACGATGGGCTCCAGGATGTTGACCCTGTAGCCGACGCCAGTCAGGTTGCCCTCAACTCTGTGAAGAGGTGTTCTGTGGGCCCTTCCCATTCCACCCCACACCATGATGGACCCTCCACCGTATCTGTCGCGCTCCATAACAGTCGCGTCGTGGTAGCGCTCGCCTTCTCGCCTCCAAACCCGATTTCTGCCGTCATGGAAGGACCTAGTGAAGCGCGATTCGTCAGAAAAGAAGACCGCCGCCCACTGCTGTCTGGTCCACCCCACGTGAGCCCTGGCCCATGCCAGGCGCCCTGCGCGGTGGGCAGGCGTCAGGATTGGTCGTACTGCTGGACGCCTGGCGCGGAGGTTCGCTTCTCTCAGGCGGTTCCGTACTGTCTGGTCTGAAACAGTAATGTTAGCGGCTACACGCAGCTGGCCCCGGAGGTTGTTGGCAGTGGCTCTTCTTTCCCGTAGGGCGGACACAACCAGATATCTGTCCTGCTGTCTGGTGGTGCATCGAGGACGTCCAGGCCTTTCTCGTTCGGCGGTCGTTCCCGTGTCGTTGAAACGATTTCTCAGCCTTTGTATGACTGCATGGTGTACTCCTAGTCGGTGGCCAGTCTCTCGCATCCCAACACCTTCTTCAAGCCAGGCAAGAGCCCGACCCTGGTCTGCTTCACTCAGACTTGGTCTTGGGGGCATGGTTAACCAAGTTGGAAAAATTGTAACATTTATACCCATTACACTGACGACAATCACTGATTTGTGTTCTCTACTGGCATGGCTTTACTGTGCAAAGCAGGGCTTTTGTCCATTATTTCTGCTAATTCATATGGAAACGCTTAAACTGGCAGCATTTTTCACGTGCCTGAAGTGCTAATTTACCTGATAAAAGAAGGTTGCTGACAACAAATTCAACTCTTTTTTTTTTCACTTTCACGTTGACTCTTCAATGCTGCATGCAAACAGACCAAAAAGATATTTTGAACAATTCAAAATACTTCAATATTTTACCAAGTTCATAAGTGACCTAAAAACAAAGGTGGCTCTTCAATTGTTTTGAGCAGTATATTATTATTAGTGAATTAATTACAATTAAAAGATTGAAAACTATAAATTTGTTCTTCATGAAACAAGCTGCATGACAAATTAATTTTATACATATATTTTTATTGAAATTTTATAAATTTGTTTGTTTATATTTATAAATAATATGTACTTAATACCGCCAACATCTGGTTGTCCAAACACTGCATAATTCCTGCAATACTTAGCAATGTTTTAACGACAGAATGAAGGTCTAATCAGTCTGGCGCGCCAACGGGAAAAGGGGAGTAACTCATTCCGACAAGAGTTGCTTCCCATAAACTGTCCAACTTTCGTTACACAGGCTTATGAAGGATTGATTGATTGATTTGATAGATTTCCGTCCCCGGACACAGTGCGTATAGGGGACTTGATATGATGGGGGAGTCGACTATCTTGGTATTTATAGTCTTTGCCAGTAGTCACCTATATGCGAAAGTGTCGTGTGACTATAATCTACAAACAACAACAACAACAACAACAACAACAACAACAACAACAACAACAACAACGATATTCCTATTTTAGCAGGTGCATACAAAGCTGGTAGGTCTCAGTTTTAGTATTAAATTCACAAGTGACTTTTGTCCGAAAATTACATGGAGCGCATGGTTTTTACATCATATCTCTGTAAATTTTCAAGATAAAGCTGTGAAATTTGGTATACAATTAGCTAAGACATATATCTGGATTGTGAACTAAAATAAAGTTAATCCAGCCAGTAGAATCTTTTTTATATTAGTCATATCCCTGATTGTTAAAAATAAAATATAAATATATTGTCCCTAATTCATAAACTATCAAAGGGTTTGGCTTGCCTGTAGTTCACAATCCAGAAAATGACCCAAAAAACATAATTAGAAAGTTTCAGTTAATTGTTTTGGCTGTAAATGCAATTATCTTGCTTAAAGTGAACATATTCCTTTTTTTCGCGATTATGTATTATTATTATTTTTTTTTTTAACTTGAAAAAAATTAATTTAAAAAAATTAAGATGCATATTACACAAATACATGTAAAAGTATATAACTTTGCCAAATTTGGTGTCATTCAGTCTGCATTAACTAATTATATACATTTAATAAAAAAGGCACCCTTCGCCAGTCAGTACTGGCCCCTTAAACAAGCCAAAACCTTAGTAGACTTCAATGATTTCGTTGATTCAATGGATAGTGTGGTGTGCATTTGGCTTAGCAACATTTTTTGCTTTCCTTAGCCTTTTTTCTATCTTCTTCCCATTTCTGATTGTTTTGCGCAAACGTGATTTTGGAGTTGATGTTTTATGATATTGTTGTTTGCTTCAAATGGCAACATGACCTGGATACTACTACTAGTTATTTATATCTTGATCGATGGTTATTGTTTGGGCGTTGTGTTGTAGATCAATGGACATGTGTGGTAATTTTAACAAAACATTTGTTTATAAATGTGTGTTGTTTGTCAAGGACTGTAAATATTTATGTGAAATATTTATGAGAGATGAAGACAAGAGGGTGTCTGTCGATTGTCTTTATTTTAATCGACTGGGGTCAGCAGTTATTGAATGACGCATTCCACACACAAGGCATGTTTGTCTCTATGCATATGACAATATCTGTTTATACTGTGAACATTATTATATGGAGGGATTCTGTACTTTCTCCACTCTGGTCTGCTCTTTTCTTTTCCGTTCGTTTTCCCCCATAACAAAATTTGCTTTGTGAGCCTACAAGTCCAAGGAAAGAAGAGAAGAAGACAAAAAAGTACGCTTCAAGATACAGTGTTACTAGAAAGCATGTTTGTATGACCAGCATGTTTGTTTGAGAAGAGGAAGAATGTGTGATCTATAGCCTATAGGCCATGGAAAGACGAGGGATTATTATGTCACACAATCCTTTGAACGTTTTATTTGTGAAATTACTTACAATGTGTAACTTTTAATGGAGATTATAATTGTAATGAACATGTGTTGTACAACCGAATCACCAAACGTGCTACTACTTTCTGAGTAAAGAAAAAAACGTCAAACAATGAACATGTATTGACTGGTTTGTTCTCTGATAACTTGTACTGTCTGATTGAATAATGTTCATGTGTTATTATGTATTTTTGTGGAAAATCATCTGATAAAACATAATGCAGGATCATAAATATTGTGAACTAATAGTTCAAACTTCACATGCTCAATTTTCACTCATGTTGTCAGTCCAACTCACTGTGCCAACCAAACAATGGACATTTAATTTAAGCAACTAAGTAAAAAATTGTTTACTTTCAGTAATTTACAGGATTTAAAAAAATAATTTTTTTAAAAGAAAAATATAGTAAACTTAAGATTTTATTGCCACGTTCAAAGTTTGTTTGCAGCAATTTTAAGTTGATTTGATCTTTTGATTGTTCTCGTTCTCCCCTCCCCCCCTCATCCCCTCTGTCATCTCTCTCCACCACCCCCCTCCCTGTACCCTTCCCCCCCATAAAACTTTTGTCTATTTCATACACTCCTTTGGTCTCACTAACGCCAATAGAATAATTCTATTCTCTAATCTTCAATTTTACACAAAGTGTGAAATATTCTCAATGTGACATAAAAAGATCTGATTTTGATCACCATACAAGTGAAAATTCAACTCAAGTGTAAAGTGGATCTTGTCAAATCATTATCTTTGTTTCATTCAAGCAGTTATGATAGAATGGATTGGGACAGATAAATCCAGATGCTTTCATTTCTTGGCAGAAAACATTGCTCAATTTGTAATGAAAATCAAAATTTGCATGTTTTCGATTTTCGTTTAGCTTTTTTAAAATTATCCTATCCTATCCTATCCCGTAACTCGAAGGTCGTTGGGACGCCACAGACGATCGTTAACCAGCGTACTCCATCTTTCTCTGTCCTCTGCAACCCTCATTATTATGGGGAATTTTATTGATTTGAAATTGTTAAAATTTATCAAGTTCTAAAATAAATTGCTGACAGCCAAACCGAGTATTTTTAGAAAAAGCAAGCGTGCGTAACAGTTGTATTAGCATCTGCAGCACTTGCTTTACCGTTTTCAAATACTGGCCTACTTTCTCCCCTCCCCTCCTCATGTAAAATGGTCTCAAGACAGCGTCATAATTATGTCGTGCGTGCTTAGCACTGGCTAATGTGCAATGGTTTTGTGGAGACTGCTTTCCATGGACATAGTGTTGTTCATGTACAATTGTTTATTATTATTATTATTATTATTATGATTTATATATATACAGTTTTTTTATCTTTAAACTCAGTGTTGTGTACTTTGGTTGTTGGTTTTAAAAGATCGTCTATGACTGGTTGGTTTTTGTGGGACCTAGACTTTTTTTTCTCCTGGAATTTTTTTAAAAAAGAAAAAGCAAATTTATTTTGCCATTGCACATACTTTATTAAAGACAATATTGATAGCACCTGAGATGGCGTCATAGAATATCCGTATTTGGTGTTATGTTTTATCTTGAAAGTCTGAGGCATGCACAATGACGAGCTAAAGCTTTTGGATTCTTATCAACTGACGGGAAAAAAAAGAGATTAAGAAATTATAATTGGCACATCACAAATTTGATGAAACTGCAGCAATGTTTCAAATCATATTGGGATTTTTCACCCAAGAAGTGGTCACTTTGTCTTGTTTTTGTGACATTTAGTGTTTAGTGACTGAATGAAATCATATAAATTCCTAATATTGGACTCGAAAACAAAGTACTTGATACATACTGAAGAAATACCAATGTGCAACGAATTCATTTTAGACCGTATTCCAGTCTCTGGTTCTATATCATTTTCATTCTGCACATGCCTGAATTCAATGGGAGAAAAAAAAATTGAGAGACCTGTCTGGGAACAGCCCTCAGACGATTAGTAAGTTTAAGCTGCTAAAAATCATTGAATCATTGAATTGAAAATGTTAGATCATAATTATGAGGTAGGACATGCTACCAGAGACATGCAAATGGCACAGATATTTTGGTTATAAATAAACATCGGAATCCCCAATATTCAATTCCACAGAGCTGGAGTAGTAGTAGCAACCAATAGAGAAGTTTACATGTTTTCCAAAATGTGTCCAAATAAACACCTTTCACGTAAACATACTACTCTTAGCCCGGATATGTCAAGGCTTGCATCCACTTGAAAGTTATATTGGAATGGAGCATGCAAAATCAACACTGCTCATAACATCGGCTGTATATATTATAATCATTGCAATGTGCATGTTCATAAGTGGCACACTATATGTATAGAAAAATGTGTGACTTTGAAGTTGTAATACCGTTTTTTGTTTTATTGAGATCAATGACATACTGTTTTGTACTGCATGAGTAAGATTTTGTCCGCCGCAAATTTGGTCAAATGAACCTAATCGTAATGATTTGTCAGATTGCCCGTATACAACAGTACAGATGTTGGTATACAACAGTACAGATGTTGGTATAAAAACAGATGTTTTCAAAAAATGAAGTTGATTATATTTCTTACCGACTACTGGAAAACTGCTGCATCATCATTTTCCATACATTTAACATGGCCTCGTAAAGAATTTGTTCACGTGACATCTGGAAGCTAATACATATTTTTGTAGCGCCATCATGATCATTCCAGTGTTTTATTTCATGGTGTGTGTCCATTCTTCATGTATTGTGCATGTCAATTTTTATGTAATAAATGAAAGTCATTGTCTTTTATTTGTTGATGCTTTGATTGCTGTGAGTGTGCATGTGAGAAAGAATACTAATGCCAGGCATGCATACACTTGTTGCTAAAAATTATATCCTACAAACAGGCCAACAAACACTCTTGTAACAAATAATAAAATCATCATTGATAACCACTAAAAGAAACTTGTCACATCACGTTTATTGAAACTTTAAGTTAGTTACATTAAACGTCGGTCGCCAAAAAATACTAAGCTAATGCTACCTTTCATTACATGACATGTAAGATTTTTATAATGTTAAAAAAATGGTTACGTAAATAAATCTCAATAAACTCAAAAATACTAACAATTCCAAACTGATGATTTCTTTTTAACATGTTTAGTCCTTGTAAAATGTAGCACCGTGCCAGGGGGTTCAGTATAAATAGTATCCCCACTTTCTGGAAATTTAGTGCTTTAAATTCCAACTGTCGCTGTCTTTCTTCTTTGTTTTTTTCTCATTCCTGCTCTGTTCTATCAATCTACTACACTATCTTCTTCTTCGCTAGACCAGTCATCTGCCTTTTTTCTCCTCTTCCAGGACAAAACTCCTTATTTGTGTGTGAGGTCTGGTGGATCAGCTTGGGAATGTTGGACGCTTTCTGCCAAATGGTCACTGGGGCTTCCTATAATATTATTTTTTGGCAATCTAGGCATTTTATATGTATGTGTTTTGTTGGTATTTTATAATGATGTTATATTCTTTTTTTTTTTTTTTTGTAAACAGGGGTTCGATAAATTAGTGTATAGCCTCGGCATGGGATATCTTTATTGTAAAGTGACCGGCTGGTGGATTGCCTTCAGTGTTACCACTAGAGTTGTTTCTGCAGATGTGGATTAGAGGTGAGTCCTCTTTCAGCGAAGTTGTGGTCTTGATTCTGTGGTCCTGATTCAGCTCTTTGCAGTCCGCTGGACCCTGTAAGCAATGAATAACTAACCAACTAACCGAAATTATCAGCAATTAATACACTTATTAAAATGATGGTTGGAGGTAGCTTAACGCCCTCAGACACAAAGCATATATAGAGGACAGAAACTTAAAATGAAAAACAGAAAAGAAACAATCACTATAAAACATTTCAATTAAATAATGATGTGGCCTTTACAATACTTGCAATAATTTTGTATAATTGATGAATTAAATTAGCCTGTATATTTGTTCTGGTACTTTAAATTAGATGTAGTGGAATAGCAATGAAAGGAATTAACAACATTCTGAGAGTTTGATCTAGAATCTGTTTACTGTAAAGCAAAGACAGAACTTGTTCTGGAGTGTAATATATGTATTATCTTGAAATGCCATCGATGTTTAAAACTTTTTTTTTTTTTAAAGCGTGAAAGGAAAATAATTTATGTTTTAATGTCTTCCAATGTTTACAACATTATTGTAACATCAAATTGCAACATCGTCAGAACAGGAAATAAAATAAACTAATAGAATGTCTAAAGCAATAAAATCAAGACAGTTAATTTAAGAAATAATAATAAAATTATATTAATAAGCCCACACCAGGTTATATTAATATACCGAGGTTTAGTGGTCAAAGGGAGTTAATTTCATTAAGTCCCTTTGTCCTGCCAATCAACAGTTACATTACATTACATGATTATTGCTTTAGGTCCAGCGGACTCTTCCGAGCCAAATGAGGACCGTACAACCCCTGATCCGCATAAAAGATCTGCTGAAACAACCCGTGGTAAAACTGAAAGCTCTCCACCAGCCAGTCACTTTTCAATAAAGACATCCCAATCAGGGGACGCTGAGGCTGTACTCTAATTTATCAAACCCCCGTTTACAAAAACAAAATAGAATACAAACATCACTATAAATTATCCACAAAACACATACATATAAAATGCCTACATTGCTAAATAATAACATCACAGGAAGCCCTAGTGACCACCTAGCAGAAAGCGTCCAATATTCCCAAGCTGATCCAACAGACCTCATAAGGAGTCTTGTCCCGGAAGAGTTTTCAAGAAAAAAGGTAGGTGACTGGTCTAGTGGAGAAGAAGATAGTATAGCAGATTGATAAAACAGAGCAGGAATGAGAAAGAGCAAATGAGAAAGACAGCGACAGTGGGAATTTAAAGCACTAAATTTCCAGAAAGTGGGGATACTATTTATACTGAAACCCTCGGCACGCCAACGGGGGTAATCAACAGTTGGTAAAATTAATAGGTAAGTTCAAACAAAAGCAACAGCAAACTTTTAAATTGTTCAAATTGTTTCCTATATTAAATATATAAAAGGAAAAGTTTTAAAATAATAAAAAGAACGCAAGCTAACATTTAGTTGGTCCCGAATCTGTTCGTGTTTTGTTTTTGTTAGGGTCAAAGGGAGGTAAGACTTGTTTTGTGTGTGTGGAGGAGTTAGGGAGGGGGGTGTATGTCAAAGGAAACTTAGGTAATCTCAGTATGGAAATTCGTACTGACGACAAACAGTTGACATTGTGAATTTGCTTCTGATAATCGAAGAAACACAAAATAAACTAATCTGACACTCGACACCGATTTTAAAACACCGACCACTTTGCAATGGTACTTAGAGAAAATGGAGAATAAGAAAGGCGAATAGTGAGGGATTGCTTTTTGCAAAAAATATGTACAAATGGAAAGAAGGCATTAATTGGTGTTGTAGGCAGAGGTTACACACACACACACACACACACACACACACACACACACACACACACACATCAAAATGACCGGATTAGTTAAAAGTAATCACAGATCTATGGAAACTCCTCCACCTCTTACCACAAGAATTATCAGTATAATTATAAGTATTTAATACATTTTTGAAGTACTTACATAGGGCACAATGGCTATATACAAAGGAAAGTATAATACAAAAACAATTATTTATTTTCTGAAGAGAGATAAAATCCTGTAAGGGGAAAAAAACTGTAAGGGGAAAAAAAAGATTTTAAATAACACGTTTATGCAAAACACCTGAAATTTAAAAAAATAAAATAAAATAATGTACAACTTAGCTCAAAGGACAGAACACCATTTATTGGTTTCTCTTTCAATTAAAATATAAATAGTTATAAGGTGTTGATAAATATTTACTATATATAACAAAAAAAAAGAAAGTGTATACATGTCAACTGTCATGGGGTGGCCTATTAGTGTGGAGGAGACATAGCGCTTGTCTCCAAGGCCGAAGCTTCCAGTACTGAATAGGAGTGGAGGTTAGATCCACGCAGGGAGCGAAATGTATGAGGATTATCAGATCACTGAGGATCTTCTCCAGGTACTCTGGTTTCCTTCCTTTCTTAATAATGGTACTGGATGCAGTCAGTCTAAATGTCAATTTCCCAAATGTAGCATCATATAAGCCAATAATAATAATACTAAATGTGAAACATCTTTTTTTTTCTTCTATAAACTAGTGAACCGCATACCGCAATATTTATGAGGATAGTAACAAGACTACACAAAGGCGGGTATATATATACTGTCTAACCAGAGTATAAATACTGGAAATCCAAGTAACACAAGTTTTATAGGGAATGAATTCCTGAACTCTATCGATAGATATTCAGTATTTAGAGGGTCCAGCAGACTGCCAAGAGCCAAATCAGGACTACACAAAACTAAGCAAAATCAGACTAAATTGCTAACATTTAAATATAATAAAAGATGTAAATAAAAGCAATCTTACTAATAAAATTTAACCAAGAATATAAACAAGACGGTATGATCTATATTCGATAATCAAACCAACATTATGTAAAAATTGAAACAGGTGTTTAGTATTGCATACTTAAAAAATCTAATTAAAAGGTATAGAACCCAAATATCTTTCTCTTTCGTCAACCAGATCAGCACACTCAGACATAAAATGGTGGACGGAAAAGAATTGGTCACTTGCAACAGGAATGTAAAACAAAGGTGGTGGCAGCACACATAGCATGAACATGGTTTTACAAATTTATGAAGAAAATGGAGAACGTTTAACAATTATTATAACTTGGCAAACTTATACGAGAGACTCTCATCATGGATGGAAAAAGCTGGATGAAAGTGTAAAGTTCTGTGAGACTGAGAAGCAGCCCGTAACAAATTGGTGAGAAATGTCTTTACAAATAAACATAATTATGCTTAGTACATACATGAACAAACCCAAAAAAGCAGTTGTAAATTTTATATCAAAATAATTTGTAAATTAATTATTTTAAAAAAATCCACACCCATGTTACAACAAAGTTATATGTTAACATGTATTCTTAAATTTTACAAAAAAAGTTATAGAAGTCATAATTAAATAAACGCATTGTAATTTTGATTATTGCTGCCTAAAAATCTGCTCAAACAAGATTATTTTCAATAACAAAATATACATTGTCATATAAATAATATTAAATTTTAAAAAAAAAATTCAAAGGATCTCTAATCTCAGATGAATTCAACTGGGAGTTGAGAAAATGGAGGAGATAGTTACATTACATTACATGATTATTGCTTTAGGTCCAGCTGACTCTTCCGAGCCAAATCAGGACCGGACAACCCCTGATCCGCATAAAAGATCTGCTGAAACAACCCTAGTGGTAAAACTGAAAGCTCTCCACCAGCCAGTCACTTTACAATAAAGACATCCCACGCAGGGGACGCTGAAGCTATACTCTAATTTATCGAACCCCCATTTACAAAAACAAAATAGAATACAAACATCATTATAAATTATCAACAAAACACATACAAATAAAATGCCTACAATGCTAAATAATAACATCATAGGAAGTTCACTTACCATTGCATAGAGTTTCTCAAAGTACTTTTGTGCTGGTGAGAAAATGGAGAGGTGGAGATTGGGGTTAGTTTAGGTAGCTTCAACAAAATTTTACTTGCATTTGGTAACTGTGACTTTCAGTATGTTCTGCACCCCTGTAACCATTTAATCAATCAGTCAAAACTTCTGCTATCATCATTTACACACCTGATTGTTAAGCTCAAGCATAACAAAATGCCAGTATTTTCTGATGTAAAAACTGCCATACTACGTAATGTATGGCATTATATACCACTCATCAGTAAATATGTATACCATTATCGTTAATTCACCTGATTATTATGTTCAAAAACAGAATGCAATATATAACAAAGGAATGTTCTGATTACTGATTGTAAAGCTGCTATGTGAAGTAATGCCTGCATATATACCATATTATATACAACTAATTAATATCCTTGCTTTGAAGTCGTGATAAAAAATTACAAAACAATTCTTTTTAATGTAAAATTGCTATGCTAAGAACATATTCAATTATCATTTATACAACTTGCTTTCTTTTGCATTGCAACAACTATTCAAAAAAAAAAAAAAAAAAAAACAAACAATAAAAACAATATGGTGCTAAAGTTACTCTTTCCATTGTTGCCAGGTCAATATAATGACTATAAAGGCTGGTAAACAGATAACAACTGACATTATTGTGCCAAGTGACATGCTCACAAAAACACATAGAACATACTGTGATGCTGGTAAAACATTTGTGTTTAAAAAAAAACCCAACCTATCACTCTGACAGACCTAAATTTCTCACCCCACTCTGCTTACTCATCTGCTCACTCATCTGCTCACTCATCTGCTCACTCTTTCACCTCTCTCTCTCTCTCTCTCTCTCTCTCTCTCTCTCTCTCATGCTTTCTTACACAACACAACCTCCACCCACTCACACACACACACACACACATGGAGATACGATTCCAATACATTCAATTCAGTATTTTATTTTAAGGTATCTTCATATACCTGTGATTATGAACGATTTCATTCTCACCCCTGGACACCCAAACAAACAATCAACTCTAACAATTTTAAGTTGAACAGCAACATAACATTACTACAACATTTTACTAACTGCGGACATGCAAATTATATGTGCTATATCTATTGTTGTAGGACTATACATTAAAATGTCAATGGGTTCTTGAATACAAACATATAGTAGAATCAAAATATGACATTCATATAAAAAATGGCTGAAAAACATGAACAAACTATAATTTTGGAAAACTTGATGTTCTTACTCTTAGTTTATTACCTAGCCTAAAGAGATGTCTTGGACAAGAATAATTTTCCACTTTTTAAAATTTCTAGGTAAATCAGAATGGACATTCTTTTGCAGTAAAAATAATTATTCAGGACATACATCTAAATAAACATTCTTCACTTACACTCAACACCAATTGAACATGTACATGAAAAATAGTTAAGCCAAGTAAGACAACATTAGATTAAAGCACGGTTTAGGATAATAATAAGACAATATAATTTAGACATGTATTTTAAATACAGTGGAACCTCCGGTATACGACCGTCCAAAATCTGAGAAAAAACGGTCTTATAATAGAGGTGGTCTTATACCGGAAACAAGGGGTGAGAGGAGGGGGGGGGGAGAGGAGGGTCAGGCTCGGAGGGGTATGTAGTCATGATTTTCACACTCATCAGCATGTATTCTCTGACAAAGGAAACTGTAAAACATGTTTCACTTTTAGCTGTCTTTTATTCACAACTTCAAAAATAGAAAACAGTCGTGTCTTCAGACATTTTGAACAGGGATAAACTTTCTCTCTGCCAAACTCAAAACTTTCCGTTGCATGACGCCATTTTGACAAGCCAGCGTAGGCGAGTAATGTCCCTTACTTGCGAACCGGAAATAGACAACAGCAGGCGTACATTAACATGAGAGAAAAACGAAAGGTACAGACAATAAATTAACTGATATCTCTTTTAAATTGCCTAAGACGGTCGTATAAAGGGCTTAAGACACGGTCGCTGATCGCATAAACGAGGTTGTCGCATACCAGGGGTCATTTATTATTGGAAGTGAATCCGTCAGAAGTTTTCAGGTCACATAACGGAGGGAGTCGTATACCAGAGAGACGGATACCGGAGGTTCCACTGTATTAAGAAATAGCATTCAGTTTTAATATGGCAGTATGATTACTAAACAATATAATATAAAATACATAGGTGCCTTTCTCTTTGCCAGTTGCTGCTCCCACCCACCATCTGATGAATTACACAGTTTCTCAGGAATGTCAAAGCTATAACAATTATTGGCCCTGTGATTCACAAGAAATGCAAATAATGATGGCACCATATTAACTTGGCCATTGTTCCCAGGTCAATAACAACAATACTAAAGATGGGATTCTCAGCAGGATCAAAGATAGAATCACACTGAAGCTGTGATTCACAAGAAATGCAAATAATTATGGCACCATATTAACTTGGCCATTGTTCCCAGGTCAATAACAACAATACTAAAGATGGGATTCTCAGCAGGGTCAAAGATAGAACCACACTGAAGCTATGATTCACAAGAAATGCAAATAATTATGGCACCATATTTACTTGGCCATTGTTTCCAGGTCAATAACAACAACGGAGATGGGTTTCTCACAAGGGTCAAAGGCAGAAAACATGCTCACACTGCGGTTCAAAGAACAAAGCTGAAGCTTTGAATATGCCCTGGTGCTCAGGTTGCTTGCGTGGAAAATGCACACGATTCGACGCTCTGGAAACTGCTGAACGTACTCCCGCAGATAAGCCTCTAGGTAGCAATCAAATTGCAAAATGTTTGGATTGATCTTCTGGATGAAGATGATCACGGGAAGATCTGCGTCAACCATGGGGCGATCTGCAGTAACTATGGAGAGGTCTGCTTTATCCACGGATGCAAGCTTTAGGCTTTCAGCACACGATTTCAAGCGGTCAAAACACTCACCGTCCTGTGACAGATCAGAGGTCTCCTTATATTTCAGGATGCTCTCCTCTGGCAGGCTGATGACCTTGTGCAGTTGGGTACAGGTCATAGTCAGCCAGTTCTGCAGCATGCAGTATTCTTGAAACCTGAATGCCTTTCCCTGGACAGAAAGGCAAGTAACATATAATTATTGATATAACCTTCAGCTGAAGACTGAAAGTTACAAACATTAATATGAAACAGTTTCAACCTATCAAAGTATGGAAACTTTCATTTCAAGCAACATGTTTTCAAGTGCGTCATTGCATCATTCATTAGGGCTGGATAGTTTTACCGAGACGTAACTGTATTCAGGTTCGAAAACGTGACGGTACGGTATACCGGTGCGGGTGTCCAAGGTTCGGTTTACTGGGAAATCTCGACAACATATAACGCGACAGTGGGCGACATCTTGTCCACCCAGAGAGTGAGTCTAAAGCCCAAACACATGGGTAGGCAGCTGTTATTGAAGAAGAACTTATAAGAACAGCAGCTTATCCACGTGTTTGAGCATATAACATTCGAGAATGGACTGGCTTGACACTGAATGAAGCCATGAGGTTGTTGAGAACTAAGAAAGATGGAGTATGCTGGTTAAACGATCATCTGTGGTGCCCCATGGGCCCAATGACCTTCGAGTTACGGAATAGGATAGGATATGGATAGTATTGATATTGAAAGTTATACAGACGAAAGATAGTCGCCAATCCTTCTGAACTCTTAAAGTTCTTAAAGACCTTTTCCGTTGAATGTTTTTGTTTTATTTTGATTTTGTGGTTTAAAGTTTGCTGATATTCTAAACAGTGATTTATCATAATTTGTTTTGAAGTTGTTCAAGCAATAATAAAGCTTCAGTTTCTATGGAAATGTGGTTCTTTGAAACTGTTTTGCAGTGTATGACAATCTTTCTTTTGCGTCGGTCACTGCCGTCAGTGCCATATCCCATTTGACTGTAACACTTAAAATCGCGGTATACCGCAACGAAATACCGATATGACCTAAAAATACCACGGGAATACCGGTACGACTTTGACCCACGGTACCCAGCTCTATCATTCATTATCGGAGGCATGGTAAGAGAATAAGCAGCAACAACAATGGTGTTGGGCAATAGCATATATATAATAGTGTTAATTTAGTCGGTATAGCCATGCCATGTGCGTTCAGGATTTAAATTAAAATAGGCAGATTACGGGAGAGAAGGGATGGGGTGAGGATAGGGCTTAGAAAAGATGGGTATCAAAGATAAAAGGTCTTTAATAAATAGGTGACTTGCTCTAATTTGCAATATAAATATAAAGTAAAATAAATAATATAATGAGTACAATAATAAAAATCAATGTACCATGATGAAAAACAGTAAAGAAGGAGAATCACCTGAGAGTAGTCGAGCTCGGCAAATGTTTGTTCCCTTTGGCCCTGTACAGGTACAGGGCTCAACCACTGAAAAAAGGAGACTTTTTGATGCAGCGCTGCTCGCAGGCTTTGGCCTGGGTCACTCATGTTATTCAGAAACAAGAAGGCATAGTTTACAGTCCTTTCGGTAACGGTGAGGCTAGTGAACAGTCCCATCCGGTATCTGACCTCTTCGTTGACTTGATTGAAGCATTCACTAACCTCTTTAGTCAGGGTTCTCACGCTTTCCTTTCTCACCAACATCGGTTTGCTCTTCAAGTCATGGACTTTACCCTGTTTACAACACAAAGCAAACCAATCTACCACCCATAACAGGAACCATGCTATTTTCAACAATTAAAATTCACTTTACTTACCACGTAGGGCAATTAAATGTTACAATTATTTTTAATATAAATTCAGATTTTGGAAGCTTTACAATTCTTCTCCCACACACACTCCCACAGTTCCCACTCCTGTTTTTACTGTTCTTCAATGCCTATGCTTTGAGTAATCTCAAGATCACCTATAGCCTTTAGTATAAATAAATATATCATACCAAGCTGATGAATAAAAAAAAAAACGACACAAATAATTCAAGTATGCTTTGGTTGCTTTGAAACTATGTATTCCTCAAAACACAGTAAGGGATTTATTTACAAATACTAAAATATGTTGATTCGTTAGAAAGTTATAGATTAATGAAATTTTAACCTCTGAAAATGACTTGCACATAAGGATACTACTACTACTAATAATAATAATAATACAATTTATTTAAAGCACGTATGAGTAGTAGTTGTCCTACTACTACTACTACTAATAATAATACAATTTATTTAGAGCACATATAATAATAAAAATAAACTTTTTATAGCACAAAACCAAGCTTAAAGCTTGCTCTAAGCACTCTGACGCATACACACACGCATACGCTTTCAAGGATAAATATTTAAACAATGTGGTAAAACATTACGAGATAAAACATTTAAACATTGTAAAAAATAATATAAATATCAAATCTAACAGTAACAAGAATAAATATTTGAACAATACTGTACAACATTTATAAGATAAAACACATTAAACATCATTAAAAAAACAACACCAAACATCACATCTAAGTATAAAAAGGCATGTTTAAAACAGAGACACCCATACATGCTCATGCACACACACGCACACAAAGGAAGACATCAGCATTAAAAATAAATTACATTTACATTACATGAATACTGCTTTAGGTCCAGCGGACTCTTCCGAGCCAAATCAGGACCGGACAACCCCTGATCCGCATAAAAGATCTGCTGAAACACCCCTAGTGGTAAAACTGAAAGCTCTCCACCAGCCAATCACTTTACAATAAAGACATCCCACGCAGGGGACGCTGAGGCTATACTCTAATTTATCGAACCCCCGTTTACAAAAACAAAATAGAATACAAACATCATTAAATAATGAAGCAATGATTAAAATAGCTCAAAGTAAAAAGTACCACTTAGTGACATGGGGAAAGAAGTAATATAACAGTAATAAAAACAATATTCAAAAGCCACACACAACAATTTATTTTATAAATCAAAGTAACATTTAATTAAAACTATTTTAAAAACCATACAATGCCAACCCCAATAAACAATAATAAAAAGACGTTTACAGGCAGTTCAACATTTAAACTAAGAACATTACATAAAAGACTAATGGAAAAACACACACTCCCCACATTTACTATTCAATCACTCACTCACACACTGTTTGTTCTAGATCTAAAAGTATTTGGTAAAGAGGTAGGTTTTGAGACTAGGAGTTGGGGCAAACAAAGAGGACGGTCTCCTGACTAAGGACTCCAGCCAATACCTAGGAATTGAGAGGAGAGCTGCCTCTTTTGAACGGAGTGATCGAGCAGGTTGGTAGGAGCAGAGAAGTTGTAAAAGATAGGAAGGACAGAAATCAGTGTGCAGACAGTGAAAGAAAAGAGAAGAAACTTTGTAATCGTTAAAGAGCCTTTACAGGCAACCAGTGCAAGGTTTTCAGAGCAGAAGTGGCACTATAATGATGAGGTTGACGAAGGTAAAGGCGAACAGCATTGTTCTGAATGCGCTGGAAAGTTTATGATCGGGAAGGCCAGCCAAAAGTGAGTTACCGTAATCAAGTTGAGAAAGAACGAAAGAGACATCAAGCTTGATGGTGGCATCTGTAGTAACATACTGGAGTATCTTTCCCAGTCTTCGGAGATGGAGTTCAGAGCTTTGTACAGACTATTTATCTGCCTCTCCATTGACAAGCTCTGATCCAGATGCACACCTAGATTTCGGATAGACTTGGACAATTCAATTTGATGATCTGAGACAGACACTGAGTGAGTTGAGGTCTGCTGCAGTCTGCCCTGTGAACCAACCAAGGTGAGCTCTATCTTTTCTTCATTCATTTTTAGTTTGTTCATGCTCATCCTGCTGGCCACAGAACTGATGCACTCAGAAATATCCTGAGCAAGAGCAGGAACCCCACAGCAAACGCAAATAGACAATTATATACATATTACATAGAAGCAGAAATAAACAACATATATCACATTAGTCGAGTTGGGGAGAGAAAAAATATTAATTATTAAGTACAGCAAACAAGAAAATATTAAACTCATAGTGGGAGCAGATGCAGGGGACAACACCTTTTACATGACGGGGGAGGGAAAAACTGACAAAACTGACAAAGGGCACAACAAAGGGGAAGGAAGGTCCGCTACTTAAAAAATAAGAAGGTTTTAAGGGCGGATTTGAAAGAGGACAAAGATGATGGGACTGGGTAGCTCAGTTCGGAGAGTGGCTTACTAGTAACTGAAAGGTCACTGGTTTTGAATACCGGATTGGCCAACGTGCGACCATATTATTTTCCCCTTGCCATCAACCGGTTGGATTGTGTCAGATTAATGTGACCAGTAGTCGCCTATATGCTCCGGTGTTGTGTGACTATAACCTACAATTAGGACAAAGGAGGGTTTTCACAGGGAGTTCCAGCTGGTTGGAGTTTGAAAAGAAAATAAGAGGATAAGGAGATGTTTGCACATTGTTTAATGAATATTTCATAAAATCATTGATAATTTCTCAAAATGGATGCAAAATATATTTTTGAGATAAAATGTACAAGTTTTTTTGTTTTTTTTTCCCTGAGACTTAACGAATCACTCAACAACAACATGACCTACCAATACCATGCTACAAACTGTATAATTTATGTCTGGAACAATTTATTTATTTTATTTTATAATTTTTCTCTTTTTTTAGCAATACACACAACAGCTCAACATGCCTTCTGCCATTCATTATGTCAGCATTGTAGAGGGTCCACTGTACTTTGTGAAATGATCTGAAAGGGTACAAACAGAAAAATTTATGTTTAACAGTTATGGGCTCAACCTACCTTATACGTATCATTATATTTGCATTGAATAGTGTCCTTGTCCAACAGAATGTGTTGCAGCTGTGTCCAACGCTCTGTTCGCTGGTTTTCGCTTTGACCTGCATCCTGAAGACCATTTTGCTGCTGCCCATGGTAATGGGTATTCCTGCACACCAAATAAATAAACACTCTGTTTAATTTAATTTAATTCTTTAAATCTATATCACAAAGGACTCAGCTGGACACTCCTCTCCAATCTGCCAATCAAGCCTAGACCTTCAGCGGGAGTTATCTGATTCCAGATTCCAGAACTGACCTATTTTATTTGCCGTCCCCCTCCCCTCATGCTGTACCACACCCCCACCTCTCCCCTTCCTCCATACCCATTCTCCAAACCCTTTTAAAATCAGATTGTGGAGTTATTTCTTCATTCGGGCAGACTATCCTGATGAAGAAAAAAGAAGAAGAAGGACTGCCACTTTCATTACTGAGGAGACGAATAAGCTGAAAATTATTTTCTTCTATTTTGAAGTCTACTACTTTTATTTGATCTGTATACATGAAAAAGCTGAAAGTTTGACAGGTTTTTTTAACACCTGTAAGTAGGCAGAAAAAAAATTCTTATTATATAAAAGGCCAACACAGCACCAACTTTTGACTTGCTCACAATTAATGGTATGTCAACAGATAAGTAAATAAATACATAAATATACAGAGAGAGAGAGAGAGAGAGAGAGAGAGAGAGAGAGAGAGAGAGAGAGAGAGAGAGAGAGAGAGAGAGAGAGAGAGAGAGAAAGAGAGAGAGAGAGAGAGAAAGAGAGAGAGAGAGAGAAAAAACAACGAAAGGTAAAATAAACAAAAAAATAAATGAAAAATCAATGGCACCCACTTTTGACTGCTCAAGTACAGAGCAGACGCGACGTCAGCGATGTAGTAAGGCATGCACTTCTCTGGTAAGGGCCACGGCGTGAAGGCACTCCAGAAGTGAATGTGTGCTGCCTCTATGCTTGTCTCATCCGTCAGTTTCTTCAACACCTGTGGTGCCACCTTCTCAAAACTTTCGGGGTCTGTAGGAATTACAACAATGCACTCTGCAAAAAACACAAAACAAAACAACACAATCAAATGAAAGCTTTAAATGAACTAAGGGAGACAATCCATTTTTTCAAAATTGATTGTAGTATTCATAGAAACACTGCTTGTTTAAAAAACAACAACAAAAAAACATACAAATAAAAATAATAATAAATAAGTAAATATTTAAATAAATAAATTAAAATAAACTATACAAAAGAATATGTTGACCTTTTATACAGAAAAAGGGTGGATAACAGTATGCCAGTCCAAATAAAATGAACTTTGATATTAAGAACCAGCATTATGTGTATAAACAGTTACATCAATGAGTGAGAAGATGCAGGGCTGCTGGTTCTTGATGTAATGACAAGAGATGAATTTATAACTATAGAAGAATAATAGAAAGCCACAAAATTTGAGGTTTCGAAACCCAAGTATGATTCTTTTATGTACAATCTCATCTCGCATCAAACAATTATTTTACATCACTAAGATCTGGCTTTCTCTCCATCGAAGGTTGGAGACAATAGCAAAAAATAAATTTGATAAACCCATCAAACCAGTATATACATATCAAAAGGACAAACAATTGGAGTGGCCCATTTACTATTATTTTGTGCAGTGGATGAATGTTTTAAATTATTTATAATTATGTTTGTAACTTATAAGTAATGTAATTGTTAGTATGTAATGTGTGTATGTACATATGACTTGTATGTATGTGGGTTTGCGTATGTGTGGTGGGGGGAGAAGGGATGTGTGTGTGTGTGTGTGGCTAGGTAGAAACAACGTTACTCTGACATACACTTGAAACTCTACGTACTTTCTTTTGACGGCCCCATTATTTTGACGTCAAAATAGTGTTCCGCTAGGGTTAGGGCTGTGTTAGGCTTAGGGTTAGGTTAAGGGTTAGGGTTTGGGTTAGGGTTAGAGTTAGGGATAGCTTCAAAAAATGGAAAATGTCAAAATAATGTCAAAAAATGGTAAGTGTGTCAAAATAATGTATGTAGAGTTTCACAACAGTCATTACAACGTCGTTTTTTACAAAAATGTGTGTGTGTGTGTGGGGCGATGTAAAAACGCTGTTATTGTTACACACTCTTTATATTCTACCTACGTTCTTTTGACGGCCCCGTTATTTTGACGTAAAAACAGTGTTCCGTTAGGGTTAGGACTGTGTTAGGCTTAGGGTAAGGTTACGGGTTAGGGTTTGTGTTAGGGTTAGCTTAAAAACATGGATAATTTTCCAAAAATGTCAAAATAACATATGTGGTTTCTCATGAAAGTCATAACAATGGCGTTTTTACATGCGTGTTTGAGTGTTCTAGGGCTTTATTCAAAACTAATTTTCATATTCCCCTTCGAGCTTCCTACCTGCATCATTTTTCAATGGCACCATGTCTGCCACCTTGCCAGCAGCTTCCACAATTTCATCAGTCTCAGTGTTCTCCTCCATTCCTTCATTCGAGTCATCAGCCATCAACAGATTGTCATCAACTGAACTTGGTCTGGGAAAAGAGCTGAAAAATCTTGAGTTTGGGCTCATTTCATTTGATGTTGCACCCTTGTCCTCTGTTGGAACTAAGTCGGATGACAAACGAATGTTTTCAAAACTGTCACTTGCAGCTGGAGGCGGGTCTTCCAAAAACCCTTCACAACCTCTGTCTGTATCCAAACCCTGGTTTTCTGAAGTCATACTTGATGCTGTGTCCAGGTACTCAAGAGGTGCACCTGTCTCTATAGTGTGATTTGTCATGTTATCAACAACACTGTCTGAAGTAGATGCCTGACAGTCTTCAGAAATTATACACTGCTTTGCAGGCACTGCACTGCAGTCCTCTTCAGAATCAGAATCAAAGATTTTTCGCTTCACTAAAGTCCTTTTCAAGGGTCTGGTTTGAAAGTCAACGTCACTTTCAGACTGACTTTTGGGGGGCTGGATATCATTTAGACTTTTCTTGTTGGAACTGCAATTCACTTCACTATCTGGTAGAGTTTCCAAGCTCATGTCATCATCGCTGCTTTTTCTACCTTTACCAGCAGAACTACTTTTCACAGGGGCAGATCTTCTGCTCTTCCGTAACTGTGGAAGGTAGCTTAAGTCGGTATGCATTTCTGAACTTTCCACTTTAACAGTGTTGACAGACTTAATTTTGCTCACATTAAATGCTGATGCATTACCATTCTTGGACTTTGAGCTTGAGTCAAACCTCACAACAGAAACTGCTGCAAAGGTGCCATCCATTGTAGAATAATCTTTGGAAGAAACTTTTGACGATACCTGTTTCCCATTAACCTTCAGACTACCTGGGTTTGTGGAGGAGGGCACCTGCGATGCTGAAATAGAAATTTCAGGCAAATCATCATCATCACCATCGTCATCATCGATGCAAAGTGCTCCAGAAGACCTCTGTCTAGGTATAGCGTCCATCGACAACAAATCATCAGATTCATGCACTACAAGGCCATTATCTTCTTCTCTTGAAGCTGAAACCACAAGCATGGGAGGTGAGAGTGTTGACTCTGTACTGTCTGAACTTTTCAAATCAGGCATCCTACTGTCACTTTGAGACCCTGTTGCACTGTCAGGGCTGATGCCTTCTACTGCTGTCTCTTTCTTTACAGAATCCAAACATAGGTCATCATCTTGAATTTGCCTCTGTGGTGTATTCTTATTTGTACTTAGCCTTCTCTTTGAATATGTCTGTGAAGATGGAGGTGAAAATTCAAAATCATCACTATTATCACCGTCGTTAAAACTGAGCGATGGTGTTTCATTAATGTTCAAACTACAGCTGGATGAATGTGCTATTTTTTTCCATTTTCTTCTACTGTGATATTCCAGTGTACAATGATGGTCAGTAACACTTTTTGCAACTTTCTTTCTTGGATGTTTTGACCTCTCTCTGCCTGTCAAAGGTAAGGAAGACTTCAATGATGTCCCTGATGCACTAGATCCTTTTGTCCTTCTAAATTCTCGTTCCTTGCCCTTTGAAGCATTTCTTGTTCCACTGTGTGATCTGTAAGGAACACTGTCTGAATCTGTTTTGTTTGTTGATGCGGATGGCACTGGACTTTTAGTGGAGTCGTTGCCTGGTCTTTTCTGCGATGCCTTCTTGCTTGACCTGTTTTTGCTGATTCTGTATTTTATTCTTCTGTTGTCAACATCATAGTCATCATCATCACCATCATTGTCATCATCATCGTCATAAGAAGAAGAGGATGAGTTACTCGTAGTGGCACTGGATGATTCATTGTCATCATCTATATCACTACTTGCATTATCATTGGAATAGTCTGTTTCACTGCAGGAAAATTCATCTTTCCCTAAAAGGAAACAATAAACAAACAAGAAACTATCAGTCAATCAAATAAAATGCAAAGTATTTTAGCAAAACAAAAACAATAAATAATGAGATAATGATTCAACGAAACACGGAAAAAGTAGAAACAATATATCCAAGTAAACATTTATAGCAATTAAAGTTAACTAGAAGGGCAAAGCCCATATGACTCACATGCTCCTTATGGAATTCGCAATATTTAACATAAAAATGAGTGCAAAGAAAAAAATAAATGAAACGGTGGCATTAAAATGCAAAGTAATACCAACTTTGATCTTTCTATGCTCTTGACCTTGAGATGGCCTTGACCTCCGGCTCCATATACACTCATGTACTATCAAATAACCTACAGCAAAAGTTGTATTATGCCAAAACAAACCAGTGACTTTGGAAGGACCTTAACCTTCAGTTACCTTCACCTTGGGATGACCTTGACCTTCAAGTGACATCTCATGCATGTTTGATCAAATAATCCAATCTTGCTGCATATTATGTATTAAATAAACAGCCATTCCACTGTATGACCTATTTTTGGTATGTTTTTGCAAGAACTGACCTTGACGTTCAAGATCAACGCAAAAACGGAACATATATATAAAAGATCAATCTATCATCTCTAAATACAAGTTTGGACTTTATATTTGTCACATTTCAGGGTCAAGATGCAAGGCCTGATGGCCTTGCAAAGACTATTCTGCAAGGCACAGTGCAAGGAGGTAGAAGAAGAGAGAGACCAAAAAAGAGGTGGGAGGACAACATTCGAGAATGGACTGGTTTGACTCTGAGCGAAGCCATCAGGGCTGCTGAGGACAGAGAAAGATGGAGTATGCTGGTTAAACGATCATCTGTGGTGCCCCTACGACCTCCGGGTTACGGAACAGGATAGGATAGGGTCAAGATCACTTCAAGGTACCTATAATAACCAACTTTGGACAGCTCTAATGACCTTGATCATGGAGTGAGGTTGACCAAATTTATAAAGTATGTGTGTCTCATTGATATCCATCATGCACCCAGAGGTGCCAACCCCCTAATCTTCTTGTCAGTATTTCCGGACCCGTTTGTCAGTATTTTTTAACACTTGTCAGTATTTTGTTTTCTCGCAAAACCCAAGCTATGACACTATAAAGTAACGACAGGCTTCCCTCTGAAACAGCAGACTATTTTCAGTCCTCTAAAATCACCATGAAAATCAGCTTGTTGAACACCACACTTGTTTTCCTCTAAAATCACCATGAAAATCAGCTTGTTGAACACCACACTTGTTTTACTCTAAAATTCTCATGAAAATCAGCTTATTGAACACAGCAACGTTCAGTGAGTGCAGGAGTATTATTATGAGACCAGAAACCGGTACAGAAGCACCGCTGGCAAAGATAAACAATCGGCAACTTCTCCTCCGTATTTTTATAAAAGCTACAGTATTTCCGTATTTAATTCACTTCGCAGGGATTAAATACGGTCAATCCATACTGGTTGGCACTTCTGTGCACCAAAGAATCATAAGTTCAATGTTAATAACTCAGAAAAAAAGTGAAATTTTGTGAAAAAAAAATTTTGGATAAACATTTGTTGACCCTGTGATGTCGGTCTTGAAGTGAAGTCAATCATTCGTTCACTGGCCAATTATGAGGTCTCATGGGTATACACCATCTCACCAAGTTTGGTTGTGCTAGTTGAAAAAGGTTATGAAATATTAATCCATTTTCAAGTTTTGTATGTGTTGCGTGTGTGTTTGTGTGTGTGTGTGTGTGCATACATGTGTATATGTGTGACAGTGAATGTATGAGTGCTATGTAAGGTGCCATGGGCAATTATTTGGAAATGTATAAATTGTCATTATTATTATTAAGTTCTGCACAGACAAGACAGCCTGATGGACATTTTTTGATGTCATTTTTGGACTATTTAAGACTCATCTCACACAGATTTGCAAAACTGGAATTTTTTTTTTTTTTTGGGGGGGGGGGGGGTGGGTGAGTATTTACCAATGCTATGCATGTGAGTAAAAAGGGTGTTTCTGTAATCTTTTGGTCATTGAGGAGGGAGGCATTTGGTACCTCCTTTTTCTCTTGGTCAGCTTAATGAAGGTGGTGTTTATCTCCTCTTTCTTGCTGTTTTACCGTACCCAGTTCTAAACAGATCCAGGTTCCCATTTACAGCTGGGTGGACAGGGATGTGCTGCGCACTTGTTTCAATCTTTCTGTGTCGTTTGATGGATGCCTTCCAACTATGCTCACCCATTCAAGTACTAACCCCGCCTGACGTTGCTCAGTGTTCCCTCAGCAAAATTTATTAAGTACTCATGGTACTCTCAGTTATCAAATTTTAAGAGTCCTTGTGCAAAATTTGAGAGTCCCCATTTGGTTCATAAGGGAAGGAAAAAAAAAAACATATGATCAGCGACATGACGGTATAGAGGAAGTATACATTGGGCGCGCATGCGATTTTAAAGGATGACAACTCGCGATACAGCTTTGAATCGCCTGCTCACTCATTTATCATAATTTGGTCTTCAGCAATTAGGGAAAAATATGTACATCCGCAGGACGCGCACACACAAACTTTTCTGCGTCATTTTTTATATTTTGTGCGTAATTGATACACAACTATGCTTACACGGGAACACTGGTTGCTAAACATTAAATATTGCTAGCAGGTGCACAAACCACTTCAATACTGCACCACCCTATGACAATTACTCTGTCACAAAAAATACACTCATGAAAGACAAGGTAAGATATACAATTACCCTTAGGCAAAAGAACAGGTTTACCTGCATGTTGAAGATAATATCATTTCATACTAGATGATTTATTGTCGAATATCACACAAGATATTTGGATATGGCAACACTAATTTCTGCCTAAGCAGAATGCTTTACTGACTGACTGAGGCAATTTTTAAAGAACCCAAAATCATCAACGTTTAAATTCTATCCTATCCTATCCCATCCCATAACTGGAGGGTCATTGGGGCACCACAGATGATCGTTTAACCAGCGTACTCCATCTTTCTCTGTCCTCAGAAACCCTCATGTCAAGCCAGTCCATTTCTCGAATGTTGTCCTCCCACCTCTTTTTCGGTCTCCCTCATCTTCTGCCTCCTTGCACTGTGCCTTGCAGGATGGTCTTTGCAAGGTCTGATGCTCCAGTGACGTGGCCATACCATCGGAGTTTCTGTTTCTTCACCACTGTGAGCATGTCATCGTGTTGTCCACTGGCTTGTGTGATGGTCTGTTGGACTTCGTAGTTGGTGATATGCTGGGTATAAGAAATGTGCAGAAGTCTTCTTTACCACCTCACCTCCTTGCTTTGTATTCTTCGTTGTAGATCTGCTGTAAAAATCCATGTTTTGCGTATAGGAAGATGAAGATGACAAGGAAGCGCAGCAGCTTTACCTTGGAATGCAGACTGATGGTCCTGTCCTTCCAAATGGGCTTCAACCTTGTCAGGGCAGCAGTTGTTTGTGCGATCCTGGAGAGGACTTCCTGTTGGGACCCATTGTCTGATACAATGGCTCCTAAATACTTGAAGCTAAGCACTGTGTTGAGGGATTGACCTTGGACTTTGGTGTCCGAGTTGATGCCATTGGTGTGGTTGGCTATCATATTGCATTTTTGGTCTTCTCTGCACTTATTTCCATTCCATAGCCTCTGTACCAGCTGTTCAAGTTCTTGTTCCTCTCCAGCCAGTCCATCAATGTCATCTGCAAAACGGAGTTTGGAAATTGCTCTACCCCCTATGCTGACTATGCCTTCGTGATCTGCAAGGGTATCTGACATGATGCGCTCTAGGAAGATGTTGAAGAGTGTTAGAGAGAGTAGGCATCCTTGATGCACACCGATTGTTGTTCTGAACCAGTTCCTGATGGCGCTGTTGTAAAGGACTGCACTGGTAGCCTTGTCATACAGTCTTTTGATGACTTCAATAATGTTAGGGCTGATATTGTACATTCTCATGGATGCCCACAGAGCTGCATGCCAGACTCAGACATTACATTACATTACATGATTATTGCTTTAGGTCCAGCGGACTCTTCCAAGCCAAATCAGGACCGGACAACCCCTGATCCGCATAAAAGATCTGCTGAAACAACCCTAGTGGTAAAACTGAAAGCTCTCCACCAGCCAGTCACTTCACAATATAGACATCCCACGCAGGGGACGCTGAGGCTATACTCTAATTTATCGAACCCCCGTTTACAAAAACAAAATAGAATACAAACATCATTATAAATTATCAACAAAACACATACATATAAAATGCCTACATTGCTAAATAATAACATCATAGGAAGCCCTAGTGAACACCTGGCAAAAAGCGTCCAATATTCCCAAGCTGATCCAACAGACCTCACACACAAATAAGGAGTCTTGTGCCAGAAGAGTTTTTAAGAAAAAAGGTAGGTGACTGGTCTAGCAAAGAAGAAGATAGTATAGCAGATTGATAGAATAGAGCAGGAATGAGAAAGAACAAATGAGAAAGACAGTGACAGTGGGAATTTAAAGCACTAAATTTCCAGAAAGTGGGGATACTATTTATACTGAAACCTTCGGCACCCCAACGGGGAAACTCAGCCAAATGCATTCTTGAAGTCTACAAACACATGATACAGATGTTGTTGGTGCTGTAGGTATTTATCGCAGATTATTCTGAGGTTGAAAATCTGCTTCACAGTCTGGTAGGCCTTCTTGCTGTTGTTCTTGTTCAGATTGTTCTCTATTTTCTGGCATTGATCTTCTATTTAGTTCTCCTTTGCTGTGTGCATGCCTTTTTGGATGTCATTGTTGATTTTTCGGTTGGCATCAGCTCCGTGTGAGGTGTTCTTTTTCTTTTTCACCTCTCATCGTTTATCACACAGATAAAAAGTTCAGGTGTGACTCACGGTTTCTTTTTTGTGCGGTGCTTGCCAAGGATCTCAGTGGCGCCATCTGTCACAGCTGAGTGGGAGGCAGTGGTCATGGTGTTGACATCTACTTCACCAGCTCCCAAATTGAGCAGTGGTGCAAATTTCCCTCCAATTGTGGCTTTGAATATTTCTGCCACCTCTGGGTCTTGCAGTTTGTCCAGGTTGAACTTCAGTCTGGTACACTTTGCTGTATTTACTCTCTTCAAGTGGAGCCGGAAGGACACCATCACTAGATCGTGGTCACTAACTTCTGATGTATGCTCCTGGAAAAGTGCATGTCCTGCCAATATTGATGCTTGATGGTTGTGATGCTCCCCACTGGGACTGTGCCATGTCCATTGTCTGGATTTTTTGTGGAGATCAAGCATGTTTGCCAGTATCAGATTTGTTTTGTTGTTGCAGTGGTGTTCACATATGTCTCCCCTGTTGTGGTGCGCATCTTGGCCAACCGTTGGCATTCCAGTCACTTTACACTATGACTATGTCCTTCTTCGGCACTTGGTCAAGGACAGCCTGTAGATATTTGTAGAAATTCTCGACATCACTTTCATCATAGTCTGGATGATGGTAATGTTGAAAGGGGTTGCTCTCAGATTGATGGTAATGAGTCTACTGGAAACTGGGCGGCCATCCATGACACTGGCTAGAATATCTTTGTGGACCAAGAATCCAACGCCATGTTCCTGCCTGTCATCTCTCCCGCTGAAATAAAGCTTGTGGCCTTTGTCGGTCATTATTTCACCTAGGCTTATCCAGCGCAGTCTGATTATACCTAAAATGCTCCATCGATAGTGGTCCAGCTCGTGGGCCAGTTCTTCTAATTTCTCCTCCGCAGTTAGGGTCCTGACATTCCAGGTTCCTATGACGATGTTGTCTCTCGTGCGGATCTTGCTAAGTTGTCCATCAGTGGCATACTTATCACATCCGTCCTGGTGGCCAACAGAAGGCGCGGTCCTTGGTGACCCGGGCGACGACCGATCCAGTATCATACGGTGTGTCTTGGGCAAGAAAGACCTGGCAGGGCCCAATCCTCTCCAGGCTGTTGGCCACAGGCGAAATCCACGAATACAGTGTGGCTCGTCTTGGCCCCGAGCACGTGGTTGTTGAACCTGTAGTAACGTAAGGTTCCTCCGTCCTGGCTGGTGACTTCTGGTAGATGACTTCCACCCAATGATGCTGTGATGACATCACCCCTGTTAGTTGCCTCTTATGACATGCCGGGAAACTTTGGATCTATTCAATTCAGTGCCTGGACCCACAGGGTTATAAAATTCTATATTCCCAATAAAAACTGGCGTTGGGAGAATCTGCATATTTTTTAATATGACTTACCAGATTTGGACTCGGCGAACTCTTGTTTGTGTTTTTTTCCACAGAAAACTCTGCAATACAGCAAAACAATAGCAAAATTAATAAATTTGCTGGATATATTTTTGGGAAAGAATGCACCACAAGCTTCTTTGATTGTTACATTTTCAGACAAATCTACTGGAATGAAATTAAACTTCCTCGTCTTGCTAAATTCAAACTTCATAGGAACATTACCCGAGTTAATAATCAACCTCCTGTAATAATAATAATAATGGATGCTATATACACGCTTTAACCAAAATTACCAATCAGGCTCAAAGAGTGGCGATCGATACCAACACACACGCTCACATGTATCACCCACTCTCACACACACAACAAACACGCATCTATCACTCAAACATGTGGTGTAATGGCAGGGAGATCGCTATTAGAAGACGAAAAGGAAATTGAATTTTTATTATGGAAATTTTTATGCTGCCTTCATCCAATACCATTAATGAAGGTGCCATCATATGTGCTCTAACACAAAGGGGAATGTCAATATTATGTAAAATATGTTGTGCTCTATATAAAAAAAATGGCTGAAGTGATTTTTATGATTTTTGGCATACAGATACTTCAGTCCATGGCCAGCCAATCATTTGGTGGCATTGTGAATATCGGTTCATCATTCAGAATGTTACCTTCTTTTTTTTGGGGTAAACATAATTTTTCCTTATCGCAAGAATAACTTCACCGATTTTAATTCTTTTACAATGCAGATACTTCAAACACCTCTCAGTTTTTTTGTATCCTTGGTCTTTGCTCTCTGTCACTGAGGAAAATTATATTATACAGAATTTTTAGAATCGCATTATTACGTTACGTTACTTCTCTACATAAAGGGCTATTGCTTTGTATGTGATTTCATCGGTTCATTTCATCCATAATGTTTTTTGCTCACTTTGAGCATTCACTTTGTGGATAGGCACCTTTTAAGTTTTTTCATCATAAAAATCATCATCACCCCCTTTTCATTCTCACCAATTATGTCAGTTCCAGTAAAAGAAAACCTACCTGTATGAATCAAATAACTTCCCTGAGTCTTCTTTCTTGCGCCGTGCTGCTAACCCAAGTTTTCGTGCACAAAAGTAGTGGTATGTTCTTTTACACTTTGCAACTGCACAGCCAGCAGTGGCCCCTGTATGACTGCCCTTTACATCCTTCAGCTGACAATTTGCACATTTCTGGACAAGAAATAAATTAAATAAATATAGAAGGAAGGAAGGAAAGAAAGAAAAAAAGAAAGAAAAACAGAGAGTGAAAGAAGAAAGAAATAAAGAAAGAAAGAACGAAAGAAAACCTCATATATCAATAAATAAAAGATCCGCACGAGAAACAACATCGACGCCATCGTCATAGGAACCTGGATTGTCAGGACCCTAACTGCGGAAGGAAAATTAGAAGAACTGGCCCACGAGCTGGACCACTATCGATGGAACGTTCTAGGTATCAGCGAACTGCGCTGGAAAGGCCTAGGTGAAACAATGACCGACAAAGGCCACAAGCTCTATTTCAGCGGTAGAGATGACAGGCACGAACACGGCGTTGGATACTTTGTCCACAAGAACATTCTAGCCACTGTCATGGGTTGCCGCCCAGTCTCCAGTAGACTCATTACCATCCGTCTGAGAGCAGCCCCTTTCAACATCACCATCATCCAGGCCTATGCCCCAACATCAGACTATGACGACAGCGAAGTGGAAGATTTTTATGAAAATCTACAGGCGGTCCTTGACCAAGTGCCGAAGAAGGACATAGTCATAGTGCAAGGCGACTAGAATGCCAAGGTTGGCCAAGATGCGCACCACAACTGGGGAGACACATGTGGACCCCACTGCAACAACGAGACAAATGACAGGGGGCTGAGACTCTTGGAGTTGGCCAGATACAACAATCTGGTACTGGCAAACACGCTTGGTCTCCACAAAAAATCCAGACGATAGACATGGCACAGTCTCGGCGGGGAGCATCACAACCAGATCGACTACATCATGGTCAAGAAACCCTTCAGATCAAGCATCAACATTGGCAGGACACACACTTTTCTAGGAGCAGACATCGGAAGTGACCACGATCTCGTGATGATGTCTTTCCGACTCCACTTGAAGAGAGTAAATACAGCAAAGTGCACTAGACTGAAGTTCGACCTGGACAAACTGCAAGACCCAGAGGTGGCAGAACTATTTTAGGCCACAATTGGAGGGAAATTTGCACCACTGCTCTTTTTGGGGGCTGGTGAAGTAGATGTCAACACCATGACCACCACCTTCAACAACTGTGACAGATGCCGCCACTGAGATCCTTGGCAAGCACCGACCAAAGAAGAAGCCGTGGATCACACCTGAACTTTTGGATCTGTGTGATAAACGAAGAGAGATAAAAAGGAAAAAGAACACCTCACAGGGAGCTGATGTCTACCCAAAAATCAACAATGACATCTGAAAAGGCATGCGCACAGCAAAGGAGAACTGGACAGAAGATCAATGCCAGGAAATAGAGAACAGTCTGAACAAGAACAACAGGAAGAAGGCCTACCAGACTGTGTAGCGGCTGACAAGTGTTAAACAGCCCAAAGTCTCCATGATCCAAAGCAAGTCTGGCATATGCCTTACAGAAGAACAAAAAGTCTTGGACAGATGGACAGAGTACTGCTCTGACCTTTACAACCATACACCAAATGGAGACCCATCAGTTCTAGCATGTCCCGAGAACAGAGAAGAAGAAGAAATCCTCCCAATTCTCCGGGAAGAAGCTGAGGCAGCAGTGCAATAGCTGAAGAAAGGGAAGTCAGCGGGAGTGGACAACATACCCGCGGAACTGCTACAAGCAGGAGAAGAAGCGATGATTGATGCCCTCACCATTATCTGTAACAAGATCTGGCAGAGTGGGGAGTGGTCTACACCATGGACCCAGTCGCTTGTCATCACTCTTCCCAAAAAAGGTAACCTTCAGGAGTGTGAAAATTACCGCACCATAAACCTCATCAGCCATCCCAGCAAGGTCCTCCTGCAAATAATATTCAACAGGTTGAAACCCCAAGCTGAACAAATCATAGCTGAAGAACAAGCAGGATTCAGTGCAGGGCGAAGTACCACTGAACAGATTTTCAACCTCAGAATAATCTGTGAGAAATGCCTACAGCATTAACAACATCTATATCATGTGTTCATAGACTTCAAGAAGGCGTTTGACCAAGTCTGGCATGCAGCTCTATGGGCCACAATGAAAGTGTACAACATCAGTCCTAAAATTATTGAAGTCATCAAAAGCCTGTATGACAAGGCTACCAGTGCAGTCCTCCATAACAGCGTCATCGGGAACTGGTTCAGAACAATCGGTGTGCATCAAGGATGCCTACTCTCTCCAACACTCTTCAACATCTTCCTAGAGCGCATCAAGTCAGATACTCTTGCAGATCACGAAGGCACAGTCAGCATAGGGGGTAGAGCAATCTCCAATCTTCATTTTGCGAATAACATTGATGGATTGGCTAGAGAGGAACAAGAACTTGAACAGCTGGTCCAGAGGCTTGACACCACCTCCAGAGCTTATGGAATGGAAATAAGTGCAGAGAAGACCAAAATGATGACCAACAACACCAATGGCATCAACACGGACATCAAAGTCCAAGGCCAATCCCTCAACACAGTGCATAGCTTCAAATATTTGGGAGCCATTGTGTCAGACAATGGGTCCCGACAGGAAGTCCTCTCCAGGATCGCCCAAACAAGGTTGAAGCCCATTTGGAAAGACAGGACCATCATTCTACATTCCAAAGTAAGACTGCTGCGCTCCCTTGTCATCTCCATCTTCCTATATGCTTGCGAAGCATGGACCCTCACAGCAGATCTACAACGAAGAATACAAAGCATGGAGATGAGGTGCTACAGAAGACTTCTGGGCATTTCCTATACCCAACACATCACCAACGACGAAGTCCGACAGACCATCACACAAACCATTGACATGCTCACAGTGGTGAAGAAACGGAAACTCCGATGGTATGGCCACGTCACCAGATCATCAAGTCTTGCAAAGACCATTCTGCAATGCACAGTGCAAGGAGGTAGAAGAAGAGAGAGACCGAAAAAGAGGCGGGAGGACAACATTCGAGAATGGACTGGTTTGACACTGAGCGAAGCCATCAGGGTTGCTGAGGACAGAGAAAGATGGAGTATGCTGGTTAAACGATCATCTGTGGTGCCCCTACGACCTCCAGGTTACGGGACAGGATAGGATAGGATCAATAAATAACTTTACAGTGACTAATGTAGACACCATTCAGAAGCTTTGCTATAGACCGAAATTAACTTTTCCCCTTTTAGGAAAATTGTGTTCAAAGGATACAGATTAAAATGTTAATACATATAATTGTGTAGTTTTTAAAAAAAAAATTTAGATGGAAGAAAACAGTTTTTTGCTTGACATTATACCAAGTTTTAATCTTTCATTACTGATGAAGCATGTTTTTCAATGAATTAATTAAATTATTATTATTATTTATTACAACTTAATTTAAAATGAAAGTCAGTGTCTTACCAACAACTTCGATGTGCCTCGTGAAATTTCCTTCTCCACTTCCTTAATTAAAAATCCACCAAAACTGTGAAATTCATATTGGCTCAGACCAGATGAATATTGCTGTAGGAAAAGGAAACAAAAAGTTTTAACAGGCAGTGAGTGTAAGGTACATGGTTGGAAGATATTGTCCACCTCAAGGCTGCAAGAGGGAGTTTGTTTCCTAACATCCAATACTAAAACTGCTCCCAAGAAATTTAACTGACATTCTGACGCGGGTCATAGCAAACTGAAAGCTATAAACAGAAACGGTTTGTATAAGTATAAAAAGCAACAACAAAAAAGCATCCACCTTCAAATAATTTATTAGGAAAAAAAATTAACCAATAAAATTAAAAAGTATCCAAATGATAATTGGACATAGCTTGTTTTTCTATCTAATAAATCTATAAATCTACCTTTTGTATGAAAATGAAACCAGCTGCAAGGGGCTGGCAGTTAAATATTTTCAGTAGTCTCAATGAGCAAAAAGAATAATTGCTTGTTAACATGAACCTTAGTAACAGTTCGTCTGGTTTTTTGTTTGTTTGTTTAACATACCATGCATCTGTGATGAGCTGCAAGTTTTCCTTTGCCTCTGCGAAGTTTCTTAATGTGAAGTTTTCCACAGTCCTTTTCAACTTCTGTTCCATGCTTGCAAAATTCACATCGTATCTTTACTGCCGATTTCTTTGGTGGCTAAAACCATATTTATATATATAGCAACAAAAACAACAAAAAATTAAATACAAATGAAAAAACAAATATGTTTACACATGTTTAATTCTATTTATTACACAACTAATTATATAAGGCTTGCTGAAACAGGACGTGAATGGTGTTTATCTATCATATCTAGAGGGTACATTCGGATGTGTCAATGGCAAAACAACTGATACATAGAGTCTTAAGTGATAAAATTACAGCTTGCAAAAATATTGGTTCAAAGCCGAAAAAATAATTGCATGACTCTGAGACACAGGCCATATGCCCCTACTCCTTTGGATGATAGTATAAACCAACCTTATAGTCTGTGTATGCATGCATTTCATTACACAGTCTTCGTTTTAACGACCTTGAGACTCATGTCCTAGATGGGCGAATGCCGGCTATACAAATGCAAGTGCTAGGTCCCTTCCCCTCCCATACTCGATCGCCCAAGATTGTAATCAGACATTGTCTGGGCATCAGAAGATGCACCTAAACGCTGCAAGTGGGCACCTCAGGCAGCTTAGAGTACCTTGAGCAACTCTTAAACTGAAAAAGCTATACAAGAACGATTAAATAAAGAACATAAAAATATGATAACAGCAGATAAGTACAACATTTGACTATACTATACTATATTTCCTGCAACTCGAAAGTCGTTAGGGCACCACAGATGATCATTTAACAATGCAGTGCACTCCATCTTTCTCTGTCCTCAGCAATCCTTACGGCTTCACTCGGTGTCAAGCCAGTCCATTCTCGACTGTTGTCCTCCCACTTCTTTGTCTGTCTCCCTCTTCTTCTGCCCCTTTGCACTGTGCCTTGCAGGATGGTCTTTGCAAAGCCTGATGCTCTGATGATGTGACCATACCATCGGAGGTTCCATTTCTTCATCACTGTGAGCATGTCATCGTGTTGTCCAATGGCTAGTGGGATGGTGTGTCGGACCGTCGTTGGTGATGTTCTGGGTATAGAAAATTCCCAGAAGTCTTCTGTAGCACCTCATCTCCATGCTTTGTATTCACTGTTGCAGGTTTGCTGTGAAGGTCCATGTTTCGCAAGCCTATAGAAGATGGAGATGAAAATGGAGCGCATCAGCCTTGCCCTGGAATGTAGACTGATGGTCCTGTCTTCCTAAATGGGCTTCAACCTTTGTTGCAGAGTGATGCCGAGAGTTGGCATCCTTGATGCCCGCCAATTGTTGTTCTGAACCAGTTCTAGATGGTGCTGTTGTGGAAGACTGCACTGGTAGCCTGGTCATTCAGGCTTTTGATGACTTAAATAATGTTAGGGATGATGTTGTACATTCTTATTGTTGCCCACAGAGCTGCATGCCAGACTCGGTCAAACGCTTTCTTGAAGCCTACAAACACATGTCATGATATAGATGTTGTTGTTGTTGTTGATTTTATTGTCTTCATTCATCAAGATGATAAGACAAAAAAAAAATAATAAAAAAAAATAAATAAAAAAATAATAATAATAATAATAATTACAATAATAATAAGAATAATAATAATAAGAATAATGTTTAAAAAAAAATAAAAAAAATAAACGATTATATTAATCTTGCAACAGGTGAATCAAAGATTATTTTCGCTAAGGTAATACACAAAGCATAATTAATTTCTTTTAAGGAAGTTTTCTCGTTCATCTCCAGCGGTAAAATAGGGGCAACAGTAGAGCATGCAAACAACATGTGTTCTAAAGACAAAGGTCTGCCACAGGCACATAAAACATTTTTACAATATTTCGGTCTTATTGCATTAAGCCATATTCGATTTGCCATTGAGGAAATAGCTCTTGAGACTTTACTCTGCTCTTCAAAATGTGTGTCAAATATAATTTGTCTAAGTAAACTATGTTCAATATGATGTTGTATTTCTTTAGGGGATTTCTTCAATGCAATAACCTTGGAGTTCAAATTTGAGGCACCCTGTTTTGCCCCCCTATCTGCCCAGTCATTATATAGAAACCCACTATGTGACGGTATCCAGCAGAAACTTACATCTGTTCCGTTAACAATTAAATTGTTGATTAGATGCTTTATTTCAATAATAATTTCTTTTCTTTCCTTAGACTTGTTTGATTGCAATGCCTCCAGGACGGTCATTGAATCTACACACACAACAATTTGCAAAATATTTGTAGACAGACTTTCAATTTTGCTTAGAGCCATTAAAACTGCTATTAATTCTGCAGTGAAAATCGAAATCCCCTTACCTAAATAAAAAGATTCTTTTATATTTAATTCTGGTATTACATATGCCGCTCCTGCATCGGATGATTCTAGCACAGAACCATCTGTATAAATTTTTAAATGTTGATAATATTTTGCTTTCCAGGTGTAATCGAGCCTTTGTGGCCAGAATGGCTGCATTATTAGATTTATTTTCTGTACAATAATGAATATCAAAATAGGCTGTTTTAAGTTCCCACGGTGGTAATGGCGACGTACAGGAAATTGGATCTAGAACTACGAAGTCTTCTTGAACAGTTTGCATAAGATCTTTTGTATATGTTGCAATTGTTTCAAAAGAAGAAACTTTTTTTGCATGTTTAGGGAAGTCTGTGTCTGATCTTAACAATATCTCTTCTTTGTTGTAATTCAGGACTGCTTTTGCTCTCACAATGTACTTTGCGCAAGCCAATTTTCTCCAATCAAGTAAGGGCATTATCCCTGCTAATGTATAGACTTTTTCAGTACGTGTGTGGACTGATACTCCTAAAGCTAATTTTATGGCTTTGCTATCTAGGCTTTGTAACGTTTTTAAATACGATTTCGGAGCCGAAAAGTAAACCTCTTGCCCATAGGTTAACTTAGATCTAATCATAGAACAAGCTAGATGTATTAATGTTTTTGAGTCCTGTCCCCATGGTTTCCTACTGATTATTTTTAGAAGATTGTAAATTTTAAGTGCTTTTTGAGTGAGATAATCGATGTGTCTTTTCCAGTTCAATTTTGTTGTAAGATAAACTCCAAGAAATTTTACTTCTTTCACATACTTAAGTTCAGTGTTGTCAATCACGATTTTAGGAAGCAATCTAGGCTCTTGTCCATTACTAAACAATATTAAATTAGTTTTTTCTTTTGAAAGTTCTAACCCATTTTTAATCATAAAAGTACTGATTAAATTTATTTCTCGTTGGTAACAATTTGTCACGTGTTTAATTTCAAAAAGGGACGTTTTTCTTTTTAGATTAACATTCATCCATAGTGCTATATCATCAGCGTATTGAGCAAGAGAAACATTTTTGCCTATCACTTTAGGTAGATCATGAATTAATATATTGAACAATACAGGTGAGATTATTGCCCCCTGAGGAATTCCTATATCAGTGTTTTGACTAGATGAATAAGAATTACCTACTTTAACTTTATATAGATGTTATTGGTGCTGTAAGTATTTTTCGCAGATTATTCTGAGGTAAAGAATCTGTTCATTGGTACTTCGCCCTGCCCTGAATCATGCTCGTTTTTCAACTATGATTTGTTCAGCTTGGGGTTTCAACCTGTTGAGTGTTATTTTCAGGAGGACTTTGCTGGGATGGCTGATGCGGCTGATGGTGCGGTAATTTTCACATTCCTGAAGGTTACCCTTTTTTTGGAAGTGTGATGACAAGAGACTGTACTATACAGTTGAGTGATTAGAAACTTCTGGTCTGTCAAGTTGATTGGCAAACCATCTATCATCATTAATTTTCATTTTAAAATCTCAACATTACAACAAAGTTGGCCACCAGCAAGATGAAGAAGAAGGATGCGAGTGCTTTTACTACATCAAATCCCTCGATTACTTGCAAATTTAAACTAAATACAATTATGGATTTATGTATAGCTTTTTAACTGCAATTTATCATTTTAAAAAATGCAGCTGATAAACTGATGAGATCTTTAAAAAGCAATTTATAAATTAAGAATCTTGTTTCAATTACATAAAAGCATAACAATAAAATGTTCTATCAATCAATGATACAGATAAATGCTTTTAACTCTAGCTGTTAATGCCATTAAATGTTGACTTTCAATCTAATTGTACGTGGAGTGGACCTCCATTATTGACTTTCATCAATGTCACAGGGTCATGTTAAATGGACACATATATATATATATATATATATAGATCTCTCTCTCTCTCTCTCTCTCTCTCTCTCTCTCTCTCTCTCTCTCTCTCTCTCTCTCTCTCTCTCTCTCTCTCTCTATATATATATATATATATATATATATGGGTGTGTGTTTTTGTGTGAGTGTGTGTGTACACACACACACACACGCGCAGAAGGGGGAGAGAGAGAAAGAGAGAGAGAGAGAGAGAGAGAGAGAGAGAGAGAGAGAGAGAGAGATTCACAAGAAATTGCACTCGGTTTGTCAACTATGGTGGCCTACAAGCAAATCAGTTAATGGGAACTAATCTGGATACTGGATACAATGATGCTATTATTTACACGTTTTCTTCCTAAATCCTACATAAATCAGCTCAAAGAACTGTGGTAGATCTGTAAACCAGCATACATGTTACACACACTCAAACATACATCCATAATTACATGTAATGTAAAGCAGGAAAATTCTTATTGAAAACCGAAAGGAAATTATATAGTTTGGCATTGTTTCTTTTAGTATTCTTTAAATTTTATATTTTTATTTTTTATTGTAAATATGGACCAGCAGAAAAGCAAAATAATTTGGGCACATAATGGTATAATCATCACGGATGTGAATGCAAATAGCAACATTGTTGTTATTTAGGCCTAAGCTCACAACATAGATTATAGAACATTTTAAGTGTTTATCCAGAATCGTTTTGAGAAACTTTTGGAAGTACTACTACTACTAATAATAATAATAATAATAATAATAATAATAATAAAATTATCATTGGGAACCAGTCTCTTATGTAATATTTGGTGAAGAGTTGCATTCAAATAATACAAATCGACTATCGAGTCTAGTCACTGCAACGTAGTCATGGTCGACGCACTTTCGATTTTGAAACTAATAAACAAATCCAATCTATGCAAAATAATTACCAATCGGAAGAAATACGCTTCCCAAAAGTATAAAAACTTTACCATTTTCACCATTGTTGAAGTTAGAAAATATTATAAGTATTACAAATAATAGCGGACTAAAACTACATAGCGGATCATAGCAATGTAGACACCCCTCTTCTGAAAGCATATTTCATCTAAAGATACAAATCTGATCCTTATAATTATATTTAGAAAGAGAGAGAAAGGGGAGGTCATGCCTTTCCACCGCCGCCCCCCCCCCCCCTCTCTCTCTCTCTCTCTCTCTCTCTCTCTCTCTCTCTCTCTCTCTCTCTCTCTCTCTCTCTCTCTCTCTCTCTCTCTCTCTCTCTCTCTAGTTTCAGAAAAACGTCTTATTATCTTAGTGTTATGCTTTTATGTATGGGGGGAGGTAGTATGTGTATTTCGGTACATTAATTTTCTTAGTAGTTTTTTTAAAATTCTTACCATTGTTAAGTTTTGTGTTAGTTTCAAATCAATTTTATGTTAATTATTTTGTTTGTCCTGAACTTTTTTTTTAAAAAATTTACAATTTTATTAAGGACTAGCTGTAAAACAGGTCCATAGGACCTAATGCTATTATCCAATTAAAGGTTTCATCTTCGACTTCGACTTCGACTTCTCCACTAGCATGACCCTCTCTCTCTCTCTCTCTCTCTCTCTCTCTCTCTCTCTCTCTCTCTCTCTCTCTCTCTCTCTCTCTCAATATAATTATCATCATAAGGAGGAGAATAATATATATGTATCTGTACAAAATAATCAATATTTATATATTATTCTATGATGATGTTGGTTTTAATTATCGTGCTTCCCATGCACGTGTTGCTTTTTTGTGTAACTGGACCTAATTGTAAAGCGCCTAAAGCATTTGTATGAAAGCACGCTATATCAAATATACATTATTATTATTATTATTATTATTATTATTATTATTATTATTATTATTATTATTATTATTATTATTATTGTTATTATTATTATTATTATTATTATTATTATTATTATTATTATTATTATTATTATTATTATTATTACTATTCTGAATGAGAAAAGATGATATAGTTATGAGTAAATGCACGCGTACATCTGTTTACAATAATTAGTATTTATCCCTGTCTGTCTTACTGTCTGTCTGTCGATGTTCCTGTCTGTCGGTCTGTCGGTCTGTCTGTCTGTCTGTCTGTCTCTCTCTCTCTCTCTCTCTCTCTCTCTCATTTTAGTAGACTAGCGCCCCTCTTTAGGGCGAGGCCAGATGTAAAAAAGAAGACCACAGCTTATTCTACTACCTTCGTTAAATAAAGAATTATCTTACCTTAACTTATTTTATCTACCTTATCTTACCTTATTTTATCTTATCTTATCCTCCTCTCTCTCTCTCTCTCTCTCTCTCTCTCTCGCTCTCTCTCTCTGCCCAGAGGCATAAAAAATTCTATGTCTCTTTTGATCTCATTACCTACAAAAACTAATATATTGATCATCTTCAACTTTGGCATCAACATCATCGGCATTGTTATCATCAGCAACATCACCATTGTCCTCATTGTCACCATCTTCTTTGCATTGTCAGCATTACCGCTATGTTCATTTCGGTGCCAATTGTTAATTTATGGTAACTTAATTGTTATTCAAAGAACTCGTATTATATAGATTATTATTCTTTTTATTGTTATTCTGTTATTTTGCCTGGCAGAAAATTACATTTCTTATAATCTTTTGGACGAATACAATTTCTTATGTCTTAATTATGCATTAGTATACAGACACAGACACACACACAAACACACACACACGCCAGGAGATGCACTCACATCTCCTCTCGAAGCTGCAACATTTGATATTCGTGACATAACCCGTGTTGAAAGAGTGTTGTAATATATCTACTTACAGAATGTTTTCTTCACATTTTGGTAAAAGGATTTCAAGCGTCATTTCCTGTAGTAATTTGGAGGGAATCGTTTACAGTCTTTTTCAAACATTGGACTCGCATTTGTTTTGGATTGCAGCTTTATTTGTTAAACTATGTCTGACGTAAGTAACAGTTTGCTTTGAAAATACATCTTTCTTTCAGTTGTTACAAATACTGAAATAGTTTTCATTTGCTTTTGTTGTTGTAGAATCGTGTTGGAAAGTTCTATGTTTGGCAATGAATTCTCTTTTGAGCATAGCATAGCATAGCATAGTTCGGCGTGCAGGCTAAAAGCCTTTGGCCCTCATAATCAATCTTAATGAGGGTCCACGACCCACCCCCCTGGCATCTGAGAAAGTTGGATTCTTTCCCATAGATCTCCGTTGCCAGCCAGCCAAATTGTGGATACATTTTTCGCATGATGTTTTTCTGAAAACTTAATTCAGGCGTCTTCTCATACTTTGGAAATTCAATTCCTTGATTTTCACTTGACTAAGCTCAGCTGATACACTGACGAGCAGAGAACACAGCGAAATGCCAATGGCCAGATGGTACAAATCCACAAATTGCATTGGCAAACCATTGGCAGCAGAAAAGGGGACGGAGGACAGCAACAATCCAAGATGCTATCAATAAACTGCAGCCCTTCTCTTTACGCTAGCCAGCTTTATTACTTGTGTTTTACACACACTCTTTGTCTTTCTGTTGTAGAATCCTCTAAACCTAAGTAGGTGATCTGAGTCTGAATTCCTGTGCACTGTTCTTATCCAGTGATGCAGCAGGCAAACTGAACAAAAGAAAAGTGAGGATCAAACAAAAAACAAACAACGCCCCGCCCCCTCTCCATCCCCCCCAAAAAAAATCCCCTGTCATAATCATGTTCAACTTCAAGTCTCCAGATAAACCACTCCAGATAAACCAATCTGGTTACCATAGGCATAGTGCCCTTTGGGAAAACCCCCAAAGCATCACAGCAGCATGAACCAATAATTATTTTAAAAAAATTCTTTTGAAACTGCATATTTTGGATGTTAATTAAATTAATATCATATCAATTTAAATATATGGGCAAGGCTCTGAAATGGCGTCGGACTCGATTTTCGCCGGTACTGTTACTTTGCGAGGAAGCGGACTCGCTGCATATCATCATTTGAAACAAAAATAAAATGTGAATCTGACAGAGAAAAGATCGTTCTTCATTTTGACGTCAAGGACGGATCGATAAACCACGTCAAAGAAAAAAAAACTGACGATGAATGACGTAACGATCGGCGGTTTCCGCTATACTTTTTGTGACATCGTAAACAGTGTGTTCGGTATTTGCCGACCGGCATAAAACTGCTTCATAGAATATTAATAAAAATTTAATTTCCGAAATTAAAAATGTATAAAGGGTACGAAACAATTTTACATTTTAAAATCGGTTCGTATTTTTTGGAGATATGCGTCGAAATCGGCAACTCCTGCGTACGTCACGTATTTTCGTGATTCAGCTTCAGGGCTTATTAATCCGCGCTGGTGTTGTAATTCACTTTATTTCTTATGCTAATAAATTATGAAACATGAGTCCAAAACTTAATATAAGCAATACAATAATCAGAATAATGATATAATTAATCGAACGAATAATATAGGCAAACAAATTGCTGCCAACTTTTGGGTCATGAAAACCAAACGTGACGTACTGTTTTTTTGAGGCTCCAAATTTTCTAAATAATGCGGTTAGCGTCAATTTTAACACGTGAAACAATTGGCCTTTGTTAACATTCAACGTGCGATGGCTGAAGAAGAAAGAAGTGCGGCGGATTCGTCCAAAAATGAAGGTAAGTCGAGTGTCATGAATTTTTCATCTAAGTTATGCACGCATATTTTTGGTGGCTTGATCAGTGTTTTTCGACTTTTCTGTCAACATTGATGGAGTAAATCTCGTGTTTTTGTGATAAAAATGTATGTTTGTTTCAAGTCAACAGCATCGCTACAAAGGTGTTTGAGTAAACGTTCTTGTTTGTAGATATTTTGCATTATTTTTGGCACCCGTTTTTGACAATTTGTTATGAAGCAACGTACACGATTTTTTAACAGGTATTATTGTCAAATCAATTTTAAACGTTTATATTTTTATACGGATTATATTTTCGTTGCGGACAAATACACCGCTAATAACAGACAATAAAGTGGCACGTTTTGTTAGTCTAATTCGTTTGTGTGCGTAACTTCACAATCCGAAACATCTCGGTCTTATAGGTGTTTTGTTATTTTGTTTAAATGATGGGATATTTAGTTCCATAGGCTAATAATTATGCATCACAAATGTTTTTATAACATTATTTTTTGATTTTTTTCTTGTTGTGGTCACTATAGGCTTCATTTTTTGTAATACCGACCACGTGCATAACGTCACACAGCTAGTGAAAAATTGTGCTTGCTCAAAGTTGTGTAAAGTGATGAACTCAACCATTCTTGAAAGAAATTAGAGTAATTTAGTTTTTCCCAGTGTAGGATTATTCTGAAGCTCAATATGTGAAAACGTATCCCACTTACTTGTTTCTTCTAATCATTATGAGACCATTTCTCTTAGTACATAACTTCACTACTAACTTCCAAAACCAGAAAGTAAGTGGATTTTGTGAAATGATGAACACAATTCGTTTTTTATTTTTATTTAAAAATGTGAAGTGATACTTTTTCTTTTAAAAGATACATGTTACACTCAAAAGATGATTAAAAATTATCAACACAGCTCACCAACAAACACAGCCTTGTTCCACTCTTTGTGCATAACTTCACATTCTTTGTCAAAACAAGCCTGCATCAAAATGGTGAAGTTACATACACCAAAATTTTATCAACCAGAGCTCTTCGATTAATGTATTTCATATTATAATAATTTAATGAAATAAGTTTTGTTCCATACATGTGATTGTTAACTACTGGGCTTTAGTCTGATTTATTTTGCCATTCCTATGCGACTGTACATAACTTCATGACCAGACCAATTGCATATCATTGCGTAAAATTATGACCACACATTTCGAGCCCTTGAGCTTCACTATTGTGCCAAGGTATCTTTTTAATGCAGTTTAAATTGATTCCTTTAAAAACATAGCTAATTTTAAGGTAAAATGCCCTTTTGTTCCACTCTTTGTGCATAACTTCACGTTGTCTCTGTCAAAGCTAGCTTACCTCAAAATGGTGAAGTTACTTACACCTTTACTTTTCAACCACAGCTCTTGACTGTACTTGACATTTTAATCAGTTTATTGTCTGACAGAAAAAAGTACAAGCAGATTAATCCCCAGAAGTGATCAATCTCAAGTGTGAACTGTCATGTGATCATATCCATCATGGAAGCATTGCATAAAGTTATGTACACACACAATTGTTGACATAAAGGGAATATTTGGCAAAGCATGTATTTAATGCAGATTAGAATTCTTCCTTACCTACCGGGCACTTCATATTGGTAAATGTGGAATCAAAGGAGGAACTTCTCAATTTGTAGCACAAGAAGTATTTATTTGTGAGGCATTTTCAAGTTGTTGGGATTGTGTGGTGAAGCTGAATCAGAGATGGCCAGTTATTTTCCCCACAGCTGCATTTAGTTTCGACAACCACCATGTAAATTAAGAATAAAAAGCACCATTTGATTAGCTTTTTGAAAGGGTAGCATGTAGTTTTTTTTTCTGATTTATCATGATTTGCTGATTACAGGTCACAAGAGTAACCCACAATACTTGGGGTCAATACTTGATGTACGGAGAAGGCTGGAAGTTGCCAGAGAGTGGTCAGGAATACTTGCTTCCTGAATCAGCCGTCGTCAAAGTGCTGGCCGAGTATACTACATGCCAGGATCGAAGAACATTGTACTTAATAATTTGGGGTGTAAACTGCTCGTAAATGAACTTCGTATATTATTGCTTGGAAATGAACTTTTGTATTTTGACCAGTCAATACTGAAAGACTGCTTTCTGCTAGTTGTATGCTTTGCTCTTGTTTTGACTTGGCAATGTATCCTCTTTTTAAAAGATTTCTTCATCTGTGTATATAATGACAGTGTAAAGTTATGTAATGCTCTGGTGATGTTTTTTTTTAAAATCACTTCTTAGGTAATACATTTATGATTTCAGGAGTACTCCTTGATTTTACTTCAAATTTCTGCATCACTATTTTTGGTTTCATTATCAGTTTGTTTCTATAATTATAAAGGAAAAAAACAACAAAACATGTCATGGCTTGAAGTTATGTACTCTTAGCATTTAGCAGAGATTTCTGCTTGTTTTTAGTAGCATTGTGCTTTTCCAACATTGTTGAATAGGTCAATATTAACCAGTGATGACCATTTTCCTTTTTCTTTTCTTTACATTTTGGATAGGGGATCCTTGTATTTTGAAAAAAATATTAATTCCCTCTCCACATGTACCCGCTTGAATTTTTAATTTAGGTCTCAGTTGTGAAGTCTGACAACTGTCCATTTATTTTTTACTCTGTACTACTTTCATTTATGTGTACTTGTATAAATGAATGCAATTACTACTTTAGATAAGTTTTCTTTAACTGATTGTCTTCTCTTAAGGAATCACTGTGTGAGGTTATGTCCATAATTATTTGGCCTATCAACTGTTCGATAGGACAGGTTGCTCATTGGCAATTGTAGTTCAAGTTATGTCAACTGTTGATGCCCTGGCTAGTTTTGGGCAGCATAACTAATTTTATTCAAAGCAAACTGTCACTTAACAACATTCACCACTCCATTCGTGTAATGAAGTTATGTACTCCACCACTAAAATGTTTATATATATATTTAAAACCAGTTAACACCATGGTTGATTCAAGTTTGTCATAGTGTCTAGTCTTGTTAGAATTTGTTAATCCGACAAGTCAGCTACTGTCTTTCATAAACGATTAAGTTTTTATCCACACAAAAATGTTATGTCGCGGCATGAAGTTATGACCTCTTGAATCCTTGACAAGCATTGTATGCTTTCTAATGTTTTTTTTTAAAGATCTTTTTGGGGGCAGTGAGGTCTGGTGCTGTACGTCCCGCTCATCAAGGGGAGTGATGTTCAATTAATTACCTCTCACTCTCCAGATGTAGTGATAGCCGCGGAACCACTGTCTGGCCAAGCTGGCAGGAGGTTACTTGCATATGGCCTCTCCTACATAAATGTGTCCATAGCAGCACCCACTACTGGTTTACCAGTTTGGTGCCCCTGTTACCACCAAGCCTGCTATGGGGGCGACTGAGTACCTGGCAGGATAACCAGGTGGGGCTGGATGAGATGGGCCACATCCAGTCTTGTGCACGGCCTCGAGAAGGAAAACTCGCTAAAACCGAATGTCCCAACGAAGACGGAGTGCTGCTGACTATACCCCCTGGGTATTGTGTGGGAGTCCAAACGAGCGCACACGCTACCAGAAAAATGGACAATGCCTCAGATGGATATTTCGACATGGTGTCGTCCCCGTGGACCAAAGCCAGGCGGGGACGGTGCCGGGCCCTCTGCCTCAAAGGGGCCCGCCTTAGCGACTGGCGGCTCTGCTGACCTGCGAACCAGGGGGAGGCAGAGTAGAGCAACTGGTCCACAACCAACAGCTGTGACAGGCCTACGTGTGGTGCAGTGGAATGCGGAAGGCATCCAGAACAAGAAACCAGAGCTTCAAGCCTTCCTAAGAGACAACAAGATAGACGTTATCTGCATCCAAGAAACCCATCTCACAGAAACCCGGAGATTCTTTGTCAGAGGTTACGACACCTACAGGCGAGACAGACCCTCAGGGCACAAAGGCGGAGTCATGACCCTCGTCCGACAAGGAATCCCCTCAGTGCTTACAGCGCAGACAACCGGAGAACTAGAGCTCCTGACAATTCAACTCTTTCTTCAAGGAGAAGAACTTTTCATCAGCAACTGCTACAGCCCTACAACATCGAGGCTCGACCTGCACACCATCCAGGCAGCAGAAGAGAGGCATCTCATCACCGGCGACTTCAACAGTCACTCACCGGCTTGGGGCTACAGCACAACGGACTCCAGGGGAGAAGAAGTCCAGGACTGGATGATGGACAACGAGCTGATCCTGATCAACCAACCAGAGGACAAGCCGTCGTACTACTCCAGAGCATGGAAGAGCACCTCCACCCCTGACCTTGCCATGGCCACAGAGGACATTGAGAAGCGGACCACCAGAACAGTCGGCAGTCAGCTAGGTGGCAGTGACCACCTCCCCATCACACTCCTCATTGCAGATGCAGCAACTGCACCAGAGTACTGCAGGAGGAGAGCCAGCTGGAATTTCAAGAAGGCCAACTGGGGACAGTACCAACAGCATGCCGAAGACCTTCTCAATGTCACCTTCACAGAAGACATCAACCAGAATGTCAAGAACCTCACCTCCACCATTCTGACTGCTGCCAAGAAAGCTATTCCTCGTGGCTTCAGGAGGGACTACAAGCCTTACTGGAGCAAGAGGCTGGCGGATCTCCACCAGAGACTATCAGAGGCCAGAGAAGCCATGGAGCAGAACCCCTCCCCAGAATCAACCACGGAGCACAGCAAGATCAAGGATGAGTTCTCGGCTATCAAAACCAAGGAACTCCAAGAAAGCTGGAACGAGAAGACCTCAACTCTGAGCCTGGACAACAACACCAGCAAACTGTGGCAACTCGTGAAGGCCCTGAACGAGGACACCACAGCAGCATATGGAACCACCGTGCTTGAGGAGAGTGGCACCTACCACACTGGCAAGAGAGCTGCAAACCTTCTGGCTGAAGCCTTCAAGGCTGAAAGCACCATCAATGTCCCTCCACAACGAAGGAAAGAAGTAGAAGAGCAGCTTCAAACCAAGCTCTGCCTGCAGAACAATGCCCACCCCCCATCTATGACATCTGACTTCTCCCTGGGAGAGCTCAACGATGCTATCAGGCGACTCAAGCCCAAGAAAGCTCCAGGCAAAGATGGAGTCTGCAACGAGCTGATCAAGCATCTTGGGCCAGCCGCCAAAAACAAATTACTGGAGCTCTTCAACCAGTCGTGGCGGTCAGGCGTCTTCCCCTCAGCATGGAAGGAAGCCATCATCATCCCCATACTCAAGAAAGGAAAGGACCCCAAGAGTAAGTCCAGCTACAGACCCATCAGTCTTCTGAGCTGCCTCGGCAAGACCCTTGAGCGTATGGTCAATAAGAGACTAGTGTGGCACCTGGAATCGAACAACCTGATCACCAAAGAACAGACCGCCTTCAGGAAGAACAGAAACACCGAGGACCAGCTGGTGTATCTTGCTCAGTCAATAGAGAACGCCTTCCAGCAGAAGAAGAAGGTCATCGCCACTTTCATAGACCTCTCCAAGGCCTTCGACAAGACATGGAAGGAAGGCCTACTCCTGAAGCTATTGACCGCAGGTGTCGCTGGCAACTTGTTCAAGTGGATCAGAAGCTTCCTGGCACACAGAACGGCAAGGGTTAAGCTCAACGGCAACTTCAGCTACACAGTAAAGATCAGGGAAGGAGTCCCACAAGGAGGAGTGATCTCCCCAACTCTCTTCGTCGTTTTCATCAACGACATCACCAAGAACCTCTCTCGACACATCAGCCGCGCCCTGCATGCCGATGACGTCGCAATGTGGAACGCTGCCGAGTCCACTCCCACTGCTGTCGTCAGGATGCAAGAGGCTCTCAACAGCATCTCCAGGTGGGCAAGCGACTGGTGTGTCACCATCAACAGCCTGAAAACAGTAGCCACCTGCTTCTCACTCTCCAACACCAAAGAGACCCTGAAGCTGAAAGTCGGCAACCAAGTGATACCGGAGGAGGAAACTCCAACGTACCTCGGTGTCAAGCTCGACAGGAGGTTTACCTGGAGTCCTCACATCCAGGAGATGGAGAAGAGAGCAACCAGAAGATTGGCCCTCATGAAGAAGCTCTCGGGCACAAAGTGGGGTGCCAACAGCAGAATCCTCAAGCAAGTGTACACCGGCAACGTCCGTCCTGTGATGGAATACGGTTCAGCAGCATGGTCCACAGCAGCCAAGAGCAACACCAGGAGACTGGCCAAAGTACAAAGCGCTGCCATGAGACTCATCACAGGAGGACTGAAAACAACACCCATCCACAAGCTGGAAACAACAACAGGACTCCTTTCCCTGGACCAAAGACGAGAAGAAAAAGTTCTGATCCAACATGAAAAACTACAGAGGCTGCCCTCACACCCAGCCCACCAATATCTACAACAGCCAACCAAGAACAGGCTGAAGCGGGATAGCTTCATCCATCAGGTCAAGAAGCTGGCGGCTGCCGTCCCAGACCTCCCAGCAGAACGAGAGCTCCTCCAGGACGCCGAGGACTGGGACACCCCGACTACCGAACTCATGTTCTGCCCTGACGTCCCAGGAGTGAGGTACAAGGGCGAGCAGTCAGAGGCTGCGCTACGCTCCCTCACTCTGGAGCTCCTGGACCTGAAGTATCCCAGGCCCATGTGGATCCACGCATACACGGATGGATCCTCTGATGCAGCCGTCAGCAACGGAGGCAGCGGACTACACCTGCGCTTCACCGATGGAAGCACCCTCTCCAGATCCCTGCCTGCTGGAGCCCGGTCCACCAACTACAGGGCTGAGCTCACTGCTCTTCATGAGGCTGCCCGGCTCCTTGCTGCAGAAGCGCCCGCCTCAAATATCGTCTTCCTGTCTGACTGCCGCTCCATCATCGAGAGCCTGCAGTCGCCCAGTGAACAGCTGGAAAGAGACACACAGCGCCTGTTGATTGCCCTCTCGCAATACACGAAGGTAGCAGTCCAGTGGATACCTGCTCACTGTGGTCTGTCAGGAAACGAGGAGGCGGACAGGCTGGCTAAGTCGGGCAGCAAAATGGAGCAGCCACACCCCCCAGTCTCTTATAAGGAAGCCAAGACTCTGGTCAAGCGGCACTTCCAGGCAACCTGGACCACCCAGCATGACCCTCCATCTGACGACCAGATGGCACACCTCCAGCGCCATGAACAGACCACGATTTTCCGGCTACGAACTGGTCACTGCCGCCTGCGTTACCACATGCATCGCCTTGGCCTGTCACACACCCCTGACTGCCCGTGTGGAACAGACCTCCAGACCCCAGAGCACATCCTGCAGTCCTGCCCCCAGTACCAGAATGCCAGGACACAACTCTGGCCTGCAGGACAGACGCTGGACGTAAAACTCTGGGGCTCCAAGCAAGACCTCGAAACCACTGCCCGCTTCATAAGTTTGACAAACCTGGACATCTGAGGCCCCATTTTGAGGAACGCAGAAGAAGAAGAAGAAAGATCTTTTTGTTTTTATCCCAAGACAAATGAACTTATCAGGGTGGAGAATTCTCCGCGAATCCGCGGATTTCCGCGGAAGGCATTTGCATTTCCGAGAAAAAAATATTGAGTTCCGAGTGTGAGAAGCTGAGGGCTACCCTTTACTGGGCATAGCGGCCAAAAGCGGCCGAAGGTCTAAACAGGCAAAAACGTCCAAAAGCGTCCGTATCAACCATGTGGTTATATTCTTGCGTTGTTTGAAAGATTGCGAGACTTCCGGCAATTGACTTCCGGTTAAATTCTGTTGTGAAAACATTCGACTGCATTTCCACAAGTTTTCTCTGTGATGCGTTCGTTTTTTCAATTTTTTTTCTTCAAATTTTCTTGTGTGTGTGTCTAAAATGGATGGTTTGGATTCTTCGACTGATGAAGAAGAGTTTACAGGCTTCCATTTATCAGACATTAAAGTGAGAGAAATGGACTTGGAGTCGGAGGAAGAGATCGGTACTGACATTAGACAATTAGTGTCAGTAGTGTGCATGCATACGATCTTTCAGACTGGCATGAAAGTGAAGAAGAGGAGGGGGCTTGTTTGGACTTTTTAAAACTTTTTTATTGTATACACATGGAGTAATCAAAAACAAGACATGACAAGAGAAGTATAAAAAGGTAGATAATCAAAAGAGATTTATTTCTGTTCATTTTGCATTTTATTTCATTTAAATCTATACACTAGTCACTAATACCTAAGATGTAGTGTTTTTACTAACGTACCCCTAAATATCTCTAAAATTATAAAAATTCTTGCCTGTTTACAGCTAAAAAATAGACAAACGTGGGCCCAGTAAAATTTGAAATGTGGAGTTTGTGTGTAACAGTGGTGGACCTCAAACTTTGTTAGGCCTACAAATCAAGATTCTTAACTTTTTTGAAAGACATGTGCATAAAACATTCTTTTTTTTTTGGTTGTTGTTGTTTCTATTCATGTTTACTTTGTGCTTTTTGCTTTCAGGAGAGGCCCTAAATTACTTTCAAAATAGCATAAATTCATTTTCTTCCAGGGGGCGAATACCGGGGCTTGGCCCCTGGGCCCCGGCCGGATTTCAGAGATTTCTTGATTCAGTTGTTCTCCACCCTGACTTATACAGTGGTGTTCCTTGGATTAGAGGGCAATAGGACAAAATGTCCTAAATTATAAAACTAATCGGACATCATGTCCTGACTACATAAAAGCAATAGGACATTCAGATTGTGAAGCGAACCGATTAATGGTGCTTCTTTAAGATCGTTGCAGAGGAAGTATGGTGTCGGTTATTTCCCTTTCAAAAGTGTCGAGAGTTGCGGCCCTTTTGTTGTTCGACGGAATGTACTAAAGAGTGATAATAGTCTAGCATTGTCCACTATTCAAACTCGTTTTAACGGCTTTGACACTCCAGTTTGTACAGATGTTTCTTGCAGTGACCGCTCTAGTCATAATACTATCGGACAATGACCGCTAATTTCGCAATAGAATCGGACATTTGACGGGACACAGGTGTTTGCATTCGGTCATTTTCCAAACGAATCGGACCATGACCGATGTCCGAGGCCTCGGGACATCACTGCTTATATGATTGTATCTAACTGTATTGCTTCATTTTTGTTTAAATTATGTTTGTTATGGCTGTGTTCACGTATTGTGTTTATAGATGTTTGACTAGTCTCAAAGTTAATGGCAAAATACTCATGTCCATGTAAGACACATTTTACTCTGCACTACTTTCATTTATGTGTACTTGTATAAATCAATGCAATTTATACTTTAGATCAACTTTCTTTTTCTTTTACTGTTTGTCTTCACTTAAGGATTCACTGTGTGAGGTTATGTCCACAATTATTTGGCCTATAAACCATTCTATACACGACATGTTGGTCATTGGCAATTGTAGTTCATGTTATGTCAACTGTTGATGTCATGGATAGTTTTGGGCAGCATAACTAATTTTATTCAATGCAAACTATCACTTAACAACATTCACCACTCCATTCGTGTAATGAAGTTATGTACTCCACCACTAAAATGTTTATATTTAAAACCGATTAACACCGTGGTTGATTGGCATTTGTCAGAATGTCTAGCCTAGTTAGCTTTGTTAATCCAACAAGTCAGCAACTGTTTTTCATAAACGATTAAGTTTTTATCCACACAAAAATGCTATGTGACGGTGTGAAGTTATGACCTGTTGAGTCCTTGACAAGCATTTCATGCTTTCTACTGTTGTTGTTTTGATCTTTTTGTGTTTACCCGAAGACAAATGAACTAAAATGATAGCATCTAACTGTATTGCTTCATTTCTGCATAAATTTTATTTGTTATGGCTGTGTTTACATTTTTTAAATAGATGTTTGGCTAGTCTTGAAGTTAACTGCATAATATTCATGTACCTGTAAGACTATCGTGATGTTTTCATGTTAGAAATTTCCCTCAGGATCTGTAGAAGTAGTTTGTTGCATTTCAGGTTAAATGTTTGATGACTTGACTGTCTGAAAAGATGTAATGCAAACGTCCCATTCTTATGTGTAATGTTATGTACACTTTTTTCCCCCAGCTCTTCTAATAAACTGATTTGAAATGCAAATTTGCTTCCAAGTGTTTGTAGATTACTAACAGGACTTGCTTCATTGTTTCCATGCATTGAGGTTTTGAATTTCAGTATTCATGCTGATATGGCAGTTGATTTAGTTTGTGACATGAGGTGATGTTATGCATACAAGTTCAGATCTACTTAACAAAATTTTGGTGCTTTATAAATGTCTTGTTTGCTCAAATACCCTTTGTGCTTTTGTGTTTATGTGTTATTTTCATACTCTGCATTCTCTTTTCTTTAGACCAAGTCTTTTTATATATGTCACAATTTCTCAACTCCTTTTCTGAACCTTGCCCATATATATATGGGCAAGGTTCTGAAATGGTATCGGACTTGATTTTCTCCGGTACTGTTACTTTGTGAGGAGACTGTCTTGTTGAACATCGTCGTTTGAAACAAAATAAAATGCGAATCTGGTAGAGATAACGTCCTTCTTCGTTTTGACGTCAAGGACCGATATCAATAAATCGCGTCATGTATGATGTATTCTTTGTTTTTACTTCTGCATTTCAGCACCACTATAATGGCACTATTCTTGGTTTCATTATCATTTTGTTTCTATACAACAACAACAAAAAAAGCCATGTCACAGAATATAAGTTATGTACTCTTACTCTTAGCATTTTTATAAAAATTTAGCAGCGCTTTCTGCTTGTTTTTACCAGCACTGTGTTGAATAGGTCAGTGTTAATCAGTTGTGACAATTTTAAACTTTAAAAAAAAATTTTTTTTGTTGCTTTTTTTCTCCTTTGTTCTTTCTTATAATTTCTAAGTATGCAGATGTGCCAACCAATACAGATTGACCGTATTTAATTCCGGCGAAGTGAATTATACGGAAATATGGTAGCTTTTAATTTTATAAAAATACGGAGGAAAAGTTGCTGATCGTTTACCTTTGCCAGCAGTGCTTCTGTACCGGTTTCTGGTCTCATAATACTATTATTAGTACTCCTGCACTCACTGAACGTCGCTGTGTTCAACAAGCTGATTTTCATGGTGATTTTACTTTAGAGTAAAACAAGTGTGGTATTCAACAAGCTGATTTTTTTAATCGTGATTTTAGAGTCCTGACTCAAAATAGCTTGCTGTTTCAGAGGGAAGCCTGTTGTTACTTAGTGTCATACTCATAGGCTGGGTTTTTCAGAAAAAAAATACTGACAAGTGTTAAAAAATACTGACAAACAGGTCTGGAAATACTGACAAGAAGATTAGGGTGTTGGCACCTCTAACTCTGAGTATGTTCTATCAATCAACTATACTATCTTCTTCTTCGCTAGACCAGTCACCTACCTTTTTTCTTGAAAACTCTTCTGGGACAAAACTTCTCATTTGTGTGTGAGGTCTGTTGGATCAGCTTGTGAATATTTGACGCTTTCTGCCAGATGAGATGGTCACTTCCTATGATGTTATTATTTGGCAATGTAGGCATTTTATATAGTGTATGTGTTTTGTTGATATTTGATAATGATGTTTATATTATATTTTGTTTTTGTAAACGGGGGTTCGATAAATTAGAGTATAGCCTCAGCGTCCCCTGCATGGGATGTCTTTATTTATTGTAAAGTGACTAGCTGGTGGAGTGCCTTCGCCTTCAGTGTTATCACTAGGGTTGTAAAACCGTTGTTTCAGCAGATCTTTTATGCGGATCAGGGGTGAGTCATCCTTCAGCGAAGTTGTCTTGATTTTGTGGTCTTGATTCGGCTCTTTGCAGTCCGCTGGACCCTGTAAGCAATGAATAACTAACCAACCATTCCCTCTCCATCCTGCTTGCATTTTAAATTTAGGTCTTGGTTGTGAAGTCACTTAGTCAGACAACTTTTCATTTAATTTTCCTCTGTAATACTTTCATTTATTTATACATACATGTATAAATCAATGCAATTTTTATTTTAGATAATTAACGTTTGTTGACTGCTTGTCTTCTCTTAAGGAATCGAATCGCTGTGTGAGGTTATATCCACAATTATTTGGCCTATTAACCATTCTAAAGATGACAGGTTGCTCATTGCCAATTGTAGTTCACGTTATGTCAACTGTTGATGTCATGAATAGTTTTGGGCAGCATTACTAGTTTACTAATTTTATTCAGTGCAAACTGTCACTTAACAACATTTACCACTCCATTCGTGTAATGAACTCCACCACAAAAATGTTTTACCCCCCGTTGGGGTGCTGGGGGTTTCTGTACTTAAATATAAAAGTTACTTCAAATCTATGATATATTATTATATTAATTTTCACACTCAAATTCAATGGGAGTGTTTTAAAATTAAATTAAATCAAAAAGTATTATTATATTAAATATTACACCACAAATTCGTTAATTGTGTATTTTTTGTGATTTAATTAAAGTATGTTATAAATCATTTGTCCATTGTTTAATTATACAAGCCAGGGCTCGAAATTAGCGGGGGCCCGGGGCCAAAAACCCGCAAAGTTGATTTCGGGCTCGGAAAGTTTAAAAACGAAGGGCCCGCTTGGCCCGCAAAATAATTCGTCTGCTACAGCTAGCTCTACGCGGCAGTTTCGTATTTGGGCCAAGGGAAGCAAACAACACCGGTGCCCTAAATTTGGACAGAAAAAAAAAAGAAAAAGAAAAAAGAAGCGAAAACCCTTTAATTTTGCACTCAAAAGTTTAGTATACACTTCAATATCTTTTTAATATAATAAACAAAAGGCTATGGCACAACATTAGCGCAAAATGTCCATCTTTGCAAGTACGAAAGTATGGCTACATATAGTCGCCATACAGTTGCTAAAACAATCGGCGATGGCATATTTTCCAATTTTTGGGAAGCGAAAAACGACAGAAGAAAACGTCCACGAAAGGAAAGAACAAGAAAAAAAGAGAAAAAAGAAGTATGAAGAGGAAAAAAGATCAAGGAACTACAATGAAGGGTGGAAAAAAAGATTTCCATGGCATGGCCTTGAAGTGAACGAGGAAGAGTATTGTTAAGTTTAGTTCCCTTTCATGGTTTTGTTTTGAACTTTTGTGCATTGAGGTCAGATTTTTTGTTAGGTTACTCATATTATTGTGCAATACTCAGTCACAAAACTGAAAAGTATTATACAAGAGACTCACATGATTTTTTTCTATTTTGTTTAACGGCCATTTCAGGCTCACTAGTCACTGGAATATATATGTGTGTCACTGAATGTGTGTATGTGCGTGTGTTTTCCCCTTTTTTGTTGGTAATGTTTGAAAGTGAAAAAAAGGCAAATAAAAACGACATCACTCAGAAAAATTGGAAATTCAATTGTTTTTATTTTAGATTATCAGACAAATTGTACTTTTAACTTATTATATTGTCAATAATTCTTTTGGGTTTTTTTGTTTGCATTATTTTTCAAGTTGGGCAACGAAAGTTGCTTGTGGGCCCTCAAATTTTTCAATCAAGGGGCCCGGTGGCCCCCAAAGAAAAAAGTTAATTTCTAGCCCTGCAAGCCATTTTATTGACGCTCATATAAATTTTTGTTATCATTTGATTCAAGTATGAGCTGAAATGTTACAACATTTTTTCCATTGTTTGATTACAAGTATATTATAACTTTAAGCCATAAAAAAGAAAACAATACAAATATAAAAAAAATACAAAAAAGTAATGTGTCATTCAACTCATTGTATATATAGGGAGGCACTGTGGTCTAATGGTAGTGCTTCGGCTTGTATATAGGGAGGCACTGTGGTCTAATGGTAGTGCTTCGGCTTGCGGAGGGAGGCACTGTGGTCTAATGGTAGTGCTTCGGCTTGTATATAGGGAGGCACTGTGGTCTAATGGTAGTGCTTCGGCTTGCGGATCGGAAGGTCCTGGGTTCGAACCCTGGCCGGGCCATTGTGTTGTGTCCCTGGGAAAGACACTTAACTCCTGTTTTCCTACTTCTTCGGATGAGAGTATAAACCGAGGTCTAGTCTGTGTCGCATACATAATTACATTCCATCATAACGGACTTTAAAGATCCTGGCGCTCATGTCCTAGATGGGTGAGTGCCGGTGACAAGAAAATACCCAGCATGCACCTATAGGTCCTTCTCCCCCATCCCTGGCTGCCCAGGATTGTGCTCAGTTGTCCGGGCGTCAGACCATGCGCCCAAAGGCTGCGGGTGGGCGTCTCGGGCGGCTTGAGTTAGATCCTGTATCGGCCAGCGCCTTGAGCAGCTCTTGAGCTGGAAAAGCGCTATATAAGAACGATTAAATAAATAAATAAAATATTCATGAGCTAAAAATAAAATTGTAACATCTCACTACATTTATGTCCTCTGCATGAAGGAATCTCAGGAAAGAGCTCTCTCAGTCTTGGCATCGCTCGATTTTTATTACTGTAATTGTAAACAATAGTGGGGTCAGCACCTTTTAATTTTTTAGTTTGTTTTACTTTTCACTTAGTTTTTGATTTTAGCATTGAGTAGCAGAAAAGGGAAAAAAATATGACAGTACAGCTATCACAACTTTCCGGCACCTCTCATAAAAACTCGTGGGTATCGCCATTATAAATTAAAACGAGGTTAGAATGAAACCAAGTTCCGGTCTGCCTTGTTTTGCATTTATCAAAGCTTGATGCGTGACTTTTAAATATGGCAAATTGCCGAAAACGACGATTGTTAGGGCCAGAAAACGAGTGGGATAAGTATAAAAACGGTGGAGGAAGTACATGCTCCAGGGCTAGAAATTAACTTTTTTCTTTGGGGGCCACCGGGCCCCTTGATTGAAAAATTTGAGGGCCCACAAGCAACTTTCGGGGCCCAACTTGAAAAAAAATGCAAACAAAAAAAAAAACAAAAGAATTATTGACAATATAAGTAGAAAGTACAATTTGTCTGATAATCTAAAATAAAAACAATGGAATTTCCAATTGTGCTGAGTGATGTCATTTTTATTTGCCTTTTCTTTCACTTTCAAACATTACCAACAAAAAAGGGGAAAAAAACCCCACCCACACATTCAGTGACACACACATTCCAGTGACTAGTGAGCCTGAAATGGCCATTAAACAAAATAGAAAAAAATCAAGTGAGTCTCTTGTATAATACTTTTCAGTTTTGTGACTGAGTATTGCACAATACACATCATTAAATTTTTAATATGAGTAACCTAACAAAAAATCTGACCTCAATGCACAAAAGTTCAAAACAAAACCATGAAAGGGAACTAAACTTAACAGTACTCTTCCTCGTTCACTTCAAGGCCATGCCATGGAAATCTTTTTTTCCACCCTTCATTGTAGTTCCTTGATCTTTTTTCTTCTTCATACTTCTTTTTTCTCTCTTTTTCTTGTTCTTTCCTTTCGCCGACGTTTTCTTCTGGCGTCTTTCGCTTCCCAAAAATTGGAAAAACGCAATCGCCGATTGTTTTAGCAACTGTATGGCGACGATATGTAGCCATACTTTCGTACTTGCAAAGATGGACATTTTGCGCTTATGTTGTGCCATAGCCTTTTGTTTATTATATTAAAAAGATAGTGAAGTGTATATTAAACTTTTGAGTGCAAAATTAAAGGGTTTTCGCTTCTTTTCTCTGGTTTTTTTTCTGTCCAAATTTAGGGCACCGGTGTGGGTTGCTTCCCTTGGCCCAAATACGAAACTGCCGAGTAGAGCTAGCTGTAGCAGACGAATTATTTTGCGGGCCAAGCGGGCCCTTCGTTTTTCAACTTTCCGTGCCCGAAATCAACTTTGCGGGTTTTTGGCCCCGGGCCCCCGCTAATTTCGAGCCCTGTGCTCAGTGAAAGGATGCAAAAAACAATCGTAGAGGCCTGTATTTGTGGCGACTTCGGAGGTGCGTCGATCATCGACAGAAAGTGAAACAGGACCTGAAGACTCTTGTAGTTTTCCATAGCTTCGCCGTCGCAACCTTCACAAAACACGAAGTAGTTGACTATGTTAGGCGAGCGTTGTGGGCTAAGGCGGGACTAACTTTCCTTGTCCACAAGTCAGAAACCAATGGCGCCTGACAGGTGTGGGTTCGAGCCAGCATCTGGGCGTTATGTATTTCCGAATATTTTTCAAAAATTCACAAATAATGTTAGGTAGGTAGGGTTTAGGCGCGCCACTGGCGATAGAAAGGGATAATAAACTGCAGCAAAAAAAATAAAAATATGTGAGGGTACGATACTGGTGGCCAGTGACACATGTTATTATTCTTGAATATTTGGAAATAACTCACTAAAACACGCGGAGAAAGAAACCGGAAGTATGTTTCATTGAGGGGATTCCCTTTTAATTTTTTAGTTTGTTTTACTTTCACTTTTAGTTTTTGATTTTAGCATTGAGTAGCAGAAAAGTATATCATGGTCAAGAAATGCTTCAGATCAAACGTCAACAATGGCAGGACACGCACTTTTCCAGGAGCAGGAATCAGATGTGACAACGATTTCATGATGATTTCTTTCTCTTTCCGAGACTTCACTTGACCAGTTGAAGAGAGTAAACACAGCAAAGTGCAACAGACTGGAATTTGCCATATATTTCCTTCCTTTTAGTTGTATTTGAGTTAAATGATGGTAACAGCCTTGTGTATTTTCACAAAATACACATTATTTCATGTACTTTTATTCTGATACAGTTTGAAAATTCAGTGTATCTACTTTCAGAAAATATCAACTTTCATTTACTTAAATGAAAAGTTCCTGGGTAACAAAAAGAAAAAGCTAGGCCTGTCACTTTCTGCCAGATCGTAAAATGACAGCTTGTTGTTTTTTATGATGTCGTTTTCAAAGGTTTAAGAAGGATTTTTCTACAGAATCCCATTTCCCGGTTCCTGGGGCAAGTAAAAAAGTTGCCAGGAAAGACAAATCATGAAAATCATTTGCCCGGAGGGGGGGAAGGGGGGAGGTAAGTTAAAAGCTGTGAATATAAAACAACACAATTTGAATTTTGATCATCTGCACCAAATCATGTTTACTTTGATCTGAGTTGTAGCGTATGTGTAACGGGTATTTGGAATTTTGACGTCGCATCTAATCCGATATATCTCTATTACAGCGAATTTGATTGGTCAATTGTTCAGCCTTCAGTCAATGACAGCTCTCCTTTTATCAATAGTAGGGTGTTGCTTTCACTATGTGGGCAAGTACATTTTTAAGTGGGAAAGTTACAAATAACAGTGATGGAGAAAGTTTTTAAGCTAGGGGTATTTATACCCTCAACCAAAACATGTGGGGGTTTTCATACCCTCATTGAGTCATTGCAAACATATAAGGTTTTTTTTTATACCCCTTTCAGTTTTTTAGGGGGTACACCAACATACGTAATAAACACTTTGCGTGCACACTGGCGAGAGTATTTATGGGACAATTAGGATAAATAATAGCTGGTTGATTGTTTTGTTTAGCATGTCAATATAATTCAACTTTGCAATTGTATCAGGATTGATTTGTGTCTGACTTCCTTACACACACACACTTGTTTTAAACAAACATTTTTGTAACAAAAACAATTTTAACTTTTATTCTTAGCAAATTTAAAAATAAATTTAAAACATACACACAAACACCCCCCCCCCCCCCCCCCCACACACACACACACACAACTCAAATATTATGATACATGTATTAATACCCTGTCTCATTACTTTATTATTTTTTTTTTAGCAATTATTTTTGTCTGCTTTATTTTTCCGTTTTTCGGCTTCCCCTCAGATCGCTGCTTGTCGGCCATGTTTAATGTTGTTGTTTGTTTACTAAATTAATGTCCCCAGACACGTGAGCCTATAGGGGACATAATGTTATATTAATGTCCCCAGACACGTGAGCATATAGGGGACGTTAATGTTGGGTTGTTGTCAGTCTTATATAGCCAATCAAAAGCGTCAAGAAAAAAATAGTGAATATTATCATGCATATGATTGGCTGTTTCTCGGAAGCGACAGAATGAATAGTAGGGGGAGAGAGGGTGGTAGGCGGTCGCGCAGGACGCACAGGCACACGATCCAAATCGAGCGAAAGCTGTCCGCACGACCGAAATAGTTGTACATGATGATACCTCCCAGCAACTTAGCTTTACGTTTTCATACCCCTTTGGCACTGACTTTATGCGTGTTTATACCCTTTCGTTACATTTTCGTTACGTAATTTCCCAACTCAGTACGTGAAACATGTACGATTGTACGTGATCTCCATCACTGAAATAACATGTTGCTTACCTGGGGGCAAGCTCTTGTTTTAAAATATTAGCAAGCCCTATACAGAAACATGAATGACGTCACAACTTGATAAGGATTTTATGTCATTTCCGAGTATCTATATCTTTTGCGATGTTTTCCTACTTCGATTTAATTATATCGGTCGAAATTTGGTGTCTGGGAAGGCGATAAGAAAATGCATTCGGTGTAAGGGAAGCTGTATTGTAACTGTGTTCCCTTTATCCAGAAAGTTATAATATAAGTATTAAATAAGAACAACTCTGGCAGGGATTTTTTTTTTCATTCGGTAAAAAAGTTGTTCGCTGAAAGCGTGTTTGTTGTTTGCATGTTTGGCTGTAAATTAAAACGTTTTTATCAATAATGGATGATTATCTTGTGTGGTGTAGAGTTGAGTCCAGAACAATTTTGTGGCTAAATATTTTCTAGTGTATATATTTCTCATCCTTAAGTTGTGAAGATTAGTAAAGATAAAAAAACACCATATTTAAATATTTAAAAACAAGATTTCTAATTCTAGGTTTAGAATGATTTTCAAGAAATAATACATCACTCTTCGCCAACTCACTTTCGTATCTTTGCCCATTTTATTATTTCATTCACTGTGAAATTACTTGTTTGGTTAAGATTATATAACATGTTTTTATGTAAGCAGTAAGGTTTCTAACTTTTTTCTTTCTTTTGTTCTTTCTTTTTGTCTACAGAAAATTATGTGCCAGTTCTGTGGACAGGGCAATGACATCGAGCACATAGCAGGACAGCTTCATGCGGAGAGTACAGACTCGGGCAAGTTGATTGCAGCACATCACCGTTGCATGGTAGTAGCTGATTTATTTGGTTTGCGTTTGACTTTGAGATGCACGCCCTTTGAGCTTTAAAATGGGATGAATTATCATTTTTACTTAACTTTATCTTGGCTTTAGTTGTGCGCCTTTTCCCTCCTCCCCTCCCCCCTCACCCCAACCCTCTTTACTTGCCTTCTTTCCCCTCTTCCCCTTCCTCTGTAATGAAAGAACATTGAAGTTTAACCTCTACATCGTACCTACCATTGGCGATTTGGCAGACAGGGATAACCACCATAGATAACCAGGGGTATGGACCTAAATCAACACTGAACCACCAGAGCAATCATTCTGCTAAAATGGACAGTGAAAAATGGCCACTTTTATCTTGCCCATCACGGGATTCGAACCTGGGTCATCAGTGTGCCAGGCAAAAGCTCTACCACTTGAGCTATGGGAATGGGGCCTCCACCTGTAACTAGGAACACTTGGTAAATTCTGTTGTCTGCTGTGAAAATGGATATGGGAGGGAGGGGTGGTTACCATGGGTAATATGAGAAGAGGATGGTTTTACTAGAGGAAGGGAGAGGGGGGGGGGGGGGGGGGGAAAATGTTTTTGTAGAGTGAAGAACCTTTTTTTCTCCAGATACCAGAGATGAGAATCTTCCGCCTTTTAGCAGAAATCCGCTCTTTCGGAAGGTCCCAGGGTCATTTTTGAGATCGGTTTAAATCCGGTGAGAAATTTTTAGTGTATATGATTAGGGTGAGTTGTTGATTTTCGATCTCGCAGCTTATTCCCAATCGTTATTCCCATGCGGATTGTTGTCATTAGGTTCGCTCTCACTTCGTTTTCGTCGATCCACCAAGCTGCCGTAAAAAGCCGAGATATTTCTTTCTTCCGTGTGTCCTGGTAAACGTACGTGGGGCTCTCTTAGATACTAGCCATCGCATTACGGAAGTGACGTTGCGTATCTAAGCCTCCCGTTTTTCTGCGCATAAGATTCCGGCTGTTCCCAGACACTCCCGCTGATAGTGACGTCACTCAAATAGGCGCTTGTTGAAGCCCTTTCTCATGCGCTGAGTTGTAGTGCGAACGATGGAACAGCCAAAACATCACGTGGTTGATCAGCCATTGTCTAGAACAAGGCGCGACTTGTAAAATGCTTCGAAAACTAAATCCTGGAGAAAAGGCTCTTGCTACCCACATCTACAATGGTGTAAAAAACAAGTGGAACTTTTTTAAGTGGTTAGAAGAAAAGTTGAACACAACAGTCTTAATTCATTTGAAGGACAAAAAGATCGAAAGAAATGTGGAGTTGAATGCAGAGGCAGAGAAACAAGCCAGACTGGCTCATAAGAAAGCTCTGACTGCCCGACTTCAGGTGTTGGTGAGAAAGAGAAGTGAGATTAGAAGTCAAAAGCCACCAGCCAGGAAAGCAAGAACTGGATAGTTGCCTGGCTTCAGTTATAAAATACATGTACATGTACATAGTTCATTCAATAATTGTGTGTGTGCAGACTGTATAGCATGTTGGTACCTGCCAGTTTTTATTTATACTTTTAACAATTCTTCAAAAAAACATGAGAATGTTGTATACACAAAGAACTGTAATCCTAGTGCATGATGTAATTGTAAACTTCAGCCTGACTTCAGTGCCTGACTACAACTTCAAGGCTGAAGTTGTTCATAATGTAGCATCAGAACTGTTTTAGGAAAGTTCTACTGCCTGAAACCATCCGTATTTCTTCTTTCCTTGTTGTGGTTTTTCCAAGACATTATCTTGAAATTGTAAACCTTGTTTGAACAGTCAATCGAGGTATTTATGATTTTATTGTTTGGTGTGACCGTAAGAGTGTCAGTGAGGTTTCATACTGATTCTTTGTATAAATGTACAACTCTGTTTTGGACAGTAATTATGTGCATTGGTAAAGCCTTGTCTTGTCATTGGTATTTAAACCATTCTTGTCTGCAGTCAAAAGGAATGTTTGTTTAATACAAGGCTTAACTGATGTTTGAAATAAATTCATTAGGTCTATGTGTTGAACTGTGGAGAGCTAACAACAGCATTTTAGTACCACAAAAACAACTGATCTGACCCCATAAAATAAGGCTCAGAATGCATAGATTTGAACCATCTTTTCAAAACTTTTCCGGGGGAGCATGCCCCCGGACCCCCCTAGCATCGCGTACCTCCTTCGCAGGTACGCGCACTCGTGACTTCGCCACTCGACAGACTTTGGAATTTTTTACTCCTTTTTGTCATTTTAGGATTCTCATCTCTGAGATACATACATTGATAAAGCATTGTTTAATTTGTTGCATTGTTAATTTGGAAATTATTGCTATTTAATTTTAATTCCAGTTATTGGATTTTGTTTTCTCAATACTATTTATATTATTATCAATAATTAAATTTAATAAGGTCAGAGTGTTCTTGGGTTCAGTTAACTTATAAGATATTTTATACTCATAGTCATACTCATAGTCATAGTGTGCTTATAATAATTTAACTATACTATAACGAGTCATAGTATATTTAAATTTAATATTATTACAGTGACAGGGATTTACTTACTCTTGCAGCAATATTCCTCTGGACTCGTTCAGTACAAATGTGAACAGTTTGGAGGCTTTGACATTGAGGAGGTGCAGAATGAGATTTTACGTGGAAACAAGTTGGTATGTATTGCTAGTTTTAAGTTTTAATCTTTTACGCTCTCTATTTTACTTATCACTTAACATTTTGAAGATTTTAAAAAAAAATTACCTTTTAATTTTCACCCAACCCCAATTTCCCCACCCTCACCCATGTTGTGTGTCTGTTAGCATCAGAATAGGTAGTCAAAAGCCATTTTTAAAAAATGATTTCCTCATCACAAAACTGACATAGATTTAAAGAGCTTTTCATTCTGAACACAGTGGTATATTTTTTTCCCCCATAGGACAAATAGGTAAAAAGTTATTAATGTTTGAAAATGCCGAATGTTGGTGGTTTTTTGGCAACGTTTTGGAATTGAAGAAATTGACAACTTTGGAGTCTCAAAGTGAAGCCAATATTGATACCAGAAAGCTGATTTTTGACAGGTAACCCCTTCATATGTTATACTCCAAGCCCAATTTTCTTCAGGCCTATCCCATGTAATGTTCAGCCGTTTTGGTGCTTCAAAGTTGGGAAATCATCAAATTCGCAGTGCGTGCCGGCAAAGTATAGGCCTACTGGTGTGCTACTACGCTCAGCACTCGTGTCGCAGAATAGGCCTACGAGTCGGCCTTGGCCGGAAAAAAACCCGAACACCGTTTGGGTACACTTTTCTACGGCAAAGCGCTCCGCGATACAGTAATGCACAAATTAATAAATACCCTAGTTTTATAAAGGAAAGTCTGCTCTTTATTTCTTGCTAAGTTTTAAACTTCTAGTTAAAATCAAACTTACATCAAAACCGCTTTATCCACTTTGTTCGGCTCGTAACAAAACTTTTACACACGAGAGCCCCACAATACTCATATGTAAATGAAGCTAAGTATCCGAACTTCTCATTGGTTCTTATTTTTAGGCCATCCAATGAAGTATCGCAAAGCGCTTAGACTTTGAAACGAGCCCCTCTCAGCAAACGACGCCGACAACTTTTTCCGCACCGCCATTCAGCGCTCGGATAGGGGCGTATTCAAAAGCTGTTTTCTCGGAATCTTTCGCATAAACATGCATTAAAAACAACACAGATGTAAAGATAAAGCTTTCAATTTTTATTTGAATACAGCCACTGTTCGTTTTGATGCAGTTTTACATTAATAATAAGTGTTGAAAGTGAAGTGAAAACTGAGTCAAAACTGCCGACCGGACAAGAGCCAATGAAGGGCTTGGAGTACCTAATCAGAATGTCAGTCTTGATTCTGTCCTTGAGGTGGAAATGAGGTTTGAGGGGTGGGAGTATGAATTAACAAACTGGTTTTTGTGTCACTTAAAAAATGCAAACTTTAGTTTAGCACCCTCATAACTTGTGGAAAATCTTCAGAGTTAGTTATTCATAGCTTATACTTATAGGGTACATGAAAACCTTCAGAGTTAGTTATTCATTGCTTATAGGGTACAGGAAAACCTTCAGAGTTAGTTATTCATTGCTTATAGTTATAGGGTACAGGAAAACCTTCAGAGTTAGTTATTCATTGCTTATAGGATCCAGGAAAACCTTCAGTTAGTTATTCATTGCTTATAAAGTTATAGGGTACAGGAAAACCTTCAGAGTTAGTTATTCATTGCTTATGCTTATAGGGTACAGGAAAACCTTCAGAGTTAGTTATTCATTGCTTATAGTAGGTACTCCAAGCCCTTCATTGGCTCTTGTCCGCTCGGCAGTTTTGACTCAGTTTTCACTTCACTTTCAACACTTATTATTAATGTAAAACTGCATCAAAACGAACAGTGGCTGTATTCAAATAAAAATTGAAAGCTTTATATTTACATCTGTGTTGTTTTTAATGCATGTTTATGCGAAAGATTCAGAGAAAACAGCGTTTGAATACGCCCCTATCCGAGCGCTGAATGCCGCTGCGAAAAAGTTGTCACCGTCGTTTGCTGAGAGGTGACTCGTTTCAAAGTCTAAGCGCTTTGCGATACTTCATTGGATGGCCTAAAAATAAGAACCAATGAGAAGTTCGGATACTTAGCTTCATTTACATATAAATATGGTGGGCAACGAATGTGTAAAAGTTTTGTTACGAGCCGAACAAAGTGGATAAAGCGGTTTTGATGTAAGTTTGATTTTAACTAGAAGTTTAAAAATTATTTAATTAGCAAGAAATAAAGAGCAGACTTTCCTTTATAAAACTAGGGTATTTATTAATTTGTGCATTACTCTATCGCGGAGCGCTTTGCCGTAGAAAACTGTACCCAAACGGTGTTCGGGTTTTGTTGCGGCCATGGCCAACTCGTAGGCCTATTCAGCGACACGAGTGCTGAGCGTAGTAGCACACTAGTAGGCCTATAATTTTCCCGGCACGCACTGCGAATTTGATGATTTCTCAACTTTGAAGCACCAAAACGGCTGAACATTACATGGGATAGGCCTGAAGAAAATTGGGCTTGGAGTATAACATATGAAGGGGTTACCTGTCAAAAATCAGCTTTCTGGTATCAATATTGGCTTCACTTTGAGACTCCAAAGTTGTCAATTTCTTCAATTCCAAAACGTTGCCAAAAAACCACCAACATTCGGCATTTTCAAACATTAATAACTTTTTACCTATTTGTCCTATGGGGGAAAAAAATATACCACTGTGTTCAGAATGAAAAGCTCTTTAAATCTATGTCAGTTTTGTGATGAGGAAATAATTTTTTTTTAATGGCTTTTGACTACCTACTTATAGGATCCAGGAAAACCTTCAGAGTTAGTTATTCATTGCTTATAAAGTTATAGGGTACAGGAAAACCTTCAGAGTTAGTTATTCATTGCATATAGGGTACAGGAAAACCTTCAGAGTCCTCCATTACTGTTACACTCGATTCGATGTTGGTGTTTTTCTTTATCAGTATCCGATTCAGCCCAATGCTGAATTCCTGATAAGGTATAACTCAGATTCGTTTATTCACGCAGCCTGCTCAAGCAGCATACAAGTCACAAAGTCGACGTATGAAGTTTTCCACTTTTATTCAGCATACATCAACAACTGCATACAATCGCTCAATCGCCTTTCCACTCTCAAGTTTACCTTCCAACTTACTATCAACAACAATAACTATCTCTCAACAACAGTGCGGCACACAATTTTATAACCTCTCTCTCTCTTTTCCCGAATAATTTAGATCACGGTAGACTAAAATGACGCACTACAGCCAATCAAATAAAAGATCGTCATCACTGACTTACGTCATACATATTTCTTCTCCTTCCGCCATACTTCGATAATTATCCCGAAACTTCGATCGATAGTAAACAAGCCGATCCAGAGAATTCTACAACAATATCGACTAACGAAAATTATCAACGTTACACAAAGCCTCTCCTAACAACAACGCAAACTCAAATCAAAGGTAAATAAACTCTATTATTGAATACTTTGCAAATCGAAACGATTAGATCTATCGTGCGCGCTTCCGACGTACTACCATTCGCGTTTCAACGTAACATAACCCCCCACTCAAGAAGAAATTTACCCAATTTCTTTCAACAACGTTGAAACGTAATGCACAAACAAAGTTCAGAATTAAGACTTTCTGAATACTGTCAATACGCTCAGTTCATTCACACAGAGTCAATGGTTTTCACCTTCAAATCTCTCTGGATATTGTCAATGTTCACAGTTCATTCACACAGAGTCAACGTTCTTCCATCTGCAAGTCTATCTGGATATTGTCAATGTTCTCAGTTTATATACACAGTCAATGTTTTTCATCTTCAATAATGTCTGGACACTGCCAATGTTCTCAGTTCACACAAACACAGTCAATGTTCTTTCATCTGCAAGGAAACAACGCCCTCGTCCGTTACGGTTGTCATCGGCCCAGGGTCAAAGACGATGATCACGTGGGCTTTCCTGGAGTCAGTACATCCTCCGTTGTCTCCTTCTTCCATCGGATGTCCGACGCAGTCGACGTTGTCAGCTCCCAGGATGCATTTGCTGGGTCTCACGCTCAGGTTGGCTTCTGCGGGACGGTGGAACAGCTCCCTCAAAGTCTGCAGATGCTCCTTCCAGGTCTGGGCGTGGACTTCATGTTCGACCAAAGTCGTAGAGCCTGGGACATCACTGAAGCTATGGGGAAATTCGCCCATAAGGTCCTTGAGCTCCAACTTTTGACCTTCCGTCAAGCTCGGTCCTAGCTTAACATCATTGATGCCTTTGCTGTGGAAGTCTCCAAGTTCCAACAGTTCCTCGCTGTCAAAGCTGTTGTCAATCTCAGCCGCTGTTGCTGCCTGCACAGTCACTGATGGCCTTTCCACGTACAGTTTAAGGAGGTTGGCGTGGTATATCTTGGAATGCTGGCCGACCTTCACCTTATAGTCGTTGATCCCCACCACGGTCTCCACTTCGTACGGGCCTTTCCACTGCATCAGCAACTTATTATGATCGGTAGGTAGCAGCACCAGCACTTTGTTGCCAGGTTTGAACTTCCTGTTCACAGCCCTACGATCGTAGTAGTGCTTTCCACAGTCTTGGGATTTCTTCAGGTTTTCTCTGGCTATCTCGAGAGTCTGCTCCAGCTTCTCCCGTAGCTCAAACACGTACTGGTAGCTGTTCTTCACCTCTGGGGTGTCTACTTCTTTCGTCCACAGTTCTTTTAGGATGTGCATCGGTGTCACAAATAAAGGGGTTGGGGGGATGGGGATTAGCACTTATTCCCCGCACTGTGTTGCCTCCCTTGTATAGGCCAACGTTGCGGTGACATTCAAGGAAATAAGGCTGGGGGTTACTAAAGAATGAAAGACAGTCAAAAGGCCAGACGAGAAGAAGGTAGGCTAAACTAGGAAATAATTCAAACAAGGGGAAGTCCAGTTGTCACAGTATTTAACTAGTCAATTTTATTAAGTGGAAGTAGGTCGTCTGAGTTGGATAATCTAAAGGCTGAGTCACTGAATATTGTCAATAATAGTTCGGAGTATCTTGGAGATATTATGGGCGGGCGGTCTGGGGAATGCTAGGGCGATTGAGGACTGATTTCATCACTGAGCAGGAGGATATCTGGATTGTTCGGGTGGCTTAGCCAGAATGTCTTTGGATTGTGGCGCGCGTGGGATAGGCACTTAGCTCGGTTAGCGTAGGGCGGTGGTTGTCTCAGGCTTCTGGATGGTCGGTGATTCGAAGGGTCCAGAAGTTAGCTTGGGTGGTCAATGCTGGTCACTAGGTCACCGTCTTGGATAATCGGTTGGTGATGCAAGTCCAGGGGCGATGCAGTGGGCGAGGCGGGGCGCTATGCAGCCTACGTGGCTGGCTGATGGCGGAACTTCGGTGGGTGCGCTTCTCAGTGACGCCCTGGATTGTCAGGGTCGCACGCAGCGGGTCTGGCGTCTTACAGCCGGTATAGGGGCCGGTACAGGAGCCCGTTCTGTAACGTAGTACAGACTCCAAATCAGCTATGCACATATATCCTGGGTGCAGCGCCTGTTTAGCGCGCGTGCCCATCAGATTTCAACTTGGTCGGACCGGCCAAGAGTTGACCGGTTCGCACCAACAGTCCAACAATTGCAACCATGGTTATGGGGCTTTAGTGGAGTTTACTGGCAGCCGCTAATATATAATAACTTCGGCGCCTTAAGATGGGGTGACGGACAACAGGGGCAGATATCTATACAGTAGGAGCATGGGAGAAGCAAATGGGGTAAATACAGGACAATGGGGGTTGTAGGCAAGGGGCTGTACTGGGGGACTTTAATCTATGTGGTGGGACAGCATGGCATGGGAGATTTATACATGGGGCTGGCAGGGAGCATACAAGTATAAATTCAAACATGGCATGTACAATAATCAAAGGCAGATAATATATACAAGGAATAAAATACATATCACAGCAACACATCAAGACAAAACCACAAACACGAACGTACATATCTACAGGACATACGAACATGTTGGGCGATCGACGGGTGATGGGAATGCTAAATGATATAAAGTAAATTTCCTCTCTTACCTTGACTAAGAACGGGTCGAATCCCAAGAGTACTGCCGAGGCTCAGCGGTCACCGTGTGATGGGACGTGTCCGGGGCAGGCCGATGGGTATTCGGAGGCTGAAGGCTAGCGTCTGACAATGAGACTTGGCGTGTGGGAGCTTTTAGAGCGATTTCCCGAGGGGCGGGGCTTAGTCGGCTTAGCCGGCGAGCGTGGGAGTGATGACTGGACACAGCCAGAGTCAGAGTTGCATCGTCCGTTTGTCACAATCGGCCCTCGGATGGTTCTTCCGTACAGCAGCTCGAACGGAGAAAAGCCGGTGGACTCCTGCGGTACTTCTCTGTAGGCGAAAAGTAAGGCGTTGATATAGCGATGCCATTGTCTGGGCTGCTCGCTGCACAGTTTCTTCAGGGTGGACTTCAGCGTAGCATTGAACTTCTCGACAAGCCCGTTGCACATCGGATGGTAGGGTGTCGTAGTCAAATGCCGGATGCTCAGCAGTCTGTTGACCTCCTTCATGCAGTCAGAGACGAACTGCGTCCCGAGGTCTGTCAGGATCTCTTCAGGCACTCCAAGTCTACTGAACATGTCCACTAGTGCCTCTGCAACAGTTTCAGTGTCAATCTTCTTCAGAGGCACTGCTTCTGGGTACCGAGTCGCATAGTCCACTAAAGTCAGTACCCACCGATGACCTTCTTCACTCGGAGGTCTTATTTCGCCGATTAAGTCTAAGGCCACCCTCTTGAAAGGTCGGTCGATCAGAGGCATCCTCTGCATAGGCACTTTCGGGACCCTTCCTCGAGGTATGGTCTTCTGGCAAATGTCACACGATCGGCAGAAACGGCTGACGTCCTCATGAAGTCCTGGCCAGTAGAATACCGCCTGGATTCTATCCGACGTCTTCTTGATACCCAGGTGACCTCCCATGATTGAGTCATGCGCTACTTCCATCACCTGGCGCCTTAGGGGTAACGGTACCAAGACTTGACGTAGTGGTTTCCCTCCGTTGACCCTCGGGTGCTGGAAGATTCGGTACAGGATCTTGGCCTTCACCTCAAAATAGACCGTACCACTGCCTTTGGTCACGTGGTCTTGGCGGTTCCTATACTTGTTTAGAGTACTATCAGCTTCCTGGAGCTGGATCAGCTTATCTCTGTCCACGATGGCAGCTTTAGAGTTGTCGGCGACCCTCAGTGGCGTAGACGTCTTGTCTCTCTTGGCCTGGGCCCTGGTAGTGACAGCACTGACGATCTCTGGTCGGCAGGGCTGAGCCGGAGTAACCACATTGTCCCGTAGCAGCTCTGTAAGGTCTCCATCGGGAAACGGCAATGGATCCTCCTCCACAACTTCGACGCGTTGGGTTGAGGCAGGACTCCACTCTGGATCGGGGTCGTCGGGTCGTCTCGCGCCGTCGATATTCCCGATCATCAAATCATACAGCGGCTTCTTCAGGCAAACCGCTTCGACTTCGCCTATGTAGAAAGGGGTGTTGACATGAATCTTCGCAACTGGCGCTTTCAAACATTTGCTGTCGGCCATAAGTGTCCATTTTGAATCGCCAGTGAACTGTTCTTTAGCGATTAGGTCTTCTCTGACGATGACCCCACTACAGCCAGAGTCTCTTAAGACAGTCACTTCATGATTTCCGACGCGTCCCTTGGAAACAGGCATGTTCTGGACGGTCACAGCTGCGCTGGCGACGACGGGGATGGATTTTCCGTTGGCAAGGAGAAGTTGGCCATCGGTTATGCACTCTTGCACTTCCGCGTAAGTAGCTGCGCGCTCGGTCTCACTCGGAAGAATGATGCTCCCGCCGCACACCTGATGGTCAGATCTACTGGTTTTTCCGTTGATTGGAAAACCGCCTCTGCCGGTTGCCCGCCGCTGCATTGTCTGTAGTGCTCCGCTGTCCGCTACTTTTGTTTTGAGGACAGTTAGCCGCTCTGTGGTCTGTAGCGTTGCAGGTGAAACAGCCTCTTGAATGCCCTTCCCTGGGAGGAGGCGTGGAGTCCGTCTGTTTCTGGTTCGTCTGGCTCCCCTGGATCTGGTTCACATGGTTTCCAGTCTTCTGAAAATGTTTCGTCGCGCTGGGTGGCCCCAGGGTCTTCCCATGAGCGATGAGATATCTTTCAGCAGCCTCAGTCACATCTTTAAGCGTCTGCAGCTTTTGTTCTTCTAAGTGGGTCGCTAGGTCCTTGTGACAGGCATTGAGAAATTGTTCTTTCACGATCAGGTCATGGAGACTTTCGTAAGACTTCCTTTCGCCTGATAACTCCACCCACTTGTGTAGATATGACGACAGGCACTCCACAAACTGCTTTGGCGTCTCGTCTGACTTAGGCCGGCATTCACGGAAGCGTTTACGGTAGCCCTTCTCTGTAAAGTTGTAGCACTGCAATAGGGCCTCTTTCAAGACTTCGTAGTCTTTAGCGTCATCGTCCGACAATCTGGTGTAGACGTCGAGTGCTTGCCCCGTCAGAAGTGCACTTAGTCGAACCGCCCAGTCTTGAGGTTGCCAGTTAGAGCTTTCAGCGAACCTTTCGAATCTCGCCAGATAACTGTCAATCTGGTCCTTCCCGTCGACGAAAGCTGGCAATTTTGGAGCCGTATGGTCGTTGGTGACTTGTGGCGCATGCCGATTGTTTTGGATACGCGCCAACTCTAGCTGGTACTGACGATCTCTTTCTTGCTGCTGCTGTTCAATTTCCAGACGCTTCAGTTCAAATTCTCTTTCTTCACGGCGTCGCTGCTCCTCTGATTCTCTGTCTTCACGACGTCGCTGCTCCTCTATTTCTCTTTCTTCACGCCGTCGCTCATCTTCTCTTTCTTCACGCTGACGTTGTTCTTCTCTTTCTTGTATTCTCTCCTGAGACTTGACGTACTCCGTCAGCTGTTTGCCTTTTAGATTCAGTTGCATCCCTTTCTGCCAGAAGTCAGCCATCTGGAAAGTTCTTTTCTGGAAAGTTCTTTTTCTAGAAAGTTCTTGACTGTAGAGTTCTTTTTTTCTGGAAAGTTCTTGACTGTGCTGTACCTTTCTAGACTGTTCTAGAACAGCACGCTTTCTGCAGTAGCGCTGATGCTTGTCACTAGTCGCCTTCGTTGACGCAGGCCCCGCTGTCCTCGTCGTATGCGACGCTGCACCACGCTGGTGTTGATGTACACGCTCCTGTGCTGAAGTAGACGCGACGTCCGCTCGCCGCTCTCTGTAACACTGGCGATGTAGCTCCGAGACTGTCCCTCGACGTAGTCCTGCGGCAGCCACGTAGTCCCGATCTGTTGTTCGCTCACGAAGCAACTCTCAGCGACTACACGCCCTTGCAGTCAACCCGAACCTATCGGTGATGTAGTCCCAGTATGTTGGCCCCTCTCGACGCAACTCGTTGGCGGCTACCCTCGATGACTGCCTCTCGTAACGTTGACTCGCTTGTTGTAGCAGTTGAACCCTTGGCTATGGCGTGAATCGCGGCTTGACCCCCAAAATGTTACAATCCGTTTGATGTTGGTGTTTTTCTTTATCAGTATCCGATTCAGCCCCAATGCTGAATTCCTGATAAGGTGTAACTCAGATTCGTTTATTCACGCAGCCTGCTCAAGCAGCATACAAGTCACAAAGTCGACGTATGAAGTTTTCCACTTTTATTCAGCATACATCAACAACTGCATACAATCGCTCAATTGCCTTTCCACTCTCAAGTTTACCTTCCAACTTACTATCAACAACAATAACTATCTCTCAACAACAGTGCGGCACACAATTTTATAACCTCTCTCTCTCTTTTCCCGAATAATTTAGATCACGGTAGACTAAAATGACGCACTACAGCCAATCAAATAAAAGATCGTCATCACTGACTTACGTCATACATATTTCTTCTCCTTCCGCCATACTTCGATAATTATCCCGAAACTTTGATCGATAGTAAACAAGCCGATCCAGAGAATTCTACAACAATATCGACTAACGAAAATTATCAACGTTACACAAAGCCTCTCCTAACAACAACGCAAACTCAAATCAAAGGTAAATAAACTCCAATCGAAACGATTAGATCTATCGTGCGCGCTTCCGACGTACTACCATTCGCGTTTCAACGTAACAATTACAATTTAATGGTTAAATAGTACAGTGTATATTATATATATCCACGCAGAGCCAAAAATATTATACATAACGAGTCCTACCCCGCCCACGTGCTCTTCCAGATGCTCCCTTCAGGCCGTAGACTCCGTTCCCTCCCCAGCAAAACCAAACGCTCACTGAAAGGCTTCTTCCCGTGGTCTATCAGACTCTTAAATCAAATATAAGAATTATTTAGGCTGCTCCTTATTGTGTGCACTTACTTGTATAGTCATATTAGTCATGAATTGCGGGAGGGTGCTTCTGCCTGCGAATCTCTTTTGGTCATCTGTATATTTGCTGTGTCTGATGATGTACATTAAAAATCATGCATCTGTTTTGTTATCTGTAATTCGGTTGTGTTTGTTGATGTCTGTATTTTTATGTACTACGTGAGTGTTCTAGTCAGGCGTGGGTCTGCTGTCTAGTAGTCTATACTGGTGGCTACATAGGTCGCACTAGATCTATGCTTTATTTGTTTGTTATGTATCTTGTGCATGCCTGCCGCTGATCTGAAGCATTCTTTGTGTCATGTATACTAATACTATAACTGTATATATGTCACTTGGCGAATAAATCTTGAATTGAATTGAATTAGTTGTAAATTTTTGACTTTGTAAACGCCTAGGGCTTTGTTAAGATTAGGCGTCAATAGCCATAATAGTAATAATAATAATTAAAATAACCTTTTATAAATTTGTAACTATAAGTGTTACCCAGCTATTTATAAAACTGTTCAACCATGATTTAAAAAAAATAAAAAAATTATTGCTAGCCAGATTTGCCTGACAAATGGTTGTAATTCAGTGCACTATTTTCCCTTTTTGGTGAAAAAGTTAACGATAACATTGATTAAAAAGAACGTGCAGAACTTTGATTTAAACATAATTTAGTTAATTTTTACAAATTTATATCTCTGCAAAGTCTGTTTTAAATTTAGGTGTTTTTTTTTTCAGTCTTGTCATTTGTGCAAGTCATCCAAGGGAAAGCCTAGTAAAACCAAGGGAGCATCGTGTGGGTGTGCAGTCAAGTCATGCCGCAAGACCTACCACTTTCCTTGTGCCAAAGAACATCCTCAGTCCATTACAAAGCGTTTGGTTGCTACCAAAGGGCATAAAAGCAGATGCGTTATGTATCGGTGAGAGCATAATTAATTTATTTAGTTTTTTTATGTTTTTTTTTTCCAAACTTTTGTCTTTTTAAAATACATTTTTTTCTTCTTTCTATTTCATCCACTTGAAATGGGAGAAGGTCTGTTATAAGGAACATTGAAATAGATTTTTGGAAGTTTTTAGCTTTACTGTCTTTTTATTGTAAAACTTGTTATTTTAATGAGATAGCATCTGCTTTAGAGGTGAAGACTTGACATTCTTTGCAATCTAGATCAATGTATTGAGGTCCACAGCTTGCTGCTGAATTACTGATAAATTAGCAGCTTTTGTTTCCCCATAAATGTTATGTTGCATTTTTGATCTTATTTGCAGTGTCTTTTGCTCAAAAGCGCATGAAGACCTATTTAGACAGAACGTGAAGGAGGGTGAGTTTAATTTGTTAATTACTGTTGTATTGAATTGTTTACTTTGGGATGTAATTGATGTAAATCATGATGGGTTGGGATGTATGTTTAAATTATTTTTATTACTTTTTTGTTTGAATTGGTTGAAGGGGAAGGCAATCGTCTAGAAATGTAATGAGAAAGAATTGTCTCCCCTTAGTCATTGTACACTATTGTGTTCTTATAATTATGGATGACTGAAATTGTAAAAGTGTACATAGTGTGCATAATGTTTTTGATTTTTTTTTTTTTAATTGCATTTAAAGTGCATGAGGCCTGTGCCTGTTTTAATTTGTACAATATTAAGTTGAAAAAATGCACGCTCTTTTCCTTGTTTTTTTCCCCCCAGATTTGAGGCAGAACAAAAAATTAAGTGAGTTGTCGAAAGGCAAAGAGAGAAAACATGACGCCAAAGACAGAAAGCATGAAGAGGAAGAACTTGAGGAAGCAGAGAACACCTCAGCCATGGAACATAATACAACCATCATTGACCTCTCCTCTTCCGAGGCGTCCCTTGAAAATGGAGATGGAGAGTCTAGCGAGCAGACTTCTTATGCTAATGGTAAATAAAATAAATCTGTAAGTGAGGTAAAAATTAATCAAATGTATAAATGACACAATAATGTACTCATTTTATGAAGTAGATTGTTTTTTAAAAAAAACAAAACTGAAAGAAGCACACACACAAATGTTGGTTTGCATTTGGACTTTGTTTTCCCATAGAGCTTGCGATAACAGTAAACAGTTATTCTGTTATTGTTGCCTGTTGGTGATAATTCATTCAGAAATTATGTTTGTGTTTTGTATTACAGAGACTGGCAGCAGTGGCTGCAGAATTCTAAATCGGATTATATTGCATTTGTGTTTTTGTATTGGTTATGCTGGAGAGCTCGCTGCATATCTGCTGAATTCAGTTTTTCTTGCAAGATTCGGGGAGCATGGACACATAACAGAGGGTGAGGAGGAGGGGGGAGGAATGTAAAAAAAAACAACTTGGTAAGTTTTAGTTGATGCTACAAGTCAATGTCCACAAAACCGCACATATGTAACTTGTGTACTAGGCCTACATCATTGAAAAGAGAGGACCTGTACTTCCTTCCAATGTGTTTTTTCATTGTTATTTCATTTGTTGATTGGCTGTGCTAAAAACCCGAAACAAAATGGCAGTCTTTATTTGTTGTATTGTAGGCCTAAGTAGTGCCAGGGTGTTGAAGTATGTAACGTTGGGTAACTCGAGTATGTGGGGGAAAACTGCTGAAGGTTAAAGAAAAATGGTTTCTGAGTGAAATTGTGCAGAAACCTGAAAGGGATAACGATTATTAAGGCGTATATTTGTGTTGGAATTTACTGGAAGTGCTCGCAGTAGGTTCTCCGTTACTTTTAGTCATTGTCGAAGTTTTATGTGGGCGCATAAATACAGATTGCGAGCTGTAAATTTTTCGCATAATACAGGTAACGTACCAATACAAAAATATTTTAGTATATATATTTCTTTCAGCAAGAAATATATTTTTACAAATTTAATGGATAAAACCCATTTGCATGTCTCAGGAAAGATTGTAGACCTGCTTATTTACCACTTTCACTTTCATTACAGACACATTAAAAAGTATGTAGGCATCTGAAAAAAGTGAAGAACTTGCCACTTGTATAATATTTTGCATTGCTTTTTTTTTTTTCCAATGGAAAGAAAATTTTATTTCTGTAAAATTTGTGAAATTAAGCATTAAACTTAAGTTGCATATGCCAGGGTTGCAAATCTTCTGCGGAAATCCACGTAAAGTAACAAATTGCTACTGAAAGAATATAGCGCTTTCCTAGAAAATAAAAATCTTTGAGAAAGAAAACATTTAAAACATATTCTCAGTTGTGATTCCTGAACAATGCAGGTCTACAAGAAGTCAGATTCTCAATCTTACACGTCCTTTTCCAACCTTGTAGGTCGTGGCAAAGCTTGTGGCGATTCAGGAGTAAAAAAAATAAGTTGCAATGGGAGTAGTGCCAAAAATCTGCTAAAATTAAATCCAACCCTGACGAGTTTGAACGGATTGGTGAGGACATTCAGAAGCTAAGTTTAAATGGAACCGCTCGATGCGAGCATTGTACAGCTGACTTTCTAGTGTTTGAGCCACAGTTGTGTTGCTTTGAAACATCGAGATCAAATTGCAGAGGACAGTGACTGTAGGAACTCAAACAACACCCCAGCATCCACAAACTGCATCAAGAAAATGAAGAAACGGTCATAAATAAGGAGTTTCTTCAACCCATGCTAAAGAAATAGATCTATTCCTGCACCTTGTTTGTAAAAAGTAAACGTTTGTGCTTTACACCTATTTTTAATGTCTCTTAGTGCTCATATTTCATTCATGATATTTAATAAAAGGGGGTGTGGGAGGGGGCTTTTCCTTTTCCTTTTTTTTTTTTCCCCCAGCGCCCTAATACAAGTGTTCCTCTTTTTTCCTACAGGCAGGTTTTTGAACTCCTGAGGTGCTAGTATCTGAAAATTCACATTTGCAATAGCATACCTTTGAGCATCATTAAATAGAATTTTATTGTTTTGTATTTACAAACGTGAATGAATAGTCATTAATTCTCTAAACATACTGGTATATTGTAGTTTAGTATATTTTATTGATCAAATACACAGAAAACAACTTTATAGCAACTATCAGTATCACAGCTTCTTTAAAATAAGCTACTTTATCCCTGTGGTTCCCACAGTGAGTTTGGGCTTGGTAGTCTTGACTCAAACATTGCATTTTTTGCGGTCTTAAAGATAAGGTATGGATTAAACAACACTTGTGTGCCATGAGGGGTTAGTAATTTGTCTAAACATGTTTATCCTCCTGTGTCCTAAATGGGGCATTGCCCTTGCACCATACAGGAGACTTTGTGGACCCTGGACACCAGCCAGATTTAAGAGTTTTTCTCTTGCTGCTATTCTTCAGTCTAATTGCAGTGTTCTGTTTAATAAATATTTGATGAATATTTTATTTTTTATTTTTGTGTGTGTGTGTCAGAAGTGAGCAGTGTCAGCAGCAAAGTTTCTGACAATGGTGCAGAGCAGAAGAAGAGGCGTCGTAGATCAGCCTTTCTTCAACCTCAGACACAAAGAGCCAGACGGGTCTCTCAAGTTCCAAAGGTCAGTTTTATTGAGGAAGCCAGCCGCGAATCCAGCAAGACCAATTCCCCTTCGAATGGAACCAATGGCAAGGTGTTAGTAGTTACTGTGGAGAAAGATGGTGCCTTATCTGAAGCGGAGGTTGTAGTGCATCGATCGCCCACGCAGGAGAACAAGTCACCAAATGTGCCACAACAGTCACCAGGAAAGTTGGATGGTGACAAGAACTGCAGCAATTGCTTCGTCAATCTGGAGAACGGAATGCTGCTGGCTGATGGGTACCAGCAGAAGATTACTTCCCCTGCCAAGAGACCGGCCAACGGAAAGCAGGGTACGAATGAATTTAATAAAAACAGCCCTCTCCAAGCTTCTCGTCTTGGGCATTCACACTTTGTCAGATCGATTCCATCAAAAGACAGCGCTGCTTCCAAAACTCCCACAAAAAGCATGCCATCTTTGACGGGGACAAACACTCAAAATACGAAATTAAACACTGGGCAAGCTGATGTTGGGAGGCAAAAGATAACCCCAAGCAAGCCTGGTGAGACAAATCCAGCAGCTGAAATTACCTCAGACGGTGCAGAATCTTCTCTGTCTGTCAACCTCTGCCCCACTGTTGACAGTTCTGACAGTGAAGCTGCAACTTGTCAGTCTCCAAGTCTGCAGAACGAGGACAAGCAATACAAAGGTGCTGATGTCATGGCTTTGAAGAAAAGTAACTCCAATCATCAGGCTGAGACTGCAGCAGATGAAAAAAGCAGAAAGCGGAAAAGTACTGGAACTCTGGATTCGTTTGCCACAAAGAAAGCTGCCCGGAATGAGGATGATGCCATTGAATCATTACAAGGTGCTTTTTAAAAAAAACTTTTTTTAATAAAAAAGACTTCTTCATTAATTTTCTTGACGCAGTTATAAACATTACAGGGTACTTTACTTTATGTAGCTTTGTTGATCCTAGCCAAAGAGACCATACAGGTAATTCAGCTATAATACACACACTAACAATTTATGCAATTGGGTTCATCAATGCAAGTTGTCATGGGACCAAGTTGGCAGCTAGTATATCGGTACAAATACTGAAACAAACGTAAAATACCAGTAAAAGGTCTTGCCAATACTGTCCCAACACTAGCTGTAACTGTGAGGTTGTAAGGTGGTTTGATCTCTTCCGAGTGTTGCAGCTAGTTCGGGATAAATCATAACTGTTAATACATTTAAACAAAATGTAATCGTAAATAATGGTACATGTAAACAAAATAATTATACTGTTACAATGCCAGTGGTGTGCGTTTCAGGCTGTGTGTTGCTGATTCCTAGTGACATGGACCAATTCGCAGGGCTAGAAAGCCTTGTTCTGGAAATGGCGTCGGAGGTGATGGGGGTGGATCTTGGCAGGTTGTCTGTATGGCAGCAAGTGACCCTCCAGACTTGGTCCCCACATCTTCTCCTCTTCTTTATTGTGGAAGTGGTCAAGCAGCTCCAGTGAGTTGGATTTGTTTTGTTCAGGCAATATATTTATATGAAAGGATGCTATTTGTATGTGTATGAATGATCCTATCCTATCCCGTAACTCGGAGGTCGTAGGGGCACCACAGATGATCGTTTAACCAGCGTACTCCATCTTTCCCTGTCCTCAGCAACCCTGATGGTTTTGCTCAGTGTCAAACCAGTCCATTCTCGAATGTTGTCTCCCCACCCCCAATTTGGGCTCCCTCCTCCTCTACCTTTTCAAGATCTGATGATATGGTGACGTGGCCATAACATCGGAGTTTCCACTCCTTCACCACTGTGAGCAGGTCATCGTGTTGTCCAATGGCTGTATGGATGATATTTGTACATTTTAAAATGAATTTTTAATGTAAGTTAGCAGGCATGGAAATTGTCTGCCTAAATCAAATTGCGTTTCCGCCTAAAATAGAAATTGCCCGCCTGAAGAAAGTCTGGGGTGTAGACAAATCCAGAGATGCCAACCCTCACGGTTTCGCCGTATTATTTTCCGGTGGCAAATATTTTTTTACGGATTTACGCTGAAGTCATTTTTCTTACTGCTAGAATAATTTTTACAAGAATATATATTTCCAGCTGATGATTATGGCAAAAGAACTGTTACACGTTTCAGACTGATTACACTTAGGCTTTGTCACAGTATAAAATAATGCAGCATATTATATAACGACCTTATAAGGTAATAAATCTATTTGATTAGTTTAACTTATTGCATATCCTAGTTCACAACCTTGTTAGCTGCGCTTAGGCAGCAGCAGCAGACAAATGCAAAGAAATCAATGAGATTTACTTTTTTTTAAAAATTGTATGACGTTACACAACCTCAAAGCGATTTAATTTAATTAACTCTAACATTGTGCTGCACATGATTCTGATTTTTAGCATGTTCAGTGATGGAGATAACGTACAACTGTACGTGTTTCGCGTACTGAGTTGGGAAATCACGTAACGAAAATGTAATGAAAGGGTATAAACACGCACAAAGTCAGTACGAAAGGGGTATGAAAACGTAAAGCTAAGTTGCTGGGAGGTATCATCAGGTACAACTATTTCGGTCGTGCGTACAGCTTTCGCTCGATTTGGATCGTGTGCCTGTGCGTCCTGCGCGACCGCCTACCACCCTCTCTCCCCCTCCTATTAATTCTGTCGCTTCCAAGAAACCGCCAATCATAATCATATGCACGATAATATTCACTATTTTTTCTCGACGCTTTTGATTGGCTATATAAGACTGACAACAACCCAACATTAAACATGGCCGACAAGCAGCGATCTGAGGGGAAGCCGAAGAAAAGGAAAAATAAAGCAGACAAAACTAATTGCTCAAAAAAATTAAAACAAGATGAAGGAAAAGAAAAACACCCTTTTTTCAGCCTTTGGCTTTGAGTGCTTGGTAAGACAAGAAAAAGGTGAGCTGCAACCGAGCCCGGCTGAAGAAACTCAAACTGATGAATAAGACTTTCCACGCAAAGTGTTTATTATGGTGTACCCCATACAAAACTGAAAGGGGGTATAAAACCCCCCTTATGTTTGCAATGAGGGTATGAAAACCCCCACATGTTTTGGTTGAGGGTATAAATACCCCTAGCTTAAAAACTTTCTCCATCACTGAGGTTGATGTTAAAAATTTTGCGAACTGACATCGCTTATCCTTCTGACTTTGGTCGGGGTCAAGTTTTACCACAGATTATTATAGAATTCTTTTGCGGAGCTCAGTCATCTTTGATTTTTCCAATATGTTTTTTAATAAGAAATCTCAATTCTGAACCTTTGCTCCCTCTTGTTTACTGACAAAATTTTAAATCTACTGACAATTTATAAATTTCTCACTGACAGATTTTTCTGCAGGTTGGCATCTCTGCAAATCGTAGCATTGGTTTTCTTTTAAACGATAGCCACTGGGCATGCGCGTTTATCCTCTTCCGAAAAGTCGCACCACTCTATCACGACAAAGTAACTATTACTTTTGTGGGAAGCAAAAAGATTGAACGTGGCCGTTAATTTCTGACAGACGCCACAAAAAGGGCTTCAACTTTCTACAAGTGTGTTGACGATTTTAATCAAGTTGTGGCGGTGGTCGCACGAGCCAATTGTGGACAACCATTTGACGATAGTTCCTGTGACAATTCAAGGATGACTGTCACAGTGGGCAAACAGCGGATAGGCACCTACTTTCGGAAGTTTGATGTATTAGGTGAAGCATGGTGATGTAAATACACAGTACTGTGCTGCTACTGATTTTCTTGAGATTTGCGTAACGTTTGTGCAGATTATGTTGGACTCCACTTAAAGTGAAATCTGTTTTCAGCCTTTTACTATGTGGACAGTTTGGCATTTCCCACTAGCTCATAATTTAAGGTTTTTTTTTTTTTTTTTTTTTTTAGAATTTTTATAGTGCTAGTTATTTTCACACACAAAATCTGCTTTGTGAATAATTTTGCTTCTCTTAGATTAGAGTTCACTGTAAGAGGATTCCACTATAACCTTGTGGTGTATATGGTAATAGTGTAAAGTGATGACATAACGAATTTTTAAAAAAGCATTTTTTTTTTGTAAATTAATCATACAACTAAATTTTGTTGGTAAAAAGCAAGCATGCTGCGAAAGCGCTTCCCCGTGATAGCACCATGGTTGTTCATGGAATTTAAAATGTGTTTGAAAATTAGTCAGTTTTGGGCTGTGTAAAATCATGGAAAACACCCCCAGAATGCGCTAGATTGCACAGTGACAGATTTTAATGTAGATTTCAAAAGTTTTCAGGGGCGGATGTGTGTGGTTATACCTGAGGGCCAGCAAGTAGTATAAGTTATGTACAGTTGTTTTTGTAACCGCTAAAGAGTTTTATTCTTCTGCAAGTTATTGCCATTGCGATATATGTATGTGTTGACACCACAATGTAATTTCTTGAAAGAGATAATCAAGTTGTGTGATCTTATCTATTTGGAAGAATACAGATGTTTCACAATGTATAATCAGGGGTGCTGAAAGCCAGAAATGGCAACTCGCTCACTGGGTTAGTAACTCAAAGTTACTTGGCAGCGAAAAGTTCTCCAATCGGACATGTTCACTACAAAGTGATTTCGCTGAAGGTATGTTTATTAGTGTTTGGCAGTCGGACGAGAGCTGTCAACATCCCAGTAGCTCTTACCCCAACCAGCCTAGCCTACACATATTGAATTACGGTTTGAGTTTGCCAGTTTTTTTGTTTTTGTTGCTCGTTTGAGGAGATAGAATGTTTTAACCCATAAGGAATGTATTGTGCGTGCAGGGCAGGTGAGATTGACACAGCAGTTAAGCTTCTGTTCGATGGGGACTATATTGCTTTGCGACTCAATGACTTTGTCAATCAGGTTAGTCTTACATGTAATAATAAGAATACTGAAAGCTATATATATATGTGCCTTTCCCCAAATCAATCAGGCTCAGAGCGTGGTGATCTGTACCAACATACACGCTCACCTGTCTCATCCACCCTCACACACACACACACACATACACACACACACACACACAACAAATACACATCCATCACTCAAACAGGTGGTGTAAAGGCAGAAAGATCGCTATTGGTAGACGGAAAGAAAATCGAATGTTTATTTTTGAAATTTTTATATTGACTGCGTTCAGTACCATTATTGAAGGGAGGGAGGAAACCGGAGTGCCCAGAGAAAACCCTCGGTGACCTCAATAGTCTCGTACCTAAGTCACATAGGTTCGCCCTTTGCGGGATTTGAACCCGCGACCTTCGGCATAGGAAACCAGCAACTAGTCCACTGTGCCACGAGGCCACCTATTAACATATTTAAAAAGCACACTTGTTTCTAGACTGCATGATGAGGCCTAATATAACTTCTGACAAAGCTCAAAAGGATAGAATAGAATGATCTCGTCCAATTTCTTCAAGCTTTGCTCTGCGGAAGCATCTTTGATAGAAGGGTTTAGAAAGACATTGTACATCATAGAACTTTTCAGACTATGGAAGAATAAAACGGGTACCACAAATGTTTTGGTGAGGTAAATCTGCTTGAAAGATGTATGTTGGTCACAGATCACAGAGCTTTGAGTCTGATTTAGGAATAAGGCGGGTATAGCATCCAGTATTATTATTACTCTTAAATGACTTGAGATGTTTTATAGGGTAAAAGGTTTGCAGGTGAATCAGGTAAACACATTGTACATTATTTTGTCCAATATTATTTTCAGGCTCAGATCTTTGAGAACATATCTGATGCAACATCTCAGAAGGAAATCTTTAATGCAATATGGAACGGATTGGAGCGAAACGTGGAAAATCTGCCAATGTTGAAAGTGCTTCGTATCAGCGGACAAGAGCTCCTAACCATGGCCATTGACATTCAGGGCTGCAAAGAAGGTTACAAGATCATGGCTTACCTGCAGGCCTGCAAAGGATTGTACAGGTACAGATTAACGATTTATTGATGATGATTATGATGTGTAGTTCAGGTATACAACAATTAACCTTGACCCTGTTTTAGGCACACTGCCCTCACATAGCCTAATGAGAAAAATGCAGCTCAAGAGAGGCAACTCCGCATAAAACATCGCCCTATGCACACACACACACACACACACACACAATTTTTTATAATCTAAAACAATAAATATTGAACTGAAACCAATTTTATTAAATTCAATATGAATTTTTCTTTTAAGGGATGCACGATTTGTTGTATCTTGCACATAAATCCATTTTTTTTAAAATCCAAACATTCCAAGTGCTGATTAAGATTTCACCTGCAAACAATTTCAGTTGACAGTTGTGTAAAGCCTAAAGGAAACGGTATATTACAAATAATCACTAATTAAATCTGTTACGTTGAAACGCGAATGGTAGTACGTCGGAAGCGCGCACGATAGATCTAATCGTTTCGATTTGCAAAGTATTCAATAATGGAGTTTATTTACCTTTGATTTGAGTTCGCATTGTTGTTAGGAGAGGCTTTGTATAACGTTGATAATTTTCGTTAGTCGATATTGTTGTAGAATTCTCTGGATCGGCTTGTTTACTATCGATCGAAGTTTCTTGATGGACGTAGATAATGGCGAATATTCTGGGACGGGAAATAATTATGTATGACGTAAGACAGTAATGACGAAGTTAGAAGCGATTGGTTAAATTGCGTCAAACGAGATTGATCCAGGTTATTCGGGAGTATCAAGAGACTATTTAAGTGCAGCGCTGTTTCAAAAATAGCATAGTTATTGTTGTTGATAGTAAGTTGGAAAGTAAACTTGAGAGTGGAAAGGCGATTGAGCGATTGTATGCAGTTGTTGATGTGTGCTGAATAAAAGTGGAAAACTTCATACGTCGACTTTGTGACTTGTATGCTGCTTGAGCAGGCTGCGTGGATAAACGAATCTGAGTTACACCCTATCAGGAATTCAGCATTGGGGCTGAATCAGATACTGATAGAAAACACCAACATCGAACTGAGTGTAACAAAATCTATTCTTTGATTTTTAAAAAAAAAAATTGGGGGTGAGGGGAGAGAATTATACAAAATGGCTAAGTACTGAAATAAAATGATTTCAAAACAATAATCTGAATTACCTTGGGCGATCTTGCTGTCAGGAAACATCTCCTTCAACATGGGCACCAGCCGGTCAGCTAGTTTCAACGAAAGATTGGCATCAGCAAAGAGTTTACACATTTTTACCTCTGCATTGGTGATTTGCATTTCTATGCTAGACTTCGAAGCTTGAGCCGCTGATAAAAACATTCCATTTATCGACATAGTGCCTTTGGCAATTAGTGCCAAGTTTGTATGCCCTTTGGATTTTATGTGCTTCTCACAGTCATGACTTCCTCCATGTTAGGTATGTGCCAAAAAATTTCAAATTAATGCAATAGCAAAAAGTAATTTATCATTGGAAAGAGCCTTAAAAGTCCTTTTCATTGATGTAAAACTTATTTCTATATGTTAAAAATTGAAAAAGTTACGATTTTTTAAATAATTAATTATTGTCGTGACTTTGTACATACTCTATTGAACAGAAATTGAAGCCGAAGAACAGAACTTTCGTACTTAAAAAATTAATAACTCGGACAATTCTTCACCTATACTAATAAATATGATATCATTGGAAAGATAATGACAAGGACAAAATGGCTAAATGAGGTAAAATTTAGTGCTCCAACAAAGAACCTGCTTAAAATAAATAAATTAATATTATTAAAACGAAGTGCTTATATGACGCCTCATTACTGGCTGCAAATACACACATAAATCATGTTCTAATACAATGAACATTGTGAACATTTTAAAGTAAAAATAATAAGGAGTGCCACAAATAGAATTTTTTTTTAGGAGGCATGATAAATCATTTAATTATACTTAATACGCAACACTACTCAGTACTCTGGCAGCAGTAATGTTATTTTATCATTGTTGTGTTAGTTTATTATATTAAAATATTGAATATTTATATTGTTTTATGTTTTGCTGTGACAACACAGCACTATAAATGGGTTAAATTATTTTTGTAAATCAAATACATATACTAAAGCATGCAGTTTTTCACTTTTTGAAATGGAAAAAAAAAATTACTGAAATAAATTAAATCAGGAAATTATCATTAGTATTGTATCAGTAAATCATTGAGTTATAGGCCTGCGCTATTGCAGCAAAACATTATTTATTTAATATGGTATAGTAATAGGTAGTCAAAAGCCATTTTTAAAAAATGATTTCCTCATTACAAAACTGACATAGATTTAAAGAGCTTTTCATTCTGAACACAGTGGTATATTTTTTTCCCCCATAGGACAAATAGGTAAAAAGTTATTAATGTTTTAAAATGCCGAATGTTGGTGGTTTTTTGGCAACGTTTTGGAATTGAAGAAATTGACAACTTTGGAGTCTCAAAGTGAAGCCAATATTGATACCTGAAAGCTGATTTTTGACAGGTAACCCCTTCATATGTTATACTCCAAGCCCAATTTTCTTCAGGCCTATCCCATGTAATGTTCAGCCGTTTTGGTGCTTCAAAGTTGGGAAATCATCAAATTCGCAGTGCGTGCCGGCAAATTATAGGCCTACTAGTGTGCTACTACGCTCAGCACTCGTGTCGCTGAATAGGCCTACGAGTTGGCCATGGCCGCAAGAAAACACGAACACCGTTTGGGTACACTTTTCTATGGCAAAGCGCTCCGCGATAGAGTAATGCACAAATTAATAAATACCCTTGTTTTATAAAGGAAAGTCTGCTCTTTATTTCTTGCTAATTTTTAAACTTCTAGTTAAAATCAAACTTACATCAAAACCGCTTTATCCACTTTGTTCGGCTCGTAACAAAACTTTTACACATGAGAGCCCACCATATTTATATGTAAATGAAGCTAAGTATCCGAACTTCTCATTGGTTCTTATTTTTAGGCCATCCAATGAACTATCTCAAAGCGCTTAGCGTTTGAAACGAGCCACCTCTCAGCAAATGACGCGGACAACTTTTTCGCACCGGCATTCAGCGCTCGGATAGGGGCGTATTCAAAAGCTGTTTTCTCGGAATCTTTCGCATAAACATGCATTAAAAACAACACAGATGTAAAGATAAAGCTTTCAATTTTTATTTGAATACAGCCACTGTTCGTTTTAATGCAGTTTTACATTAATAATAAGTGTTGAAAGTGAAGTCAAAACTGCGAGCGGACAAGAGCCAATGAAGGGCTTTGACTACCTAATAGTAATACATTTATTATATAAATAAATATTTATTGTTTAACTTTTGTGAATCTATTTTACAGCAGTAATTTTAGCATTTATAATACGATATGTGACAAGTTATTTCTAATGTAAAACCACAACTACAAACTCAAAAGTCCTTGTTTCGTAAAATTAATGTATGCACCAATCACCGAACGGAAAATGTGTCACGTGATGACGCGTTGGAAACAACTCCAGCAACCCCTCCTACAGTTACTTACAAGTTTAACTATGATGCCGGCATCAATATCTTATAATATTCAAGGGACAACAACATTATACGTTATTCTAATTGTTGTGTTATTCTGGAAAACGCCTATACAGTATCTTTCGACTCTATCGCAAATATTTTTACAGCATGCTAGACTAGTAGTAAAATAGTTACAATGGCCGACGTTGTTCAAGATTAAGCCACGTGCGGTTTAAATTCAATTAAAATATGTTGCTGGTGCTCAATTTCCACCAAACTTTGCAAACAAAGAGAATAATTAAGAAATTAATGGTTTGTGTTTAATACAATCCCAAATACTTCTTTTTGGTGTATGTCCTTTGTTTTTACACAGTAAAATTACAGCAACTCGCATAAATTTTCCAGAACAGGAAATAATTAAAATTTACTGCTGTATGACGGGGAATCATGTGTTCTACCTCAACAGTATTTGGTTTCGTGTGTACACAACAATTAGAATATAATTTTAGAGCGAGAAGAGAGGAACCGTCTGACAGGCCCGCTCAAAGTAGGCTTCACAGTAAGCGACGCAGTGCGCGCGCAGCTTTGACCGAGATTGGCACATACCTATCCATGTGCACAAGAAAATTCGCTCTTGCACAACGTGCAACAAACATAGGATGCTCCTTTGGTGCTGCGAGTTAAGCATGGCCATGTCTCACTGTAGGCCTTTATAAAAACCTGCTTTCTGGATTTTTTAGCAGATTTTTTACTTGTAGCTTCATCTTCACAGTCCAAGTCACTTGAAGAATCAAGACAGTATTTTGCTGGATACGACATGCTGCCTGTTTGCATAAGATGGCGTCCATGAAGTGGTCATCTAAGAGCCCCAAACTACTAGGGGCGACAACTCGCCCAACTCGCGTCTTAAAACAAAACAAATTTTTATTTTGTTCGTACTTTTGTCGCACTTGGCGTACGGTCGTACTAGCAAGTCAAATTTCGTAAAAATACGCTCAAATATCATTGGGGTTAAGAAAAAAGTTACCATGAAATTCTTCACCATTGCACTACCTCACAGTGGTGAAGAAATGGAAAATGCAATGGTATGGCCACATCACAGAGCATAAGGCCTTACAAAGACCATTCTGCAAGGTACGGTGCAAGGAGGCAGAAGAAGGGGAGGAGGGGGGGGGGGTGGAACAGTAAAAGTGATGGGAAGACAACATTTGAGAATGGACTGGCTTAACACTGAGTGAAGCCATGACAACAGAGAAAGATGGAGTACACTGGTTAAACAACCATCTGTGGTGCCCCAACAATTTCAAGTTACGAGATAGGATAGGACCGTCACATTTTTAATTTGTTAAGTTATTTTTTTCTTTTTAAAAAATATGTTGTCTTTATTAAAGCCAGAAAGTTTGTTCTTTATACGGTTTTGATGTTGACATTGTATTGTGTAGTGCAGGTATATATCTAAATAACTAACACATTCATGCTCATTGCTTGAAAAGAAAGAGACCATCAAATGTTTTAAAGATTTGCCTTAAGCATGATGCTGCACACCATTCAGTTTGTGCTTTGGATGCAACATGGATTTAGTGGACCAACGCCTTGATTAAGCTCGTTTTCGCTGGCTAATGCATAACAAAGAACAATTGCTTACATTTAGTCACCCAAGACTGCATACTGGGATGGGTAATAAAATGTTGAGCTTGAATGTCATATTGCAATAGATTTACTGTTATATAATTTGTCCTCAAACCTATGTAATGGTAACATGGAATAACCGTAATTTTTATTTTGTTGACTGTCGACAGATGGGAAGATGACACAGAGCCAGTGACCTTTCACCTCTCCCAAGATAAGCGCAGCTTGGCTGACAAGACAGAGGCCTTGACCCTTCAGATATGGCTGACGAAGGTCACACCAGTGACAGAAGTCACCACTCTGCCTATGGAAGAATCAATTCTGGACAAAGATAAGGTATGGAGGGAAAAAATCCAGAAAATAAAAAATGTGAATTTTTTTTAGCAACAAAGGCAAAAATCTCCTTGATTTTGATGACCCATAATTCGCTGCACTGGTCATTCCAATGGTCTCAGTGGAGATTTTTGAAGTAGTCTTCTAATAATGATGATGATAGTAATAAAAATGTTGGATGCTATATACACTCTTTCCTCTGACAATAATCAAACTCAGAGTGTGGCAATCTGTAACCAACATATATGCTCACATGTTGCACACACAGGAAACGCCCTGCTTCTCCCTACATGCTCGTACATCTATATCTATGTACTACAGTGACTACTATAATTTTAGAATGTTTTTGTGATCACTTTAGACTAGTCATTTGTGTTTTACTATATCTTTCTGTTTATCTGTTATTGTTGGGTATGCTGTGCGAGTGCGTGTGGTTGTGCATACATGTGTGTATTTGTGTATGTAGGTATGTGTGCGTGTGTGTAAGAGAGAGAGAAAAAGAGTAAGAGAGAGAAAGAGAGAGAGATGTTAAATCTAAAACATTCTGCCATTGTCCAACACCAAATAATATTCCGATTGTTGTATCTATTACATGTCAATTGGCGAAATAAATTCCTGTTATCCTGTTATCCTGTTAAAACACACAAACATCACTCAAACATGTGCTGTAAAGGCAGAGAGATTGCTGTTAGAAGATAGAAAGGAAAGTAGTATTTTAATTTGATTTTTGACTCGTGGGAGTCTTAATATTAACACACACATACACACAATTTCAGATTTGTGCAGATCTGTGCGAGATGAGTCCAAAAATGGCATTTAAAAAAAATGTCCACCTATGCACCTTCCGCCATCTGTCTGTGCAAAACTTGCAAGTGGAATAATATTTCAGAACCTATCGCAACCAAACTTGGTAAGATGGTGTATACCCATGAGACCTTATAAAGGATAAGTGAATAAATGACTTCACTTCAAGGTCGAGGTCACTGGATCAACAAATGTTAGTTAAAACATGACAGTTTTTCACAAAATTTCACTTTTTCCCCCCTAGGTTATTAATATTGAACTTATGGTACTTTAATGTCAGTGATGTTGCTAGAAATTTTTTTTTTTTTAACATTTGGCCGATTCAATCACAAACCTTTAAGACATTTTGAAAATCTTTCGGCTATCATTTTGACTTCTTTCCAACACCAAACGAGACGCCAATGACAAGTTTCGGTTTCCTTTTCAGCGGCCTTTTGAAAACGAAAAGTTTTATTGCCGGAAGCACGCCGTTCGCAACAAGGAGAGTTACTTCAACTCTCTCTGCTGATGCATGTGTCGTCTGCTTGGCGCTTCCAACACGCGATGTTCAACAATAACTCATAACACCTTTATTTATCCGATAGGAAATTAATATGAAGCAATAACGACGAGACAGACATGAGAAAAGCAAGAAACGAACAAAGGGTGGGATTGAGGTGTAAAACCTTAGGACAGCGGGCCGATCAGAACATGACTCTTTCGGACATTTTGAAATTTTATCGGTGAATGGCCGATTTGCCGACGAAAACGGCATCACTGTAATGCATGATAAATATCAAAGAGGCACACATATTATATGAATTTGGTCAACCTCACTCCAAGGTCAAGGTCACTAGAGCTGTCCAAAGTCGGTTATTATAGGTATTTTGAAGTGACCTTAACTCTAAACTATGAGAGTTATAAATTCTAAATTTATTGTATTTAAAGATGGTAGATTGATCTTTCATATATGCTCCATTTTTGTGTTGATCTTGAAGGTCCAGCCTTGCAAAAAATAATTGTACAGTGGAATGGCTGTTTATTTAACCCATAGTATGCAACAACATTGGGTTAATTAATCAAACATGCGTGAGAGGTCAAGGGGGGGGGGGGGGGGGGGGGGGCATAATACAACTTTTGCTGTAGTTTATTTGATAGTACATGAGTGTATTTGGAGCTGGAGGCCAACAAGGTCATCTCAAGGTAAAGAGCATAGAAAGATCAAAGTCAGTATTACTTTGCATTGTAATGCCACCTTTTCAGGTGTGTTTTTTTTCTGGGCATTCATTAAATATTGTGTGTTACATAATGAGCATGTGTGTCATACGGCCTTTGACCTTCTAGTTGTTTTTTTTTAAGATTAACTGCATCTAATACCACCAGTAAGAGTCTAATGTAATTTTTCAAACATATACACTCGTAAGTATGATCATAGGCGAGTTTACTACTCCACTTTATTGAGGTGAAAGCTTTCCAGTAAGCATGTAGACAACTTCAAAAGTAATGATGTCCCAGATAATTTTCATGGGGATTCCTTAACTTCACTATGCTGTCATTAAGTATCACTTCATACTGCAGGCACAAATTCTTTGCCCTGGCTAATCCACAGCAACACATTGAAGTTTGTTGGTTACACTTGGCCGACGTTCATTTGTGTGAGCCTGTACAGATATTCTAAGGGAGATAAGCCGCTTGATGCTTTTAAAGTTTTAGCAGACCAAGACACAACATTTAGATTCATATTTTGCAAATATCAGACATTAACACACAAAAATGAAAAATATGAATATGTAACCAAATAGTAACTTTTTAACATGAATTTGCCTTTTTTTTTTCTACCGCAATTTTGTTTGAGGGTATAGAGACCAATTTAATGGAAGAGCAGTGCTGCTGTTGAATGATTTAAAAAAAGTGAAAAAAAAAACTTCACAAAGTCAATTATGGATTAATTCTCATGTTTAAGTCAATTATGGATTAATTCTCATGTTTATGAGACTAATTTTTTTTTTCCTAATCCTATCCTCAAGCTGGCAGCCTGTACAGAGTACCTTCGCTTGGTGGAGTACTTGAAGGATCGAACCCACGCCTCCATGGAAGTGCACGTCAATGGAGAGGCTTTGCAAGCAGTGGTCCCCCTCCTCCTGTTCAAACCCGTTGACTTCATCATCATCAACTTCCAGCAGTACTTTCAGAAGATTGTGCGGTGCTTCTTGCGTGAGCGGGCTCTTCAAAGGGTCATGGCCCTTGTTCCAGTCAGCAATTTGCACAGCGATAGGTAGTGTACACTTTTTACCTACGTAGAATAATTGATTTTTGTTTAAAGCTCACTAATGGCATACTGTTGTTTTTGACTTTTGGTATGCCTTTAGTCTTTGACTTTCGTGCACTTTGTCACAGTGTCTTGTTAACAAACAAATTTTTGTTAGCACAATCAAAAACACATTGTTTGTTTGTGTGGTTTTTTTTTTGTTTGTCTTTTTGTAACTGTTTGGTTAGCTTTAACTAGAAGGAATCTCCTAGAAGGTCACTCATGTATTTCAAGTTATTTGTATTTGGGCACTCAGAAATTTCTAGGAGCACCCAAAAATTGATGCCACCTCTGTACACTCCAGAAATACAGAACTGCGTACCTTAGCCTCTTCTTTGCAAAAAGGGGCAAATGAACTATAGGAATGGGCTGAATTTAATCACATGATACTGGATCCTGACAAAACTAAATCTATGCTAATTACAAGAAGACAAAAAAGACAAAGTTCCTCTATAACACTCCCTCCCTTAAAACTTTGCAACAAAATAGTTGAAGAATCCTATCCTATCTTATCCTATCCAATCTCGTAACTCAGAGGTCGTTGGGGCATCACAGATGATCGTTTAACCAGCTTACTCCATCTTTCTCTATTCTCAGCAACCCTCATGGCTTTATTCATTGTCAAACCACCGTGCCTTGCAGGATGGTTTTAGCAAGGCCTGTTGCTCTGGTGAGGTGGCCATACCATCGGAGTTTCCGTTTCTTCACCACTGAGAGAGCATGTCATCGTGTGGTCCAATGGCTTGTGTGATAATCTGTGGGACTTCGTTGTTGGTGATGTGCTGGGTATAGAAAATGCCCAGATGTCTTCTGTAGCACCTCATCTCCATGCTTTGTATTCTTCGTTGTAGATCTGCTATGAGGGTCCATGTTTCGCAAGAGTTTAGGAAGATGGAGATGACAAGGGAGCGCAGCAGCCTTATCTTGGAATGTAGAGGGATGGTCTTGTCTTTCCAAATGGGCTTCCACCTTGTCAAGGCAGCAGTTGTTTGTGCGATCTTGGAGAGGACTTCCTGTCGAAACCCATTGTCCGATACAATGGCTCCTAAGTATTTGAATCTATGCACTGGGTTGAGGGATTGGCCTTGGACTTTGATGTTCATGTTGATGCCTTTGAGGTTGTTGGTCATCATTTTGGTCTTTTCGGCACTTATTTCCATTGCAAAGGCTCTGGAGGTGGTGTCAAGCCTCTGTACACGCTGTTCAAGTTCTTGTTCCTCTCCAGCCAGTTGAAGAAGTACAATTTCAGAAACTTCTTGGCGTGACATTAGACAATAATTTGTCTTGGTTGAAACATGTTTTAAATGTTAGTAAAACTATTTCTAGAAGGACTGATCAATTATCAAGGATTAAACTTTTTTTTTTATTTGCATTCTCGTAAACTATTCTATGCGGGACATATTCAGCCATTTATTGATTATTCTTCAACTATTTGGGTTACTGTCAGTGACAACGGCATGAATCTTTTAGTTAGGTTTCATACACATGCAATTAAAATGGTTATTCTGAAAAACAAAATCTTTTCGAATGATTACAAAAAGATCAATGTATTACCTCTTGCCAAGAGATTTCTATTTAATAAAGGAATTTTCATGCAGAAGATCCGTTCTGGTAATGCACCCCTTTTTTTAGGAAAACTGCCAGATTTTCTACCAAACTATTCCTTTTGCAAGAATTGGCCTGTTTAAAACCAGTCTGTCATATTCAGGTTCCACTTTATGGAATAACTTTCCAGAAGTTCTCCGCAGTGCAGTCACTAAATACACATCCTTTAGGAACCATCTTTTACAACACATTAAAACTTAGGTAACTAATTGGAGTTCTACATTAATAACATTCATCAGATTGTTTTAAATACGTCTTGCGTGCATATGTGTACAGGGCTGAGATTTAGCAAGCCAGGCTAAGGAGCCAGCCGGGCTCCTAACCTGGGAAGTTGAAATTGCCAAAATATTTCTCAGGTTGCCAGACCCCTTGATTGAAAGCACGGTCATTTTTTTAAAACTGTATAACTGTTGCAGCTAATAAACAAGATAAATTTCAACAACAACACTGTCTTTTTCCAACCAGGCACCCACTTCCGATCTCGCTTCTCTTCTTCGTATTTCTTATTCTGCTGTTTTTTTTTTCTTCTTCGAACTTTATTTTTTGGGCTGGTGGCTCCGAGACACCGCTTAAAAAGCGCCACATCGTTCGAGATTGACAAAAGACTGAGAATGGGGAATATCGAAAGTACGGCAAGTCTCGCGTGACTCATCAAGGAAGTCAGAGACTCGTTCCGATACACGCAAGGAAGCCAGAAGGCTAGGATCTCGCAGGGCAGTAGCGTTTCGCGGCGAGGGAAAGAAGAAAGTCTCGCGAGAAAAGGCTATTTTTACTTCGCAAATCCCTCGCTTTGCTAGCGTTACCTAACTTCCTAGCATGCATCGGAACGGGTCTCCGGTGCTGACTGCAGAAGCGGTTGGCGCGTGTTTTGTTTTACCATACAAGTCAAAAGTCCGTGTACAGGTACAGAATCTCTACCACTGGCGGTATTTTCAAGTCGCCAGCCGGGCGAATGGTACCCCAAATCGAGCTCGCCACACACTATTTTTAGGGGCCATTGGCGAGTTGGCGAACGTTAAAGCTCAGCCCTGTGTGTATGTTTATGCATGGACATATCTTGATTGTATTGTTACATTATGATGTTATTGCTATAAAGTTATTTTGATATACTAATTATTATTGTTACAAGCCCCAAGGGCAAGATGTAAAAAAGCACATACAGTGTTTACTCTTTTACCCTTGTTAAATAATCTTATTTTATCTTCATTATTTTATATGTTTTTTGTTAATAAAAAATGCACGATTAAAATGCAACAATTCTTATTCGGGGGAGTGGGAGGAGGCGTCATTCCCCTGCACCCACTTCCAGCGCCTAGGTGGCCCCTGAACTCCTGCCAATTTGCTCTTTTTTAACTCCAGACCATTACATGTCCTGACATTTAGTCATTAATAGTAGTCTTTGCTAGCAGAGATGAGAATCTTCCGCCTTTTAGCGGAAATCAGCTCTTTCGGAAGGTCCCAGGGTCAATTTTTAGATCGGTTTAAATCCGGTGAGAAAATTTTAGTGTATATGATTAGGGTGAGTTGTTGATTTTCGATCTCGCAGCTTATTCCCACTCGTTATTCCCATGCGGATTGTTGTCATTTGGTTCGCTCTCACTTCGTTTTCGTCGATCCACCAAGCTGCCGTAAAAAGCCGAGATAACCCGATTTCTTTCTTCCGTGTGTCCTGGTAAACGTACATGGGGCTTTCTTAGATAATAGCCATCGCATTACGGAAGTGACGTTGCGTATATAAGCCTCCCGTTTTTCTGCGCATAAGATTCCGGCTGTTCCCAGACACTCCCGCTGATAGTGACGTCACTCAAATAGGCGCTTGAAGCCCTTTCTCATGCGCTGAGTTGTAGTGCGAACGATGGAACAGCCAAAACATCACGTGGTTGATCAGCCATTGTCTAGAACAAAGCGCGACTTGTAAAATGCTTCGAAAACTAAATCCTGGAGAAAAGGCTCTTGCTACCCACATCTACAGTGCTGTAAAAAACAAGTGGAACTTTTTTAAGTGGTTAGAAGAAAAGTTGAACACAACAGTCTTAATTCGTTTGAAGGACAAAAAGATCGAAAGAAATGTGGAGTTGAATGCAGAGGCAAAGAAACAAGCCAGACTGGCTCATAAGAAAGCTCTGACTGCCCGACTTCAGGTGTTGGTGAGGAAGAGAAGTGAGATTAGAAGTCAAAAGCCACCAGCCAGGAAAGCAAGAACTGGATAGTTGCCTGGCTTCAGTTATAAAATACATGCACATGTACATGTACATAGTTCATTCAATAATTGTGTGTGTGCAGACTTTATAGCATGTTTAGTTCAGTTTGGTACCTGCCAGTTTTTATTTATACTTTTAACAAGTCTTCAAAAAAACATGAGAATGTTGTATACACAAAGAACTGTAATCCTAGTGCATGACGTAATTGTAAACTTAAGCCTGACTTCAGTGCCTGACTACAACTTCAAGGCTGAAGTTGTTCATAATGTATATATGATTATAGCATCAGAACTGTTTTAGGAACTACTGCCTGAAACCATCCGTATTTCTGCTTTCCTTGTTGTGGTTTTTCCAAGACATTATCTTGAAATTGTAAACCTTGCTTGAACAGTCAATCGAGGTATTTATGATTTTATTGTTTGGTGTGACCGTAAGAGTGTCAGTGAGGTTTCATACTGATTCTATGTATAAATGTACAACTCTGTTTTGGACAGTAATTATGTGCATTGGTAAAGCCTTGTCTTGTCATTGGTATTTAAACCATTCTTGTCTGCAATCAAAAGGAATGTTTGTTTAATAAAAGGCTTAACTGATGTTTGAAATAAATTCATTAGGCCTATGTGTTGAACTGTGGAGAGCTAACAACAGCATTTTAGTACCACAAAAACAACTGATCTGACCCCATAAAATAAGGCTCAGAATGCATAGATTTGAACCATCTTTTCAAAAAATTTGCGGGAGAGCATGCCCCCGCGACAGACTTTGCAATATTTCCTCCTTTTTGTCATTTTAGGATTCTCATCTCTGGCTAGCACATCTGTAGTAGTCTTCGATTGGCCGGGTTTAAACTAAACAGGCGACCTTGATGTGTCCGAGATCTGTCAAACATAGACTGTGCGTGCGCCCATCAGCCGCAGACGTTCAGATTGGGGCCAGCATCACTTTTGGGCAGATTGCCTGTTTTAACCTTAGTAACAGCCCGATAATAGTGGAAAAAAGTGTACTTATTCAAGAGCTATCCAATTGATTTTTCAAATTTTGAAAGCTCTTGTTGTTTTTTTTGTTTGTTTGTTGTTGTTGTTTTGTTTTTTTTTTTTGTTTTTTTTTGGCTACTCATTGAATGAGAAGAAGTTGGGGTTTTGTTTTTTTACACCTTACTGGATGTTGTGAGAACACATCTTTATTATGTGATATTATTTGCTTTTTGCAGGATTCCCATAATCCATGAAATTCATTGAAGCAATGAAAGTCTTTGGTATTTTTTAGACCCCATTTGAAGTCCTTGAATACCATTAAAATTCAGACTTTTATAATAGATCCCTTGAAAAGTCCTTGAATAATCGACTGTAGTAAAAAGTTTAGTTCACTGATTATATTTTTCTTGACCTGAAAAGAAAATCATGCCAATTTTGGACATAATTTTAGACCGATTTTGATCCTTTGCAAAACGTCATCTGCTATTCCAATGGAGGCAACTAGAAGTTATCTCTTGTCAGTTAACTCCCACTTCCACATTGGCTACTCGTTAAAAGTGACTTTTTGGAAGCAATTTCAAAATGTTTGCCTCAGGGATTATGTATTTTCAACACTATGAGATAGTACACACAAAAAAAGACAGGAAATGCTGGCTTTTGGAGTCAAAATGGAACAAACATGCCACATTTCGAAGCTGAAGCAAAGGGAGCACTGAGATTAACCTCCCAGTTCAGTGCACTGAGAAGAAAGCCAAAATCAAAACAAGAGGAAATCAGAAACCTTGACAATCAGATCGAGGAAGAAAAGCAGAAAATTAAAGACAGTTTGTGAATAAAAGAAGCGTTTGCTTGCTGTTGGCTTGTGAACTGTACTTCTACTGGTGCCTTTCTGCAACACAGAAAGCGTTTGTGTGGCTGTATTTGCCATTTTAGGCTACAGTTAGCTTTGGTGGGTTGCTTTGATTAATATATTTGAGTAGTCTCTTGTTGTTAAGTCTCTGAGGAGTTAAACTGGTACATTGAAAAGATTGTGATGTGGCAAAACGGCTTGATAGTAGATCAGTGATGTCGTTTTCGTCGGCAAATCGGCCATTCACCGATCAAATTCCAAAATGTCCTAAACAGTCATGTTCTGATCGGCCCGCTGTCCTAAGGTTTTACGCCTCAATCGGACACCAGACCTGTGCACTCTTACGATTTTGCCGTAATTTTTACGCTAAAATTTTATTTTACGCCAATTACGACTTTGAGCACAATTTTACACCTACCTTTTTTTTTTTTATCTTGTAATTTTGACTTTGGCAGTTTTGCGGATATATAATCAACAGACAGATTTCTGGAAACTTAAGTGCTGTGTGATATGTTGTGAAGTGATCCACTTGCTTTTGGTATGTATGATTCATTAATTGACATCGTGCTTTGAATCATATTTGAGTGTAAAGTTAAAAAGGCGTGAAAAAATATTTATGTTGGTGAATTACACCAAAGTTGTGTAAATTACACTTTTTGGCCTGGGAAATACACCAGCTCATTTTTCGGGGTGCACAGGTCTGGGACACCCTTTGTCCGTTTTTTGTTTGCTTGTCTCATGTCTGTTTCATTATTATTGCTTCTGGCCATATTAATTTCCTATCGGATAAATAAAGGTGTTATGAATTATTGTCGAACATCAAGTATCGGAAGCGCCAAGCAGACGACACATGCATCAGCAGAGAGAGTTAGAGTAACATCCCTTTTTGCGAACGGCGTGCTTCCGGCAATAAAACTTTTCGTTTTCTAAATGCTGCCAAAAAAGAAACCGAAACTTGTCAGTGGCGTCTCGTTTGGTGTTGGAAAGAAGTCAAAATGATGTCCGAAAGATTTTCAAAATGTCCTAAAGGTTTGTGACTGAATCGGCCAAATGGCCTATGCTGAAAATTTCTAGCAACATCACTGGTAGATAAAACCTGGCATCATCCCCTGGTGGCAAAGGCAAAGCCTGCTGCCACTAGAGGAGAAGCGGCTGAGGAACAGGGTCCTGTTCCGTCAGCTGTTCCTTCTGTTTCGGCTCCTTCTCCCAAGGGTGCTGCGGCAGTTGCTGCCGCTCCTTTGGATGGTGGTTCGAGGCAGGGGGGGCCTGTTGCTATAGCCCCGGGGGTGGCAAAATCTGCCCCTCCCTTGGCTGTAAAACCACAGCCACACAAACCTCCTGTCCCTCAAAGACCATCAGGTGGTTGAGGAGGGGCAGAGCAGGACACTGCCAACAGAAACAAACTACCAGGTGGCAAAATCTGCCCCTCCCTTGGCTGTAAAACCACAGCCACACAAACCTCCTGTCCCTCAAAGACCATCAGGTGATCGAGGAGGGGCAGAGCAGGACACTGCCAACAGAAACAAACTACCAGTTCTCAAGACTGGTCCCAAGAAGACAAATTTAGTTTCAAGCAACCATTTTGAGGCATTGTCTGATGACGATTATATGGATTGTTAATGTTATTACATTGGATACAGCTTATAAAACTTTTTTTTGACAGCTATACTCTATTCATTTACTTTTTATAGATTCTTTATAAATTAATTTTTACAATATGGAAAATATTTTACAGTGGAATATAAGAGGAATTCGCTCTAATCTTGAAGAAATAAATCTTTTACTTACAAATAAAATAGCTGTTTTAGCTCTTCAAGAAACTTTAATAACTTCAGATAGTTTTTCTTTAACAAATTATAATAGTATTCATAGCCCTATTTCTAAAACCACCCCTTCTCGAGGTGTTTCCCTTTTTATAAGAAAGGATATATTATTCCAGACTATTCCTGTAAATTCATCTTTAGAAGTTGTTGCTGCCCGTATTGCGTTTAGTAAATCTATAACAGTTGCTTCAATTTATTTGTCTCCATCTGTAAACATAAATAAACATTCTCTATTAGAAGTCATCAATCAGCTTCCTAGACCCTTTCTAATATTAGGTGATTTTAATGCTAAGTCTCCTTTATGGGGGAGTGATATTCTAGACTCCCGGGGCAAAATGATTGAGGATGTTCTTTCTGATCTGGATCTGTGTAACAGTATTCTAAGTTCTGGTTCCCCTACTTTTATTTCTTCATCATACAGCATATGTTTTTACATTGATCTGTCAGTCTGTGATCCCTTTTTGTTTCTGGATTTCAGCTGGCGTGAATCATCTTTATCTGCTTTAAAGAAAGACTTTAATATAGATTTAAAAGACCCTGCTGAAGCTTTTTCTAATATTATAACTGGAATTGCAAATAAACTTATACCTAAAACTTCTAGTAAATCTCATCCTCCCAGAAATCCATGGTTTGACGATGAATGTAAACAGTTGCTTAATGAACGAAAGAAAGCCCAAAGAAAACTTTTTTCTCAACCAACCGTTGAAAACATTATAACTTTAAAAAAACTTAAAGCTAAATGTCGTCTTTTATTTAAAAAGAAGAAAAAAGTATCATGGAGATCCTTCTGCTCTTTTTTAAATGTTACAACAAATAGTAAGACAGTATGGAGGGTGGTAAATAAACTTAAAAATAAAAATACAAATTCTACAGCACAGTGTTTAAAACGTGATAATGAAATAATTACAAATAAAAAAGAAATAGCTAACATCCTAGCAGAAACAATTAGTAAAAATTCCTTGTCAGACCATTACAGTCCAGATTTTCAAAAAATTAAAGCTTGGAAAAAAAGAACCCCATGTAATTTTAAATCCGATAATTTAGAATTTTATAATGTACCTTTCTCTTTAATTGAATTAAAAGACGCTCTGTTAAAAAGTAATAACTGTCTCAGCCCCTGGTCCAGATAATATTAATTATCAACTATTAACTCATCTCTCAGATCCCTCTTTAGAAATTTTACTAAGTATTTATAACAAAATACGGTCCTCTAATACCAGTGATGTCCCGAGGCCTCGGACATCGGTCATGGTCCGATTCGTTTGGAAAATGACCGAATGCAAACACCTGTGTCCCGTCAAATGTCAGATTCTATTTCGAAATTAGCGGTCATTGTCCGATAGTGTCACGTCACCCGAGCGGGTTCCGTGACGTCAGCACATTAAGCGAGTGATAGGATAAAACTCAAACAAAATAAATTAACACGAATGCCAGAATAACAATCACACTCTTTTATTCAACAATCTAAACATACACACACAGGACAAATGGGGAGCTAACCACCCTCCACCCCTATCAAGACCCCCGTCCCATTATTAACTAACAATTACCTCCCTTTGTTTAACCCCAAACAGAACTAAACAGCAACAGGTTTTTTTACAAAAATGCACAACAAAATCACAATCAATAATCAATTCAAAATACTATAAAATTTCAACTAAGAAATGATGGTGCTATGAATCTATAATCTTCGAACCATTGTCCAAGTGGAACTGCAGAACTGAAGCACTGTTCAAATGTTTTGTCAAGTAGCTCAGAGGGAGCTAAACAGTCACTTTCACAATATAAAGGATGATTTCTTACAACTAAATGAAGTATGTTTTTATGTGTGGCGCTGTGCAAGTCTGTGTGTGCGTGAGTGTGGTGTGTGGAGTTCCTGTACTAAAGGTAATGCCCTGATACTGGGCAAAACAGGCAGCAGTGGCGGAGTTTACTTTCACGCTTCCCCACTGTAGAGGCAAGGTCACAACACAGAATCACAACTGCGCAAGTTGTCGGTGTAGCGGAACACAGCTATACTGGTAAGGAATTAGTCAGCGTAATACAGATGATAACAGGTACAACATCAACGACATCAGTAACGTCAACAGCCCAAACCTGTAAGCAGATACACAGTCTTAACAGCCTGCCTACCAATCATAAACACTATATAATATAACACGCCGTCCTCCGTTCGCCATCTTGACCTGTTTATGCCATAATGACAACAATACAAGATGCTATGCATACATAAATTACATTTCAATAATATAATGCAACCCTTGATGCTTAATAATTCATATCTTTATAAACACAGCCATTTATATAAATATACATAATTATTGCGACCACACTTCCATCACACAGTCCTGATTCATTCCACCTCCCTCCATCCTCATCATCTTTCCCAACTGTTATAATATATCACGATTATCTCCCTTCATCCATACTATCTTGACGTACTATACTGTAACCATGCTTCCTTCATAATCATCATTTCCTTCATGCCTCTCAAGCATAGTACAATTATCCCTCTCTCCATACATACACCCCCACCCCCCCTCTCTCTCTCTCTCTCTCCCTCTCTCACATGCATTCTCCATCGTCGTCGTTGACCCACTTTTACATCAACAACAGCAACGACATTTCTCCATCATATACATAATAAGAAAATCATAAGAAAATCATACAAAATCAATAAAATCATTATGCATAAAAAAATACATCCCTTTCCCCCTCATTCAACACCATTCATTCGCGTACGCAGTCTCGGAGTACTTTTGCCACTAAGAAATTGGATTACAGGGTTTACTCACCTTATAGGCCCCGGCTTGTGACACTCCTCCTTTCCCAACACAACACAATACAACACTGTCACAATACAATGGTTAGTCTTTGAGAGTTACTTTGTGTCTGGCTATTGCTGGTTATTCTCACTTCAAAAATAACACTGATAAACGAGGACGAGGACACCTCAATTCTGTCACAGAAACTGAGTCTCGGTGGGTGTTCAATAGAGAACCACACACACCTTAGGAGATGAACTCTACACTTATTCTCTATAAATGGCAGTTACATCCCTCCTCTCTCCAACTCTGAACATTCCTACCCCGACGAGGGCGTAAGACCTTGGGTGGCTTGTATCAACAATATCACACCCTTCCAACACAGAAACTTAGTTCTAACATGACGCACATTCACAGAGTTACTGCCTGGTTAGAGTTGACCTTCCGCAAGAGCACTTCAAATCACTCTGCCTTACCAAATGCACCCGGCCACAAACAAACAGTCGAGTTCTCCTCAGTATACATATTTCTTATTATGCATAGCCCTGTTCTGTATTTGGCCTGCCCCTGTCTTCTACGTTGCTCACGGACTTTACGATTACTGCACTCTTTCATACGCAATAAGGAAAACGGTCAAGCTATTCTACGTACACTACATAACAGAGAAGTGCAACTTCGTACAAAATATAGCTCTCCCTGCTACTCTGAAACTCGTGTCGTCACAGATAGTATTATGACTAGATCGATCACTGCAAGAAACATCTGTACAAACTGGAGTGTCAAAGCCGTTAAAACGAGTTTGAATAGTGGACAATGCTAGACTATTATCACTCTTTAGTACATTCCGTCGAACAACAAAAGGGCATTTTTAAACTGTTTACACAACAGAGTTTTTGTTTTACTTTATTCATATTTATTCTCAGTCACTGTCTTCTAAAGAAGCACCATTAATCGGTTCGCTTCACAATCTGAATGTCCTATTGCTTTTATGTAGTCAGGACATGATGTCCGATTAGTTTTATGATTTAGGACATTTTGTCCTATTGCCCTCTAATCCTAGGAACACCACTGTGGTACATTTCCAGTATCATGGAAAGAGGCTGATATCATCCCAATTCCTAAACCTGGTAAAGATTCTTCAGACCCGAACAATTACAGACCTATCGCTCTAACAAGTTGTCTTTGTAAAACTATGGAACGAATGGTCTATGAGCGCCTGGTCTGGCAATTAGAAATGTCTGGAGCTTTGTCTTCTTTTCAGTGTGGTTTCTGTAAAAACAGAAGTACAGCGGACCATCTGGTTCGCTTTGAAACTTTTATTCGAAATGCTTTTATTAATAATGAACAAGTTGTTGCAGTCCTTTTTGATCTAGAGAAAGCGTATGATACCACTTTGAAACACGGTACCTTATTAGATCTCCAAGAACTAGGTTTTAAAGGTAATCTGCCGTTTTTCGTATCTAATTTTCTAACTGACAGAATCTTTAGAGTACGTATAGTACCACACTCTCAGATTTGCATAAACAAGAAATGGGTGTTCCACAAGGCAGTATTCTATCACCTCTTTTATTTAATATCAAAATAAACAAAATTGTTAGTTCTACTGTTACGTTGAAACATGCATGATGGTGCATGTGAAATGCGCACGATATTATGTGTGAAGCGCGTGCAATGGCAGGCTTGCGTGTGTGACGCGCGCGATAGATCTGTTCGTTTTATTTTGCAACGCATGCAGTGATAGAGTGTATTCAACTTTGATTTGATTTTGCGTTGTTAGAAGCTTTGTATAACGTTGATGGTTTTAGTTGGTCGATATTATTTGAGAATTTTCTCGAGTCAGTTGTTTACTATCGATCGAAGCGTATGGATAGTTCTACTTGTAACCATGGAAGCTTCCATTCCAAATAGGGTTGTATGACGTGAGACAGTGATGATGAAATTAATTCTGATTGGTTGTGGTGTTTTATGCAGGGTTATTCTCGTTTGTTCTGGAGTATGTAGAGACTATATAAGTGCCGCACTGTTTCAAAATAAGGGTGTGTGTTGTTGATAGTGAGTTGGAAAGTAAAAAGTTGAGAGTGGAAAAGCGATTGAGCGATTGTATGCAGTTGTTGATGAACGCTTAATAAAGTTGGAAAACTTTACGACGACACCTGACTTGTTGATGATTGAGCAGGCTGCGTGGATAAACTAATCAGAGTTACACCTATCAGGATTTCAAGCATCGGGGCTGACTCAAATACTGATAGAAAAACACCAACATGGAACGAGTGTAACATCTACTAAACAACATATTGATCAATCTTTATTTGTAGATGATTTTGCTGTTTGTGCCAAAGAAAAGAATCTAAATTTAATAGAAAGGCAACTTCAATTAAGTATCAATGCTATTCAAAAATGGGTAAGTGAAAACGGGTTTAAATTTTATGCAAGCAAAACTGAATGCATTCATTTTCATAAGAAAAGAGGTTTTGCAAAAACCTCAAGAACTACAACTTGATAATGTAAATATTAAGGTGACAGACAAAGTGAAATTTTTAGGTCTTATTTTTGACTCTAAATTAACATTTCTTCCTCACATTAAATATTTAAGAACATCTTGCTTTAAAAAATTAAATTTAATTAAGGTAGTCAGCAGTACTCATTGGGGTGCCGACAAAAAGACGTTACTATGTCTTTATAGATCTTTAGTGAGATCAAAACTGGACTATGGATGTTTCATTTATGGTTCAGCCCGTAGATCTTACTTAAAAGCCTTGGACCCTATTCATCATCAAGCGCTCTGTTTACGTCTGGGTGCTTTCAGAACATCACCCAAAGAAAGTTTATATGTAGAAGCAAATGAACCTCCACTAGAGCTCCGAAGAATAAAATTAGCTTTAAACTATTAAGTTTCGAGCAAACCCTAATAATTCTACCTATGATTGTGTAATAATGCCCAAGTTCAAAGTTAAATTCTTGGACAAGCCATCTGAAATACCTTCGTTTGGTTTACGTATTCTTCCTCACCTGACTTCAGCCAATATTGAAATGAAGAATATCTCTGATGACCCTCTATATACCACTTTACCACCGTGGAATGTAGACATTCCAGTTATAGACTTTTCACTAATCTCACATGGAAAGGAGACAACCTCCGACAGTTTTTAAACATTTATTTAATGAACTGTGCAGTAAATACCCTGGCTATTTTAAATTATTTACAGATGGTTCCTTACTAAATAACAGAGTAGCGGCTGCTACTGTTTCTGGCCCTAAATTTTCAAATCAAACCTGTAAACGTCTCCCTGATTACTGCTCTATATTTACAGCAGAACTGTATGCAATTCTTTTGGCCTTAAAACAAATAGTCAGCTCTAAAGAAAAATAGTTTATTATTTTTTCAGATTCCTTATCAGTTTTACAGACCTTGAAAAAACACAAAATTTTTCATCCAGTAATAGCAGATATCCTTGAGCTGTACAATTCCTTAATTAAGAATCAAAATAGAAAGATTGTTTTAGCTTGGATTCCTAGCCATATGGGAATCAAAGGTAATGAGGTAGTTGATATGGCTGCCAAAGAAGCTCTGAAACTTCCTGTTTCTACAAATATTTGTATACCTTTTACTGATTTTAAAAAGAAAATTAATGATTATGTTAAAGATCTGTGGACTAAGGACTGGTCAAACCAGATAAACAACAAGCTTTTCCATATAGTCCCAGACTTGTCGAAACGGTTGCCTTGTTTAACTAGTAATAGAAAGGTGGACACACTTCTGACAAGATTGTGCATTGGACATACTGTTTTTTCGCATTCTTTTCTATTAAACAAAACTGATCCACCTTGGTGTGACTCATGTGATTGCCTTTTGTCTGTTAAACACTTCTTATTAGACTGTCCTGCGTTGAGTAGGTACAGAAGAATGTTCTACAAAGTTTTATCATTAAAAGAATTATTTGAAACTGTTTCTTTTTTCAATATTTTTGAATTCTTAAGGATTGTTGGTTTTCTCAAAAAAAAAAATCTGACCGTGCTATTTGAATAATTTGTTGTTATTTTTTTAATCTGTATTAATCATCTATATTGTTGATTTTATATTGTACATGTATTTTATACCTTGTTTTTAAACATTGAAACTTCGTTTACTTCGATTATTAATCTTGTAGTGGTCCTGATATTACCTACCTAAGCTGTTGATAGGACCCTATAAACAATAAATAAATAAATAAAAAACCTGGCCTTCAGGCAGGAAAAACTCCTTCAATGGGCTCAGATGTTAACAGGCAGATCACTATTTGGAGTATTGAAATATAAAGAATGTAATTTGATATTGGACTGCACTTTTTACTTTTGATTCAGCATAGTAATATTCAGCATGCATTAAGTATATTTCTTTATTTGTGTTAGTTAAGGCGCTGTTAGTTGAATGTTGTCAGTGTAGACGTGTTGTTTTAATTGTTCTTGAAATGTATTGTAGTTTCCTGATAATGTCCAGAGCTGCCAAGTGCTACGCTTTGGGCGTAGTTTGCAACGCTAGAGTTGACTTGGCTACGCTGTTACGCCCGGTCTCGATTTCCTACGCCCGGTCAAATTTTGTCTAGCGTACCACTTTTTGACAAGAAAGTGGCTGTGTAAAACTCGCACAGCAACAGCAAGTCGCCGTGTGACCGTTTTGTATCTGCCGCACGCACGCACACTGCGTCTGTGTTAGCCAATTGGAAAGCGCAGTACAAAATAACCGGAAACAGCTTAACCGCCATCTTAGTTCTTCATGGTTTTAGACCGTGTCAGTGTGCAGATTTTTACCATTTTCATTTTAACATGTCGAAGCGACCTGCTGGAGCGAGTACAACGAATGAACCGCCCAAGTCCAAAATGCGTCATGCTTGTCAGAAATACCGAACGAAATACAGTGAAACACATCCGTGCATCACTTCTTCAAAAGTCAGTGCCCAGCACGTGTTTTGCAGCATTTGCTACATGGACATTAAAATAAGCCATGGTGGAATGCATGCTGTAGAAAAGCACGTCACATCCAAAACACACGAAGACAAGGCAAAAGTAAATAAGCGTATGACCTTGTTCAGGGTTAACATTTTGTTGAAATGCTACTCCCAAACGCCATTTTGCTACTCCCAAGTTGCCTTTTTGTTACTCCCGACCAACAATAGCAGTTGGCAGCTCTGAATGTCCTTGAAAACTCCTTGAATTTTCTGCGCCAATTTGTGTGTGATCCCTGTGGTTGAGTTAGATGGGGTTGTTGCAGCTATCAGGCCATCTCCATGCTGATGCAGCTGAATGGTAAAGACGTGGAGGAGGATGAGAATTACAACATCACCGTCTGTAGCGCTTTTTCCCCCAAGACGCACACCACATCCCTGGTTCTTCTACAGATTGAAGTGGTGCAACCTGAAAATGCGGCCTATGGTATGTGAGTTGAGATTTCAAAGTTGCGCTTGTGTGGGTCAGGCCCCAAAAACTATGGACTAGTGTTCACATTCTTCAAGCAAGTGGGTTTTCCCACACAAATCATTGTTGTCTCCCTTTGGAAATTCAGCGCTAGCTTTTATTGATTGTTATGGAGATTATAGAATAATTATACAGTTTACATTTGTGTTTCAGTTACGTGTTTATTTGTATAGTTGCTGAGTTAGTGCATTTTTTTGTCTTCACATTTTTGGTGTTTGTCTTTTGTTGATGTTGCTAGTCTATATTCTTTGCCATTAGTGTTTTCAGCACGTTTTAGATCTCCATAACTTATGTTAGTTTGCAACTTTGCATGAGCATATTAACTCATCCTCACAAGAATCTTTAGCTCTCATACAAAATATATTATATTTTATTTTGAAAAGAATCTGTTCAGGGTCAGTCATCTCTAATAAAGACAAGGAGAATGACTCGGACCCAACTCAGAAACGAAGCCAAAGGCGTCATCCGAAACATATCAAGGCTGCATAAGAAGTGATTGACAGATGCTGAGAAAAAGATGTGCTCACAGACACACTGTTATGCTCAAGGAAGATGGGCATCATTACATGGTTTTGGGATCTGAAATGGAGGTGAGAGGTTATACAGATGGTGCTACTGGGATTCAGCGTCATTTAGAATGCAGTAAAGAAGTTTAGTGTTGAACAGAGTGAACTTTAAATGAAAAAACTAAAAGAAAATTATAGGTGACTTTTTTTTTTAGTTTTTTTTTTTTTAGTTTTTTTTTTGGTCATTCCCTGGAGTAAAACTACACAAAAGTATATAATGTAAATAATTTTGTGTGATAGGTGATTAAAAAATAAAAGAATGAATGTTTATTAAACGTATAAATATTTTTGCACAAGAAGCGTGATCATGGGCTGAATGCTGAAGGTGTTTTTGATTGTTCAAGGTTTATATGCAGTGTTTCCCACAGCTTTTTTTCAGAGAGTCCTTGGGACTCTCTGGTGCAAAATTTCAAGAGTCCCCTTACAAAATGTGAGAGTCCCCTTACAATTCCTACATTTACCTTGATTTTGATTACCAACATCACGGACACACAAATACGCCTCAAAGTCAAACAAAGCTTAGTTTTCAATGCAACTTTATTGAAAATTATGAATAGCGATAAAACAAGCAACACAACAAAAAGAATAGCCTACTGTTCTGATAAATGTTACAAAGGAATCCATCATTGACTAGAGGAACCTTAACCCCTTACCTGCCGGAATAAAAAAGCGCACCTGTACTCCTGTATGCCGGAGCAAAAATTTGACTTTTGAGGGTGTGTTCACTAAAACGTGAATAAATCAGGCATTTGAAGATATATCTCTTAGATATTTGGCAAGTTTTTTTTTGTAACATCCCTGGCTTCAATTTCAAGTAAAAATAGTTTCATTTGACAAGACATAAATTTTTTAAGTAATTATTTATTCTTGTTTTTGTCCGTGGTCAATCATTTTTGGAACATAAAAACACACATGAACACAAAAAATGCAGCACAGAACACCACATAAAACTGGTGTAACAAAAGGACAAACATCAAGCACTCATTAAACTACTTGGAAATTAACTTCACTGCTATATCATCCACAGAAATAAGGGGTACCTGTCTATGGTAATGCCAGTCCGAATCACACGTCATACACCACAGCTGTAGAGATTCAGCCACTAACAAAGTCACAACCCACAGAGCAGCCAAAGTCCACACACTACTTCCAGTATATGAATTTTGTGTGATAAGGTCTTCATCATCACTTTCTTGATCATTTAGGACCTCTTGAAGCACTTCAAGTGCTGAATATCCTCTGAAAACAGACCTCGTAGTACCCTCTCATGGACCACCGTCCGCCATTTTGGCTTCATGACTGAAGACTGAGAAGTACTGATATTTCAAAACTTGTACCAATTTCGGTTTTTACAATTTATAACAGTCAAAGGGAAAGAACCGTTGGTTGGAGATTTCTAGCTGCTCTGCCAACAGTTACTGCTGTTATCTCCCTTCTTTGGTGACTACAGAATGCTGAGGAATAATACACGCACGGCGAACGTTTTTGAGCACACAGGAAGCAGAAAATCAAGACGCACGATGTGCGGCTGTGGGCAGTTAAGGGGTTAAAATCACATAAAATGACCATAGAACAAACATGAAATGGTCATACGACAATTTGCACACATCAATCTGCATGTACTGACAAATTGTCTGTAAAAGCAGTTAGTGTTAGAGGGGACTAAATCGATGACCAGAAGAAAAAAAAAGAGACAAAAAATTCTGTTCAACTGCGTATTACAGACAAGATCATCATTGCCTAGTCTAGGGAAAACTAAAAATGATGATTCAACATTCAACGATTGCATCGTCTTCCGCATTTCTGCGGGTTATCGTTTTCCGGAAGCAAACAAAAAGGCTGCGCATGCGTGTCAGCGCAGTCAGTGGGTATGGGAGATCACCGCGCTTACTCGGCTCGGGCGCACGATAGCTCATCGGCGCCAGGATACATAACGGCAGTAAAAAAAAACGTTGCGTCCCTTGTGACGCACCATTTTTGTTTCCATGCGTCCTTTTTCAGTTTTTGTGCGTCTCTGACGCACGCATGTGCGTTTTGGGAAACACTGATATGGAAGCAATTAATAAATTATTAATCAAAACTAGATCCCTTTTAAAATCTCTCATGGCTCATCTTACACCAGATTACCAAGCTTTTGCCCATTCACACCCTGTCAGGGTGGAGAACTCACCGCGGATTTCCGCGGAAAGCATTTGCATTTCCGAGAAAAAAATATTGAGTTCCGAGTGTGAGAAGCTGAGGGGCTACCCTTTACTGGGAATAACGGCCAAAAGCGGCCGAAGGTCTAAACAGGCAAAACGTCCAAAAGCGTCCGTATCAACCATGTGGTTATATTCTCGCGTTGTTTGAAAGATTGCGAGACTTCCGGCAATTGACTTCCGGTTTATTATGTTGTGAAAACATTCGACTGCATTTCCACAAGTTTTCTCTGTGATGCGTTCGTTTTTTCGATTTTTTTTTCAAAATTTCTTGTGTGTGTGCCTAAAAGGGATGGTTTGGATTCTTCGACTGATGAAGGGGAGTTTACAGGCTTCCATTTATCAGACATTAAAGTGAGAGAAATGGACTTTGAGTCGGAGGAAGAGATCGGTACTGACATTAGACAATTAGTGTCAGTAGTGTGCATGCATACGATCTTTCAGACTGGCATGAAAGTGAAGAAGAGGGGGCTTTTTGGGACTTTTTAAAACTTTTTTTTGTATACACATGGAGTAATAAAAAACAAGACATGACAAGAGAAGTATAACAAGGTAGATAATCAAAATAGAATTTATTTCTGTTCATTTTGCATTTTATTTCATTTAAATCTATACACTAGACACTAATACCTAAGATGTGGTGTTTTTACTAACGTACCCCTAAATATCTCTAAAATTATAAAAATTCTTGCCTGTTTACAGCTAAAAAATAGACAAACGTGTGCCCAGTAAAATTGGAAATGTGGAGTTTGTGTGTAACAGTGGTGGACCTCAAACTTTGTTAGGCCTACAAATCAAGATTCTTAACGTTTTTGAAAGACATGTGCATAAAACATTCTTTTTTGTTGATTTTTGTTTCTATTCATGTTTAGTTTTTGCTTTTTGCTTTCAGGAGAGGCCCTAAATTACTTTCAAAATTGCATAAATTCATTTTCTTCCAGGGGGCGAATACCGGGGCTTGGCCCCTGGGCCCCTGGGCCCCTGGGCCCCGGCCGGATTTCAGAGATTTCTTTATTCAGTTGTTCTCCACCCTGCATGGGTGTATATTAGATAGCTATGAGGGCTGAAAAGCTAGTGTAAGGAAAAAGGCTGTGCTTGGGCAAATTGTTGCATCCATACATGCTCCTTTGACCGCAGACAGGAAGCTCAAGTTTCCTATACAAGGATGCAAAAATAAAAGAGCTAGATCAACACATAAGAAAAGGCTGTGTCGCATTTTGAGGCTCATTGTCACCAAACTGTTGAAAGTGTTGTCAGCGGAGTTTGGCCAGTCATGTTTCTGTGCACTAAAAGTCAAGATTAGGGGTTTTTCTGCGCTTTTCTTTTAGCAATAGAATTTGTGCATCATGTAAATCATGTTTGAATATGTACAAATGGTTGAGAGCCTTACAGTGCTATTTTATTTCTTATCATTTTTATGCGTTCATGTTTTCTTATTTTTGTGAAGTGAGCTAATTGATTAGGGGTCTCATGTCCTCATAGTTGGCATTCAGAAGTGTATTAAATCTCCACCGAGATTGAGCAATCACCTTTCGATTTTCAATAATACAGTTAATTTTCTTTAGGAATTCCCGATTGTGGGCAACCTGTAGAAAATTATGTAACTTGGATGGTGCTCTGATATTAGTAAATACAAGCAAACACTTAGCACAAATGAACATAATTGGCAATAAGATATTGATGATGATGTCCACTTGTATTCGCACATATTCATGCTGGCAGCATGCTCAGGGCGCAAGAGGTTGAGGGAAAAGTGTGAAGAAAAAAAATTATTATGCCCACAATAAAATGCATAAATGCAGCTTTGATGCTTTAGTGTTGAAAATTGCAGTTTAATGTTTTTAATGTAAATTTTTAACTGTTACTCATCACCCATGTGACGTGGACGAATTTCAAGCTGCCTTTTGGCATTTGACCGCATTGGACACGAGCATCATAAAATTTTAAGTCCGTGCGGTGGAAAGCATGTGTACACAGACTAGAACTTAATTATACTCTCCTCTGAAGTAGGAGGTGACCTGATAAGCTCATACCTAAATTATTTTGTCCCCTACCAGAATCTAACTGGCCCGTTCGGCGCTAGTCTCTTCAGCATTGGAGACCAGCATGCTATCGCCTGATCTAACAAGACACCTTATAGTAATGTGAAATAATGTGGGATCTTTTGTATTACATTTTTTATGTCTCTCTGCTTTCCATCGCACAACTGTTATTTTCTCCACTCAAACAGCCCATACCGTCTTAAAATTGCTTGGTAAAAATAACAAGCATGAAAGCATAAAACACATGAAAAATGTGGCACTGTTTTATAGGTCAAACTGTTAGTTATTTGTATGTGCTTGTTTTGGCCACTTCAAAGATATTGTTGCTATTTTTTAATTTTTTCCCATAATATATTGCCTACAAGTGTTCCATTATTTGCTTAAAATATCGCTATTGGTTTTGATATTGCACAAATGTCTAATTTTCTTGCATGATCTAATGTAAATTACATTTGTTTGTCTTTCCCATTTTTTTCTTTTGTTTTTTTTCCCAGCAAGATGTCTGGAGTATCACTGCTCTGGTGAGATTTTTGTGCATGTAACTGGTTTTTAACCCATCTTTGAGGATGGTGCTTACAAAGCACGTTTGTATGAATAGATGGCACTCTTATGCCTAGAGCATCAGCCTCTTTTTACAAGAGTCCAGCCGATGGCAGAATGTAGACCTGCACAGACTATACTTCAGTTTATTCTCTCATATGAGAGAGTAAGCGCTTTCTAAGCTCTGAGTATATTGTAAACCATTGTGTGTGTTATCATTTCAGTATTCCACAGATAATTTTCTGCTGTTATAAATTGTTTGGTTATTTGAAATTTTTTTTGTTTTATGTCCATTTTGTGATCAGACCATTTATGGAGTAATGTAAAGCACTTTTTGGTTGTTGTGTACATTGGTTGTTGTATTCGATTTTCTTTGGTTGAAATTGTTACACATTTATCTTGAGCAGACCTTTTTAAACAAAAAATATTATTGCTGGTTATTTTGTGCTGTTGAAAACATTCATATTTGTATAGTATTTGACTATTTAGTCTTCATTGAGTTTGATTTTGTTTTGTTGAAACTTTAGGCATTCACTAATTCAGTCTTGAGCTAGACTTGAATGTGTTATTAGTTTTCAATATTGTTTCTGTTAGCTGTTATACTTGTATTCATAGTTGACGACTATTTTGGTATAATTGTATTTGACTTTGTTTTGTTGGAATTTTATACATTCAGGTTTCTTGGGTGTGAGAAAATGTTTGTTTTTTTCTCAGTATTTTTATGATCATTTTCTGCTTTTGTGAAGTATTCATAGACCTATTCATTTTTTTTTAAAGCTACTTTGTTGTCAGTGTGTTTGGTATTATGCATATGAAAAGTTGTATTTAGCTTTAGTAAACATTCTTGTCATTGGTGATGATGCACTATGGTAAAATCCCCCCATGGTTGTGCCGGGGGTTTCTGTATAAATAGTATCCCCACTTTTTGGAAATTTAGCGCTTTTAATTTCTCATTTGTTCTTTCTCATTCCTACTCTGTTCTATCAATCTACTATTTTATCTTCTTCTTCACTAGACCAGTCAGTCACCTTTTTTTTTCTTGAAATCTCTTCCTGGACAAAACTCCTCATTTGTGTGTGAGATCTGTTGTTTCAACTTGGGAATATTGGACGCTTTTTGCCAAATGGTCAGTAGGGCTTCCTATGATATTATTTAGCAATGTAGGCATTTTATATGAAAGTGTTTTGTTAATATTTTATAATGATGTTTGTATTCTATTTTGTTTTTGTAAACGGGGGTTCGATAAATTAGAGGCAGGGTTCGTACGAGACTTGAATACTCTTGAAAATACTGGAAAAATAATTTTCATTTTCATTCAAGACCCTTGAAAATTCTTGAAAATTAGCAAATGTGTCTGTAGTTGTTGAAAGTTCTTGAATTTTGACAGAAGGAAGACAAAAAATGTTCATTCACTAATAAAAACAACCACCAACAAATCACGAACTAATAACAATAAAATTAAATTGGTAAATACTCAGCAGTTTGTACTTTCGCTTATACCGGAAGTCGGAAGTGGTCCCTTCATTAATCCAGGCAACTGCCGGTGTTATTTTCTAAGTCGAAGAATCTTCACGGTTTCATCTTCACGGTTATGAAGTTGGGTTGAAGTTGCAAAGATCAAGATGCCTAGCGGAAAATGCCATTTTAATAAGTGATGGCTTGAGCACGAACTCTACAGGTCTTGGCTACAAGAAGATCCAAAGAACAAGCACGAAGCGAAGTGTTCATCATGTGGGGGGATATGCTGAAAGCAAGAAGAATTGTCATTCAAGCCGTTCGTGAAGTTGGTGGTGCAGAAAATGTAAATGTGTCCAAGGAGTTGCTGAGCTCCACCAGCTCTGCAAGAGCCAAATATCAAGAGTATCTTGATGACCAGAAGAAGCACGAGGAGGTACAAAGAACCTCAAAGAAGAGGAAAGCTGAGGAGGCAGAGCTGTCTGACATGAAAAGCAAGAGGCAGAGACTTTTCGACGATTATAACAGCTTGCAGGAGTCTGCAGACAGACTTGCAGAGGAGGCGGCAGAGAAGAAGATGTCTCTTTTGCTGGAGTCGAATGCACTTAGAAAAAGAGCCAAAGAACTGCAGGCAGAGGCACAGAATCTTTTAAAAAAATATTAAAGAGAAAGAAGCAAAGTGAAAAGTCACTGCCTGTTGACTGATTGAATGAATCATTTTTGACAGCCTATGCAAAGATGTGCATCATTAAGATTCTTTGTTTTATATTATTAAATTAGTCATGACTATACTAGTCATAAACCGCATGTATAAAATAAATAAAATTTCTTTTGATTGAAGAATGTTTTTGTCCCCAAAATGTCATAATTAAATACTTTCTCTGTTTGTTCACTGCAGATAACAAAAAAAAAAAACCAGCCAAAACAGCATGATTTATAACATGAGAACAAGTAATTAATACATAAGATGGATAATAAGTCACGGTATAACTAAAAACAAGCCCGCGAATGGGTTCTTGAATTTTGAATTTATGGGTCTTGAAAGTACTTGAAAAGTTCTTGAATTTTGCCTTAATTGTTCTGTACAAACCCTGTAAAGAGGATAGCCTCAGCGTCCCCTGCGTGGGATGCCTTTATTGTAAAGTGACCAGCTGGTAGAGTGCCTTCAGTGTTACCACTAGGGTTGTTTTAGCAGATCTTTTATGTGGATTAGGGGCAAGTCCTCTTTCAGCCAAGTTGTGGTCTTGATTTTGTGGTCCTGATTCAGCTCTTTGCAGTTTGCTGGACCCTGTAAGCAATGAATAACTATGGTAAAATACAGTATTACGAACAGCCATCAAAATCTGCGTTTCTTTTGGCGTTGTAACTGTTTTCATAGTTTACTGTAGAAGTAGTAGTACTAGCAAGGGGTTTTCATTTCACGCCAAAGCCTTCTTTGTTTCATTAGTGAGGAATTTGTGAGTTACCAGCAAGAACGTAAGTATAACAAAGTAATTCCTCTGAGCTGCGTCTTCATGTTCTGAATATCAATTTTGTGTTTTGTTTCCCCCGTTGGAGTGCAGGGGGTTTCAGTATAAATTGTATCCCTACTTTCTGGAAATTTCATGCTTTAAATTCCCACTGTCGCTGTCTTTCTCATTTGCTCCTTCTCATTCCTGCTCTGTTCTATCAATCTGCTATACTATCGTCTTCTTCGCTAGACCAGTCTCCTACCTTTTTTCTTGAAAACTCTTTTGGGACAAGACTCCTTGTTTGTGTATGAGGTCTGTTGGATCAGCTTGGGAATATTGGACGCTTTCTGCCAGGTGGTCACTAGGGCTTCCTATGATGTTATTATTTAGCAATGTAGACATTTTATATGTATGTGTTTTGTTGATAATTTATAATGATGTTTGTATTCTATTTTGTTTTTGTAAACGGGGGTTCGATAAGTTGGGGTGAAGCCTCAGCCGTCCCCTGCGTGGGATGTCTTTATTGTAAAGTGACTGGCTGGTGGAGGGCATTCAGTTTTCCCACTAGGGTTGTTTCAGCAGATCTTTTATGCGGATTGGGGGTTGTCCGGTCTTGATTTGGCTCGGAAGAGTCCGCTGGACCTAAAGCAACAATTATGTAATGTTATGTAATGTAATGTGTTTTGTTGTACAGATATTGACCGTGTTTTGCATACAGTCCGTAGCGACAAAACTGTACATTTTAACATTTGTTTTCAGTTTCTTCAGGTTTGGTATAATAATTATCTATATGTTCACAGTTACTTTGAATCAGTTTCAGTTATGTGTACAACAGTAAGATAAGAGAAAATAAGTATAGGATAATTATATAAATGTTTACATTTTCAGTTGTATTTGGTGGGAAAACGTGCCTAAATGGGGCAAAACAAGTTTGCAAGGAAAGCCAAAACTATTTTGTAGATAATGTGTAACACATCCCTGTTGTGTACGGCAGGTCGGCAGTGTAGATATTGTCCTGCACATTTCAGAGTTTAGTTTTCGAACGAATTTGTCACCCATGCAGGTAATATCTGAATCACTTTCTTAGCAGCCACAGAACAGTCCATCAAGGTGAAGGGAACATGGAACGAAAGGCTCACCAACCCATTCTGATGTGATTGATTGGTTGATTGTTACTTGTAGAGTGCTGATAATTCAGGCTGTCACAGCATTTTCATGGCGCATTGAAAAAAAGAATATTTGACAAGTTTCAAGTTTTTGTGTACATGATTTGAACCTACAGCCTAACAGGCTTTCTACGGACAACGCTTTTACCAAAGGAGAAAAAGTTCTATGCCGGAGTTGTTCTTATTTATAATTTAAAACTTAATGGATACAACGAACATGTACAACGTTGCTTTGCTTACACCAAATGTATTTTTATATCCCAGACACCAAATTTCGATGGATATAACTAAGTCCAAGTATGAAAACATCACAAAAGCGGAAATGATGTAAAAATGCACAGTTCTAGTTTGCAGAAATGTTGACATCATTCAGGTGTCTGTAGAAAGACGCACATGCTTTATGGGCACGTTTCTTCTTAACACTTTGGAAACATCATTATTTTGCACAGTACTAGTTTAAAAAGCATGTTATTTTTAGATCTGGCAGAAAGTGACAGGCCTTTTCTTTTTTGTTCTTGGCACCTAGAAACTTTTCACAGGTATAAGAAATTATTCATTTTCTGAAAGTACATGAATATGTATGTCCTGAAAATATTCAGGGTTGTACGTTACTGTCTACTTACTCCGATACACTTTGAACGAAGAAAAGGTATATTTCATAACCCCCATCGTTATGACTGAAACTGTTACTGCTATCCAAAAGCTAATAGAAGCATTCACTTTCAGAAAAAATGCAACGGACAAGATTTTACTGTTAAAGTAAACGATTGCTGGTCATGCATCTTTCACACTGTCACAATAAATCCATTGGAAAAAAGTGCGGAACCCATCAAAACGATCGCTAATGAGGCACAGACAAGCAGGGCTGATAAATCAGCCCCATCATCTCATAAGGGTTGCGATCATGGCGGCAAAATAGATATGAATTCAGCTCGTTGTGATAGAGAACTTGAAACATATGGTATGTGGGAGCCCATCCGCATAAGGAGAAAAGGCTGATGTAGCCAAGGAATTTGAAATTCCACCATCAACGCTGTGTCTTCTCTTAGAATACAGACTATTTAGCCAAATGACAACAGTTACGTTGCATATTGAAAATTGCCCCGATATTGGTAAACCGTCACACATTCACACCACAGGCAAATATCATCATTCTTACAGAAAAATATCTCTCACTCACAAAATACTTTACAGGGGTGGGAATTGTCCGCCATTTGGCATTTCCGCCATAAAAAAAATCCCATCCGCAAAAAACAATAATGCTTCCGCCAAAAAAAAAAAAAAAAAAAAAAAATCACTTTTGCGGTGTTTAGACACAGCGCAACAGAAGTCTCACCAGAAGTGAGAGGTCGAGGTCGTTGTACTTAATCACCGCCATCATGTCTTTAAAGGCTATGATTGTACAGCGTGGTGAAACTTTTCAAGAAGGTTTTGGCGTCAAAAACAAATGGAGGTGGGATTGGTTGGAGTACGAAGTCAATGATGTGTTTTAGCTGAAGAGCAAGTTGGAATGTCATTGCTTGCCATATTGATGTTGGAGCTATGTTTAGTTTTGACAGCTGATATTCAGATGTTGAATATAAAGCTGTGTACATGTTCAGCTACTATGCACAAATTTTGTGTGTGTGTGTACAGCTCTCTCTCTCTCTCTCTCTCTCTCTCTCTCTCTCTCTCTCTCTCTCTCTCTCTCTCTCGCTCTCGCTCTCTCACATCGGTCCTGATTTGGCTCGGAAGAGTACGCTGGACCTAAAGCAACAATAAATCAATCAATCAAACTCTCTCACATAATCACTGTACATGTATACAGTTATATACAAAAATCCTTTTTGAATTTATGTTATTTTCTTTATGCAACGTGTCTGTTAGTTGTGCATTGTTTATCAGCACTACATCACAGCATTATATTCTTTGGTCATTCAAACAAAAAGCACAAGAAAAAAAGACAAAAAAGAATGTTTTTCATACTTCAAAACTACTTACATTTTGCAATCAGAATACGCCAGATTGCACAGATTTTGTTTCTTGATTTTGAAAATTTTTTTTGGGGGGGCATGCCCCCGGACCTCCCTAGTTTCCTTTATTTTTCACTTCAGCAATTCCCACCCCTGACTTTAAAATACTTCAAAATCTGAAAGACACCATTGCAACGTAGGATGCAATTACTCTGGACACATAAAATATCCAAAATGGATATATCTATATCGTAGACAGCCAATTATACAGAATGCAAAAAGAAAGCCTGCATGCACACATGACATAGGCAAACACTTTATTTTAAAAAAAAAAAGGTACACCAATATATGTTTAAAAGAACACAATTGCAGTGAGAGAACACACGAAACATTTATAAGAATAAAAGTGCACGTTAACTTAAAAACGGCGCTCTCTCTCTCATGAGACACTTCCACAGAAATGAGCACACATACTTGGACTCGCGCACACAGGTAGACACATATACCTTACACTTTCTAGCCTAGGGGTTAAATCAATCTCTCCTCACTCTTATTCACAATAACATGACGAGAATACAGTTTGAGGTGTTCTGGGTTGTAATTCTTGCATCAAAGACTTTTATTAGAGAAACTATGGATTTTCCGAATACAAACACACAATGCGGCCACTAACCGTCGACTTTGGGTTAAAAAAAATGTCCCTTGGACTTTGACGTAAGCGTGTTCGACTGTACTTGTAACCTCTCACCCATTTGTTAATTTAAATTCTACATTATAACTGAGTAAAACAGAAATGTTAATGTACATTTGAGTTTCTTTTTCTTTAAACGTTCAATGTATGTAGAGTTTGTTCAGGGGTTAACAAACGGTATTTATTAAAGAAATGTAAATAATGTTTGGTGTCATAAGCTGTTGATATTTCAAGTTTATGTGTACATGTATGCACAGTGTGTATTATAAAGTGCTTATTTGTGGGGCCATTTTCTACAAGAACTACGTATTTTTATTTACATATATGTATTTGAAATTTTGTTTCTTTTTTCTTTTTCATGGCAAAATGTGCTTTTTGCAAAGATAAATGTGGATTTTTTTAAATTTTTAATAAATAATTATATAGTAGTAATAGTTCATGTCCTCATTACATTTTGTTTAAAAAATTGGTCATATTAAAAATAATATCGGGGATTGAACCCCTAAAATTTGGTTTGTCATCATTTGTGTTATAGTTAAAGTATCTGTCTCTCTATCTCATCTCATATCGATCACATATATACAAATAACAAGATGCATGTTGTAGACGTTTGTGTGCAAGTCTCAGCTGCGTGTGTGTGTGTGTATGGCTAGGTAGAAACGACGTTACTCTGACAGAAACTCTACGTACTTTCTTTTGACGGCCCCGTTATTTTGACGTCAAAATAGTGTTCCGTTAGGGTTAGGGCTGTGTTAGGCTTAGAGTTACGTTTAGGGATAGCTTCAAAATAATGTCAAAATGGTAGTAACTGTGTCAAAATAATGTATGTAGAGTTTCACGACAGTCATCACAACGTCGTTTTTACAAAAATGTGTGTGTGGGCATGTAGAAATGACGTTACAGTGACACACTCATAAAACTCCACATGGTTTCGACTTTTTTTGGAAGGCTGCCCTATTTTGACATCAAAATAGGGTTCCGGTAGAGTTACAGTTTTAGGGTTTGGGTTAGGGGTTAGGGATAGCTTCAAAAATTTGAAAATGTCAAGAAAATTAAAAGTGTCAAAATAATGTCTGTGTTTTTTTTTTCACAAGTCATCGCAACATCGTTTCTACACACATGTGCGTGTGTTTGTATTGATTGATTGTTGCTTTAGGTCCAGCGGGCTCCTCCGAGCCAAATCAGGACCGGACAACCCCCAATCCGCATAAAAGATCTGCCGAAACAACCCTAGTGGGAAAATTGAATGCCCTCCACCGGCCAGTCACTTTACAATAAAGACATCCCACGCAGGGGACGGCTGAGGCTTTACCCCAACTACTCGAACCCCCGGTTACAAAAACAAAATAGAATACAAACATCATTATAAATCATCAACAAAACACATACATATAAAATGCCTATAGTGCTAAATAATATCATAGGAAGCCCTAGTGACCACCCGGCAGAAAGCGTCCAACACTCCCAAGCTGATCCAACAGACCTCATACACAAACAAGGAGTCTTGTCCAGGAAGAGTTTTCAAGAAAAAATGTAGGTCATTGATCTAGCGAAGAAGAAGATAGTATAGCAGAGTGATAGGACAGATCAGGAATGGGAAAGAGCAAATGAGGTAGACAGCGACAGTGGGAATTTAAAGCACTAAATTTCCAGAAAGTGGGGATACTATTTATACTGAAACCCCTGGCACTCCAACGGGGGTACTGTTGCCGCAGTGAATCAGTCATGCCTACAAAGGCAAGACAGGTTTTCAACTGGGGCTTTCACTTTTCCCTTTATAGGTTAGAACAATCTACAGTGGCAAAATTGCTCATGACCCCAAGGGGTGTGTGTTTGTATGTCTTTGTTTACACAGTGTTATCTGGACTAGACGGTGAACATCTACATAACTTGTACTGACATGCCTACTTGTTTATACGTCAGAACAATGATCCGTTAGGGTTAGGGCTGGGTTTGGGTTAGGGAAAGGGTTAGGGTTCGAACACTGCAAAGTACTTAAAAATGGGGACGAAATATGACCCATTGTCAGCACAACGCATGTGGCGTTTCGGGAAAGTCGATAATACTGTGTAACCTCGGTTGTGTGTGTGTGTGTTGCGTGTTTGAAGCCTGCTTTGATGTTTGCCTCCCTTTTATTGATCTGTGTTATACTGATTTGTCCCCCTTTCCTGTGAATGTGACATTGTCGTAACTGATATCGTTTTAATATTTTTGTTGTGCAAATAATTATTGTATTTCTGATATTGAATTTTAAAGAATTTAATAACAGTTAAGTTTATTTTAAAGTTTTATTATGGCCTATGTGTGTGATAGAGGTGTACAAGGTGTGTTTGGATAAGAAAAAACGAATAAATCTCTACAACAACAAATAAGAATTGTTTATTTTGCATCCTTTTATCTATTCAAATGCAATACAAATGGCTGTACATAATTCTTTGATGGTAATAAAGATTTGCTGACTTGAGCTGACATTGAATTGAATAAGTCAACGTTCAACGTTGATCATCAACTTTCATACCAATTATTGACAGGCTTTCAATACCCGAACGTTGAGACGTGTGCGGACGCCTTTATATTTTTTATCTGGCTCTAGAGCTTGTTTTGCAAATTTTCTCGCTGACATAACAATGCAATAACATCGTACCGCCTTCAGCTCCCATGATCCAGTGAGCGAAAACAGTGACAGGTCGCTTTGTGCCTGCTGACAGTGCAGACGCAGAATCTCTGGACCGTAGCCAAATGCTAGGATGGCTAAGGTTTCTACTAGATGATGAGGCGGTGAACAGTCGTGCTTCGATATTTCGATTGTCCTTTTTTTTTTTTTTTTTTTTAGCCTACTAATCCAAACGAGAGTATAGGGGTCTGTGCTGGGGTGGAAGAAGCTGAAATTAGCCGACGCTAACGTTCACTCGGCCAGACTCAGCTAAGCTGTTTATGGACGGACTAAGTGACCTTTTCTTTTTTATTCTAGATGCTATTATAATTAAGCTTATTGCAGAATCCAGTCCATTTCCTACAACAAGACTACTGTTATGTTATATCAGTTTATAGTCCCCTCTCTTCCCGATAAGGATTTTCAGAGAGGAGACTCTGATCTTGACAAGACTACTTCTGCTTGCAGGGGTTTTACACAACTGTCATATCTCCCCTCTTCCCCTCCCAATGCCATTGCACAATAACCCCAATCAGTCTATCCGGTTGTGGTTGTTCGGGGTACCTACCTATATCATAAGAAACAGGCTGATAAAGCGAAAGGGTGAAGGGCGAAAGAGATGGTCGATCGGCACTCTCACAAAGCAAGTCCAGAGAGAAGGGGAGGTCCCTAATGGCCTTTCTTAATCGCAAGGTTCGTGAAAGTTTACGAACCTTTTTTTTTTCCCCGAGGTTCTCAGACCCCGAACTTAGGTTCCCGAACCTTTTGGACATCAATTTAAAAAAAAAAGTATTTAAATAAAGAAAGATTCCTTAACCTTTTGGGGAAAAAAAGGTTCAAGAACCTAGGATCCCCGGACAAAACAAGGTTTAGAAACAACCTAGGTTCGGGATCTGAGAACCTCGAGGAAAAAAATAGGTTTGGTGAACCGCCACGAGCCTTCCAATTGAGACAGACCCTAACGCATCTCTCCCGTTAACTATTAGACATATTCCTTTTATTTCTTAGTCTAAAATCACTTCGTTGAATAGATGTTAAATGAAACAAACAAACAAATCTGTTCGACATATCTTAGTAGCCTATCTTAGTACCGTAGTGGAATCAAGAAGGCTCCTACGCGTATCGGTTCTAGGCTTGCTCACCTGGTCAACGCAAGAGGTTGATCATTTCGTACCCCAGGCGGGGCCTCATATTAATTGGTCTGGGTTTTCCATAAGTAGCTGTTAAGAGCTAACAGGGCAAATTACGGCATAAACGGACGCAGAACTTTGCGTGCAATCGAAAGAAGGTTTAGCAGCGCAGGTTTACGCAGATCTGTGTTTATATCGCTTGTGCGTTGCTTCTTTGTAGTGTGGAGCAGCGCCAAGAAAGTATTCACATGAAGGTAATTGCATTGCATGGTATCCAACGATGGTACATGCTTTTCCTTCTTCTTTTAATGTCACAGAGGGAGGTTGTGTTACTCCGTTACAGCAACGTAATTATTATTATGGGCATTCATATATATTTATATGCATACCAGGAATGTCTATTATTCCGCCGTATTGGCAGCAACACCTCCACCCGCCCGGAAAGATAAAACAGTATGATCATAATATTATGACAGGGAACGCCCAACTCCAAGAATTAACCATACAAAGAAACAAACCAGGAATTTTTTTTAAATAAGAGAAAAGCATACAATTAAATTTTAGAAAAGTAAACAATCGTACAACAAACATAAGACATAAGATTCTTTATTTGCTTCAAATGTCACACACAGAAGAATTTGCTTTGCGCGTCTGGGAATGGCCAAAGAGCTTAATGATAGAAAGAGGAAGAACTTGGTACAGAACCGCGAGACGAAAAGTACGAGTTATGCTCCCTTGTCGACATGCTGAAAATGGCTCGTGGCAGAAAGTCAAAAGGCGACCGAGTGAAACAGGGCGGTGACTTTTGCACAGCCATCAATTGCCATAATGCCAGATACAAGAAAAGTTGTGTTGGCAAGTCCTGTTTCACATTTCCAAGAGACAAAGAAAGGTAAATTGCAATTGAAAAACTTCATTTTTTTTTGTGTTTATGTAGGCCTAAACTAAGATTGCTGCAGTGTTGTTAGTGTTAAAACAATCGGAGAGCGGCTTGAATGATTCATGTTATACCTATGTGCTAAATCCAAATCAGTTTGCTTGCTGACAGTTTACGTTCAACAGGTCGCTCACTGTTTACGTTATTGCTAGGTTGTTTGACTATATTTGTGCTTATTTCAAAAGTAGATGGCAGTTTGGCAGTTTGGCTTCGTCAAACTGCTTTCCTCGTGATCAAATACTGTGCAAGATAACCCCTTACCTAGGCACAAAAATGGTCCTTGATCTGTTGTAATCCCTTTTCGTTTGAGTGTAAACGGGGAAAAAAATGTAATGTAGAAACTCAGTCCTTGTTCTGATCTGTGAATTTCTGCACATTAGATCTATATTGCGTGGAATGTTGTAGTCTAGGTTCTGATTGTTCTGTCTGATTAATTAATTATTTTCCATGAAGTTACTGATGTTATTAAGCCAGTGATGTGGGAGGTGAGAGGGTTGGAGGGTAGGGGGACACCTGATATAAATTAAATTCACACTATTAGTGAAACATTTTGTTATTGTGCTTTATTGTGATTAATTGATTGAATGACAGAGCTCTCTCTTCCCCCAAGCCCCCCCCCCCCTCTCTCTCTCTCTCTCTCTCTCTCTCACGATTACGGATGTACACAGTTTCGGATAAATGAAACAGTCTGTCATGCATATTTCAATTTTAAAATATCTGTCGTTGATTAAAAAATAATAAATTCCAGGGCAGAAAACGAACCTATGACATACACACATAAGCAGCATAAAAGCACCTAATAAATGTCAATAAGTAAACATTAAAAAAAAGACAGCAGTAGCGGAATGTTTATAATAATGATGGTTAAAAGTTTGGTTTTTGCAAACGTTGCCATAAAAATGTTCTTTTGCAGTGGCATAGGCTCAATAAGTTACCACGCACAAATCATTCATATAGCAGATGATGAACTACTGTATAGCCAGCACGAGCAAAGGGAAATAATCCGTGAGAGCGTCTCGCATTTTTGTATATGACATAATGGAAGTTCCGCCTCTTTCCGTTATAAGCTCTTTGGAATGGCATAAATCATTGACAATAACAATTAAAAACACAATTCATTAATAATCGTTCTTTCTTTGTGTGTGGGCTTGTAGTCATTAATACAAACTCGTTCATCATCATCATAATCAATCCTGCAACCGGTGAGGACGTTGGGGAGACATGAACACGAGGGAAGCTGTCGCGGGGGAGTTTTCGCCTTTTCGGTCTGTCTGTAACTGTTGTCAGGAGGTGTGGCATATCCAGCGCTGTCAATGTTTTGACAACATCTATCGAGCTTTTGTTTTGTATGTCTCCTCTGCGCCTACCTCCTTCCACTGTTTCTTGCAGGATGGGTTTTGAAAACGTGTAGTGCCGCGCGCGTGACGTGGCCAAACCAAGGAAGCTTCCTGTTCTTCACAATGGCAAGGAGTGGTTCTTTAAAGGTTCGCGCGACGTGACATGCAGGTTCGTTATCGCGTTCGTGCCAAGCGATTAGCAACAATCTGCGGTAGCGTTCAAAGTAATTACAAGCCCACAAAGATTAATGTCTTGTTTTAATTGGAAGGTTCGTGGAGGCTGTGTTACACGTTTTTTATCAATAGTGGATTCAGCCCCGATGCTTGAATCTTGATATGTGTTCACTCGAATTCATTTATCCACGCAGCCTATTCACTCAGCAACAAGACAGGAGTCGTCGTATAAAGTTTTCCATCTTTATTCAGCAACATCAACAACTGCATAAAAGATCGCTTTCCAAAATCACTACAAAAATCTTTTTTTTTTTCAAGTAGACAGTGCACTAGTCTACTTATAAATGGATCCCCCGTTGGGGTGCCGGGGGTTTCAGTATAAATAGTATCCCCACTTTCTGGAAATTTAGTGCTTTAAATTCACACTGTCGCTGTCTTTCTCATTTGCTCTTTCTCATTCCTGCTCTTTTCTATCAATCTGCTATACTATATTCTTCTTCGCTAGACCAGTCTCCTACCTTTTTTCTTGAAAACTCTTCCGGGTCAAGACTCCTTATTTGTCATATTTGTGTATGAGGTCTGTTGGATCAGCTTGGGAATATTGGACGCTTTCTGCCATGTGGTCACTAGGGCTTCCTATGATGTTATTATTTAGCAATGTAGGCATTTTATATGTATGTGTTTTGTTGATAATTTATAATGATGTTTGTATTCTATTTTGTTTTTGTAAACGGGGGTTCGATAAGTTGGGGTGAAGCCTCAGCCGTCCCCTGCGTGGGATGTCTTTATTGTAAAGTGACTGGCTGGTGGAGAGCTTTCGGTTTTACCACTAGGGTTGTTTCAGCAGATCTTTTATGCGGATCGGGGGTTGTCCGGTCCTGATTTGGCTCGGAAGAGTCCGCTGGACCTAAAGCAATAATAATGTAATGTAATGTCTACTTATATAGCCTCTCTACAAACGATAAAAATGTCGGACATTTCAGAATGACGTAATAACAGCCAATCGAAATAAAACTCGTCACCGGAAATACACCATAGAACATTGTGAGACAGTTCTGGAAACTTCGATCAAATCCAAAAAATTCTCAAAAACAATATACAAAGCTTCTTCTAGCAACAGCGCAAAATCAAATGAAAGGTAAATACTGTACACGCTATCATTGCATGCTTTGAAAAATAAAATGATCGGAACTATCATGCGCGTGTTAATCGTAACAGGCTGAAGAACCTTTATTCTTTGGTCCAAAGAAGTTCAGGAAACTAGATTCGGGATCTGAGAACCTTGAATAAAGGTTCGCGAACCTCCACGAACCTTCCAATTAAGTCCTATCCTATCATATCCTGTCCCGTAACCTGGAGGTCGTAGGGGTACCACAGATGATCGTTTAACCAGCATACTCCATCTTTCTCTGTCCTCAGCAGCCCTCATGGCTTCGCTCAGTGTCAAACCAGTCCATTCTCGAATGTTGTCCTCCCACCTCTTTTTCGGTCTCCCTCTTCTTCTACCTCCTTGCACTGTGCCTTGCAGAATAGTCTTTGCAAGGCCTGATGATCTGGTGACGTGGCCATACCATCGGAGGTTCCGTTTCTTCACCACTGTGAGCAGGTCATCGTGTTGTCCAATGGCTTGTGTGATGGTCTGTCGGACTTCGTCGTTGGTGATGTGTTGGGTATAAGAAATGCCCAGAAGTCTTCTGTAGCACCTCATCTCCATCCTTTGTATTCTTCGTTGGAGATCTGCTGTGAGGGCCCATGCTTCGCAAGCATATAGGAAGATGGAGATGACAAGGGAGCGCAGCAGTCTTACTTTGGAATGTAGACTGATGGTCCTGTCTTTCCAAATGGGCTTCAACCTTGTCAGGGCAGCAGTTGTTTGTGCGATCCTGAAGAGGACTTCCTGTCGGGACTGATTGTCTGATACAATGGCTCCTAAATATTTGAAGCTATGCACTGTGTTGAGGGATTGTCCTTGGACTTTGATGTCCGTGTTGATGCCATTGGTGTTGTTGGTCATCATTTTGGTCTTCTCTGCACTTATTTCCATTACATAAGCTCTGGAGGTGGTTTCAAGCCTCTGTACCAGCTGTTCAAGTTCTTGTTCCTCTCCAGCCAATCCATCAATGTCATCCGCAAAACGAAGATTGGAGATTGCTCTACCCCCTATGCTGACTGTGCCTTCGTGATCTGCAAGAGCATCGGACATGAGGCGCGCTAGGAAGATGTTGAAGAGTGTTGGAGAGAGTAGGCATCCTTGACGCACACCGATTGTTGTTCTGAACCAGTTCCCGATGGCGCTGTTGTGGAGGACTGCACTGGTAGCCTTGGCATACAGGCTTTTGATGACTTCAATAATTTTAGGGCTGATGTTGTACACTTTCATTGTTGCCCATAGAGCTGCATGCCAGACTCGGTCAAACGCCTTCTTGAAGTCTATGAACACATGATATAGATGTTGTTGGTGCTGTAGGTATTTCTCACAGATTATTCTGAGGTTGAAAATCTGTTCAGTGGTACTTCGCCCTGCCCTGAATCCTGCTTGTTCTTCAGCTATGATTTACGGTATAGGCCACTCCCCTCTCTGCCAGATCTTGTTACAGATAATGGTGAGGGCATCAATCATCCTCCTGCTTGCAGCAGTTCAGCGGGTATGTTGTCCACTCCCGCTGACTTCCCTTTCTTTAGCGATTGCACTGCTGCCTCAACTTCTTCCCGGAGAATTGGGAGGATTTCTTCTTCTTCTCTGTTCTCGGGACATGCTAGAACTGATGGGTCTCCATTTGGTGTATGGTTGTAAAGGTCAGAGCAGTACTCTGTCCATCTGTCCAAGACTTCTTGTTCTTCTGTAAGGCATATGCCAGACTTGCTTTGGATCGTGGAGACTTTGGGCTGTTTGACACTTGTCAGCCGCTTCACAGTCTGGTAGGCCTTCTTGCTGTTGTTCTTGTTCAGACTGTTCTCTATTTCCTGGCATTGATCTTCTATCCATTTTTCCTTTGCTGTGCGCATGCCTTTTCGGATGCCATTGTTGATTTTTCGGTAGACGTCAGCTCCCTGTGAGGTGTTCTTTTTCTTTTTTATCTCTCTTCGTTTATCACACAGATCCAAAAGTTCAGGTGTGATCCACGGCTTCTTCTTTGGTCGGTGCTTGCCAAGGATCTCAGTGGCGGCATCTGTCACAGCTGAGTTGAAGGTGGTGGTCATGGTGTTGACATCTACTTCACTAGCCCCCAAAATGAGCAGTGGTGCAAATTTCCCTCCAATTGTGGCCTGAAATAGTTCTGCCACCTCCGGGTCTTGTAGTTTAAGTCAATTAAGTCAAAGCCATAAAACAAACTAGAAATCTTCAGATTAAAAACCAAGGTTTCGAATTCATTAGAAACCATATTTTAACCTTGTTTTACCTTGAGAGGTTCGGCAAAACGTGGCTAAAATGCAACGTAATTATTCCAAACGAATTGGTGAATAGATCTGTTAGTTTTCAATTTAAATAGACCAAAAAATAACACAACAACAACAACAGATGTTTACTGGTCCAGTTTCATCCATCTTCTCAACCCTATTATGCCACAAGAAACTAGGATTTGCCCCAAGCAAAATGACATAGACGGTTGCGTTGCTCAGGTATATTTCACTTAATCACTGTGAACATGTTTTAATGCAAACATCTGTGGGGTCTTGCTTTTATTTGAAAAAAATCTTATCAAGTCGGAAATTTGCAAATCTTGAAACAGACGTTTTGTTGTTTTTCATACTTATATTAATATATATATTGATAGTTCTTATCCGCTGATGAGAAGAAAAAGAAAAGAAAGAAAGAAAGAAAAAGAAGGAAAACAAATAAAATGTTTCCTGCTCTTTTTTTTAGCTTCTGTCTGTCTGTCTGTGTCTGTCTGTGTCTGTCTGCCTGTCTCGTCTCTCTGTCCCTGTCTCTGGTCCTGATTCGGCTCGGAAGAGTCCGCTGGACCTAAAGCAATAACCATGTAATGTAATATCCATGTCTTTGTCTATCTCTTTGTATGTCCCTGTCTGTGTCTGTCTGTATACCTCTCTCTGTCGTTGTCTTTGCCTAGCTCTCTCTATCCTGTCTGTCTCTGTCTTCCCCCCCCCCCTCTCTCTCTCTCTCTCTCTCTCTCTCTCTCTCTCTCTCTCTCTCTCTCTTTCTCTTTCTCTCTCTCGCGTCGTTTTATTTTTTATTTTTAAAGTCATCCTACAACTTCCTTTTCTTCTCTACTACCTTTTTTTCTGCCATTCATATTTTTTTTGTCTTTTTCATCCTCTCTACTAATTATGGAAATCTTCAGGTGAACAGCCGTTAGAGGCATGACCTATTAGGAAAACAAATCTCCCACTAGGTGTGAAAACCATGTGGGCGGTGGCAGTGGTAGTTTCTGGATGATGCAACAACAGAAAAAGAATAGCACTAACATCCCATGTTCTACATAATTCTATGTGATGGGGCTCTGAGGCGTCACTGAGACTATTCAGGCAGTTTTAATTTCAACAATGTCGGCGACTAGACTAGATGGCGCGGGAAGCCGACTCTCTAGAGCCCTAGCCAGTAAGTCAAACACCACTTACAAACATGCAGACACACAAACAGAGAGAGAGAGAGAGAGAGAGAGAGAGAGACTCACGCATGCGCACTAAAGGTTCAGTCGACATTGATTCGCAGTACAAACTACTCATTAAGATTTTGTTTTTCTATTCTTCTTCATTTGTCATTCTTGCAATCCCATGTCATTATAATGAAGTTATTTAATCAATCCGACGTTGCATTTTGGCATAGCGGGGGTGGTGGCGCAACGGCCGGATATGCTGCACGTGGGCAACCCTTAGTTCCAAAGTGCAACAAATGCACTGCAGCGCATTGTGCAAACGTTTTAAGGAGGCCCTTGCGTCGGCCTCTGCGCTATACAACGGAGCAATCCTTTGAATGCTTGCTTTCTCGATGCAAGTGTCAAACCCATAACTATCAGTTGCTAGTAATAATACTGTTATACTTGTATTTTACACATTGGTGCAAAGTGGAAGCGGGTGCAAGCACGAAAAGGCACATTAACCTTTTACTATATATATTACACAACTAGTGATTGAGACATTCAGCCGAATGTAGAACTACACAGATCTAGCTAGGCTTCTTTGACATTAGCAGGTTTGGAAAGGAAATGAATGCAATATGCGCAACGTTAACCCTCTGATTGCACCTCTCAAGATGCACAAAGGAGGCACGTGGACCTGATTTGCGGAGTCTGCCTAGCACCCGTCTACCGGATCCAAACCAATGCTTGTCTAGTTCCTGTGTGCGGCCAAAAACAACGGAACAACGTCCAAGATGACAGTTAGTGTCAGTCACTATTACGAAATCCCTGCCGGAACATATTCATTCGTGAACACGTACACTACAACCTTGTAGGCAGAGTATCAAGTGTTTGAGTTGGCGCCAGAACAGAACTGATTTTTATTGGTTGGTAAGTTTACAGCTGTTTAGGCTCGCAATGGACAGTACAGGTATTGTATAATAATACTCTGGATGTTTGCAAAAAAATGTTGATTAAAATAAAATAGCCCATTTCAATGATAAACTATATATCGAAAGGTAATTAAGTACATAGCTCTATATAAAGGCCTTTAGTCTTGAGTACATTGATTCTACAGTTATATAATTAGCCATACGATATTGTATTGTATTGTATAGTTACTCCTTCAGATGAGAGTATAAACCGAGGTCTAGTCTGTGCACGCACGCATTAAAGATCCTGACGCTCATGTCCTAGACAGGTGAGTTCCTGCTATATAAATACACCCAGTACGCTCAAGGTCTTTTCTTCCCATATCCGGTCGCCCAGAATTGTGCTCAGTCGTCTGGGCGTCGGACTAAGCGCCCAAAGGTTATAAGTGGGCGCCTTAAGAGGCCTTGAGTTAGTCTGTATCGGCCAGCGTCTTGAGCAGCTCTTGAGCTGGAAAATCGCTATATAAAAGTGATTAAATAAAAAAAATAAAATATAGTATTGTATTGTATTTGTGGCGGAGTGAGAGGAGGCTTGTCACATTTAATGGGGATCCTTGGAGGATTGTCTCTAAAAACCGTGTTTTGAACAGAAAAGTTAAATTCCGAGCACTGGACCGACTGACTGACCGACACACGGACCGGACTGACAGTGAATGACTGACCGTGAGTTGAAGTACTTGTATATCAATAGTCATCAAAACCGGTTCAGGAAATTTTGTTTAGAAACAGAGTAAAATGTGTTTAGCAAAGAATTGCCTCATTGACCTTAACCTTTGAAGGAGAGCAAATACGATGGGGCTGGAGGCTGGACGCTAAGTTAGATACAAATCTGTTCAGTGGTTTTCGAGATATAGCGAGCAACGGACCGACAGACAGATCGACCGACGACCCTGATTCCTGACTATTTCAAAGTATTTCCAGATACGTCTGGACATATATAAAAGGGAAAGTTAGACAGAATAAAGAGGTAGCCTCAAGAAAGAGAATAAGGAAATTCAAGAAAAGGAAAGAAAAAAAAGAAGAAGAGGAAAGAAAGCTTTCATACATCTACATGCACATACCCTTAAAAACATTCAGTAAAGAAAGAAAAAAGAACGTCCAATATTTTTTTTTAATGCTTCCACAGAGTACTTTACATCACACGTTCGGCAAATTTCTCGCACAAAATTGTCTCGTTACCTTCTCTATTCGTATAGTAGACCACCCAATCACATTTCAGGTTAATGTCCAACCAAACTGCACAAGACAAGAAGCATGACCGGAGACAGAGGAACCTAATTGGAAGGTTATTCTTTGTTATTCTAATTTATTTAATGTACACATACACGTACAGAACATGTCCTATTACTTCATATCAGGATGTTTTCCTTGCGCTTGTTATACACTCTTTGATACTATTTTCTAATAAACGTGATATATTATGTTACCGTGTTTTTTTTTTAAAATTGTATTTAACATCTATTGATTTGTGACAACTCTTTTAGACTTGTATGCATACTCATACGTACACACACACACACACACAAACACACACACACAATACATTATACATTTTTTCAGTACATAAGTTATTGCTACCTACAATGCGATTTATGTGATTACCAATAAACTGAGCATCTGCATCAATCGGCTGTGTTTTGTCTCTGCATTCTGACCACTGTTCGCCGCTATTATTTTAGATTTCAGAAAAGTGCAACTACTGGTCATTTTTATCACTCAATAGTAGTCAATATCTTAAGATAACGCCGCTTGCCATGGACAATTTGTTTTCTGAAGATAATTAGCACTCCATCATCCCATTGACTCCCCCACCCCATCCATCAACCCCCTATTGTCTATAATTATGGGTACCATAATTATGTAATGGGGACAGTGATTCATGGAATTGTGTAGCGAATCTAGTTTTACCCGTCTTGTGTAAGGAAGGTTGTCTGAAAGTCCAGTAGGGTAGGCTTTAACAGTAGAGAAATATAGATCGCATTTCGTTGAAGTTTCGCTTCGTTAAGCTTTCTTTGCATGAAGAATACCCCTTGGGGTCATGAGCAATCTTGCCACTGTAGATTGTTCTAACCTATAAAGGGAAAAGTGAAAGCCCCAGTTGAAAACCTGTCTTTCCTTTATAGGCAAGACCGATTAACTGCGGCAACAGTTCCCCCCGTTGGAGTGCCGGGGGTTTCAGTATAAATAGTATCCCCACTTTCTGGAAATTTAGTGCTTTAAATTTCCACTGTCGCTGTCTTCCTCATTTGCTCTTCTTCGCTAGATCAATGACCTACCTTTTTTCTTGAAAACTCTTCCTGGACAAGACTCCTTGTTTGTGTATGAGGTCTGTTGGATCAGCTTGGGAGTGTTGGACGCTTTCTGCCGGGTGGTCACTAGGGCTTCCTATGATGTCATTATTTAGCAATGTAGGCATTTTATATGTATGTGTTTTGTTGATAATTTATAATGATGTTTGTATTCTATTTTGTTTTTGTAATCGGGGGTTCGAGTAGTTGGGGTAAAGCCTCAGCCGTCCCCTGCGTGGGATGTCTTTATTGTAAAGTGACTGGCCGGTGGAGGGCATTCAATTTTCCCACTAGGGTTGTTTCAGCAGATCTTTTATGCGGATCGGGGGTTGTCCGGTCCTGATTTGGCTCGGAAGAGTCCGCTGGACCTAAAGCAACAATCAATCAAATCAAATCAAGCATGAAGAATGCCGCGCAGCCGTTCCAACTCAACCATTTTTGTATAACTTTAGTAGCATAGAAAGACAGCTCAGCGAACTTCGCGTAGCTGAAATAAGGGACGCAACCGTTTGTTTATTGATGTATTGGAGTAACTCTCGTGTGGCGAAACAAGAAAAATCGCGTTTCCAAGGGACAGTACTGTACTCGTATGTACTCTGCCAAACAGTATCCTACAACCAGGCCTACAATACTGATCCTATCATATCCTATCCTATCCCGTAACTTGGAGGTCGTAGGGGCACCACAGATGATCGTTTAACCAGCGTACTCCATCTTTTTCTGTCCTCAGGCCTCAGCAACCCTGATGGTTTCGCTCAGAGTCAAATCAGTCCATTTTCGAATGTTGTCCTCCCACCTCTTTTTCGGTCTCTCTCTTTTTCTACCCCCTTGCACTGTGCCTTGAAGGATGGTCTTTGCAAGACCTGATGATCTGGTGACGTGGCCATACCATCGGAGTTTCCGTTTCTTCACCACTGTGAGCATGTCATCGTGTTGTCCAATGGCTTGTTTACCCTCCCCCCCCCCCATCCCCGTGAAGGTGCCGGGGGTTTCAGTATAAATAGTATCTCCACTTTCTGGAAATTTAGTCCTTTAAATTCCCACTGTCATTGTCTTTCTCCTTTGTTCTGTCTCATTCCCACTCTGTTCTATCAATCTATTATACTATCTTCTTCTTCGCTAGACCAGTCACCTACCTTTTTTCTTGAATACTCTTCTGGGACAAAATTCCTCATTTGCGTGTGAGGTCTGTTGGATCAGAGCTTGGAAACATTGGACGCTTTCTGCCGGTGGTCACTGGGGCTTCCTATGATGTTATTTTTTGGCAATGTAGGCATTTTATATGTATGTGTTTTGTTGATATTTTATAATGATGTTCGTATTCTATTTTGTTTTTGTAAACGGGGATCCCTTCTTGGAATTTGGACATTACATTACATTACATGATTATTGCTTTAGGTCCAGCGGACTCTTCCGAGCCAAATCAGGACCAGTATAGCCGAATCAGGACCACAAAATCAAGACCACAACTTCGCTGAAAGAGGACTCGCCCCTGATCCGCATAAAAGATCTGCCGAAACAACCCTAGTGGTAACACTAATGGCACTCCACCAGCCGGTCACTTAAAATAAAGACACCCCACGCAGGGGACGCTGAGGCTTTACTCTAATTTATCGAACCCCCGTTTACAAAAACAAGATAGAATATAAACATCATTATAAAATATCAACAAAACACATACATATAAAATGCCTACATTGCCAAATAATAACATCATAGGAAGCCCCAGTGAATACCTGGTAGAAAGCGTCCCATATTTCCGCTGATCCAACAGACCTCACACACAAATGAGGAGTTTTGTCCCGGAAGAGTTTTTAAAAAAAAAAAAAGGTAGGTGACTGGTCTAGCGAAGAAGAAGATAGTATAGTATATTGATAAAACAGTAGGAATGAGAAAGAGACTTCTCTTATATAGCGCACTTACAAGCTCAGAGAGTTTATCAAGGCGCTGGCCCGTAATATCCAGCAATCACACAATAGTTTGCTGAAGTCAGGATTCGAACCCACGTCGCCCAAGACGCACTCACACAAGTCGTGCTCTCTGACCACTGAGCTATCCCTATCGCCTGAACAAAGGAGTAAGACAGCGACAGTGGGAATTTAAAGCACTAAATTTCCAGAAAGTGGGGATACTATTTATACTGACACCCCCGGCACCCCCAAGGGGGGATTTGAACATAAACATATGTTGTTTTGTATGTGAGTGTGGGTGTGGGTGTGTGTGTGTGTGTGTGTGTGGGTGTGTGTGTGTGTGTGTGTGTGTGTGTGCACGTGCGTTTGTTTGTGTGTGTGTGTGTGTTTCTCCTGCATTAGTGTAGTTAGGAATCATGACCTGAATGATATATGGCTTTTGGGCACGTACATAACGACCGTGGAGCTGTAGAGTCGTTAGTTAGTCATTGTTTATAGGGTCCAGCGGACTGCAAAGAATCAAATCAGGACCACAACTTGGTTGAAAGAGGGGTCACCCATGATCCGTAAAAAAGATCTGTTGAAACAACCTTAATGGTAGCACTGAAGGCACTCCATCAGCCTGTCACTTTACAATAAAGGCATCCCATGCAGGGGACGCTAAGACTGTGCTCTAATTTATGGAACCTTCTTTTTTACCAAAACAAAATAGAATATAAATATCATTATTAAATATTAACAAAACACATACATATAAAATGCTTACATTGCTAAATAATAATACAATAGAAAGTCCTAGTCCTAGTGACCATTTGGCAGAAAGCGTCCAATATCCCCAAGCTGACCAAACAGACCCTACACACAAAGGGGGAGGTTTGGAAGAATTTTCAAGAAGATTGTAGGTGTGCCCTTATATGCCAGCCTTGATTCATGCATGCGTGCATCAATTGGTACGGATGTGGATTCTTTGTATTTAGTAAATGATGCGGTGATATGATGTGAGAGGGGTTTTATGCCTGTGCTTCGGTGCTATCTGAAGATTCAACAATTTTAGAACTACGGTTTGAGTAATCTGCATTCACACACGCACACACATTCACACGCACACACACAAACAAACACATACCCACCTCGACCCTCACCTCCACCCCCTCCGCCTTACACAGTTGTTCACATTTTTACATGTGTGGCAATGTGCCGTGTAAACCTGATCTGACGTTTTACAAGCGTTCGGTTTGAGTAATCCAGTATTTTGGAGTGGGAGGAAAAGAAGGCATTGTCTGGTTCAGAAGTTCTGGCGCCGCATGATTCCCCCTTCAAAACAACAGTTGTTTTCTTCTTGCTAACCGACAGCAAAGAAGATAATTGCTCAATTCTGCTGCCATCTGACCGGCTTTGCTAAATCTTTTATCGCCTTCCATGATCCACCCATACATAACATACTCCCATAACCTCTTCACCCACACTCCCAGCAAACACTCCTCCCTCCTCTACACCTGTAAACCTCCGTTATTTTTCTCTCTCTCACCCCCTTTGGGGTGCCGGGGGTTTCAGTATAAATAGTATCCCCACTTTCTGGAAATTTAGTGCTTTAAATTCCCACTGTCGCTGTCTTTCTCATTTGCTTTTTCTCATTCCTGCTGTGTTCTATCAATCTGCTATACTATCTTCTTCTTCGCTAGACCAGTCACCTACCTTTTTTCTTGAAAACTCTTCCGGGACAAGACTCCTTGTTTGTATATGAGGTTTGTTGGATCAGCTTGGGAATATTGGACGCTTTCTGCCAGGTGGTGGCCAGGGCTTCCTATGATGTTATTATTTAGCAATGTAGGCATTTTATATGTATGTGTTTTGTTCATAATTTATAATGATGTTTGTATTCTATTTTGTTTTTGTAAACGGGAGTTCGATAAATTAGAGTACAGCCTCAGCGTCCCCTGCGTGGGATGTCTTTATTGTAAAGTGACTGGCTGGTGGAGAGCTTTCAGTTTTACCACTAGGGTTGTTTCAGCAGCTCTTTTATGCGGATCGGGGGTTGTCCGGTCCTGATTTGGCTCGGAAGAGTCCGCTGGACCTAAAGCAATAACCATGTAATGTAATGTAATGTATTCTCTCTCTCTCTCTCTCTCTCTCTCTCTCTCTCTCTCTCTCTCTCTCTCTCTCTCTCTCTCTCTCTCTCTCTCTCAGGTTGTATAAACAAATTATTATTGAATAGATGCCACTGTAAACCTCTCAACATCTTTGCCCACTGAAGGTTTATCATCAAGACGTTTTTCCACATCACAGCGTTTTCAAGGTATTGCTTATCTTATAAGACTGTTTTCACCCAGACAAAGAAACAAAACAAAGAAGCAATAAGCAATTACTATTAAAAAAAAAACACATTAACAACAACAACAACAACAAGAAAACAACCACAATAAGAAAATAAGTAATTTAAATTATACAGATAATGAAATTATAAGGTATTACCACTTCCGGTAATGAAGCTATAGAAACTACTGCCACCCATTGCATTTTCTTCCGATTTACTCATTTTGCCGGAGTCGTTAACACCCAGGGGATGGAAGAGTGCTCCGCCTGGTCTACCTGGAAGTCTCTTCCAAAGGACTGCCTCAGCTCTTGAGGTACCTGCTTGCACGTCACACACTAGAGGTGAAAGGGCATCTCCAAACCTGCACGCTCCGCTAGAAATGCGCTCTCTCCGAACACATGGAAGAAGCGCGTGCGGTTATTTTTAGCTCCTGGATGATTCCAGACTCAAGAAAGAGGGGGTGAGGGGATAGGTTGCTGAACGCTGCACTGCTGAAGATAGCGACAGATCCTGAATTTCTGAAGAATCTTTTTGCTGTACTCAGGTAGAGTCTTCGGGCCCTCATTCTCTGTGCGTTGTGCAACCTACCTGTGTTTGTGTGAGAGCAGTGTAGAAGAAAGCTGTACTCCTGTGTTCTGAGGAGAGCGACCTTTTTTGGGTTTTTAATAATTCCATAGCAGGTAAGACTATCGTCATCAACAATTTTCCCCCTCTAATTAAAAAAAGAAAAGAAAGCTATTTCAGGCTATTCCTCAGCAAATCGATGCTAAATATTATAATTGTGTAAGGTGAAAAGTGGTACAACACATGGATAGCTTAATATTCATTTATTTAAAGAGTAGCCTATTTATTTTTTGTAAATATTTATCGCCTGCATAATTTTTGTACTGTGCTGCCCCTGTTGTGCTTTTTTCCCCTTTGTATTTTGTTTGTTTAATAAGTGTTCTGTATTGCAGTTTAACTGTGCTGTTATGTATGTTGTAACGTAGCGGCTTTTTCTGTATGTTTTACAATGTAACTTAACATTGAGCAATAGCAATTTCGATATTATTATGAAATGTATAAAGAGTAGAATTTGCAAATGCAGCCGAATATTTAAAAAAAATAAATAAACTTTATACTTGTTTTAAAAAAAAAGAGAGAGGGAGAGAGAGAGAGAGAGAGAGAGAGAGAGAGAGAGAAGTCGAAGTTAAAGTCGAAACCTTTAATTGGATAATAGCATTAGGTCCTATTGTCCTGTCTTACAGCTAGTCCTTAATAAAATTGTAAAATAAAATTTAAAACAAAACAAAGAGAGAGAGAGAGAGAGAGAGAGAGAGAGAGAGAAGTAAAATTAAGACTAAATTTGTGCGGAAATCCTGAAAAAGCAACTAACCTATATAATTATACAAAAAATACTTTCGTTAAAATTAAAGTCTATCTATAATCAGTTGTTGTCAACATCCTAGTTTGCCTGGCAAATATAGTACTTTCAACTAAAATCTCTCTCTCTCTCTCTCTCTCTCTCTCTCTCTCTCTCTCTCTCTCTCTCTCTCTCTCTCTCTCTCTTTCTTTCTCTCTGTCTCTGTCTCTGTCTCTGTCTCTCTCTCTCTCTCTCTCTCTCTCTCTCTCTCTCTCTCTCTCTCTCTCTTTTCTTTCTTTCGTTTTTCTTTCTTTCATTCTTTCTCTCTCTCTCCCTCTCTGTCCCTCTCTCTCTCACACCATCCCTCGCTCTCCCACTCTCTCTTTCTCTCCCCCCCTCCTCACCCCTATACCTGTGATTTATATAGCGCACAATTTAATCTCGCAGTTTACCTAACCCAACCACCGTGAAAGCTGGCATGCATGACGAGTTTAAAGCAAAGCCAATTTAATTTTTAGAAATTGGGTCTAAAATTACTTCAAAGTGGCAGTAAAATCGATTTGGCAGTCTTGCTCGCTACATGCAAAACAAATGTACCATCATGTAAATAAACATTGTAAAAAATGTAATCTATAGACTACACTCCAAAATAAATATTTCGATTTTAAAAAAAGCAGTGTCAGAAAAATAAATAAATACTTCAAGAAAAGCAATCTATGCTTAAACTTTTTTTTATTAAAGTAATCTCAGATCACAGAGAAATTGTTCAAGTTGAAAATTAAATTCGTTAACACACCCCTCCATCCAAACCAAAAAAAGAAATAAATAGAAGAAGATTATCTAGCTTGGTGCCGGACCCCCACCCCCACCCACCCAAAAAAAATCAGCAGCGATGCTTTTCATAGAAACTGTTCAAAGGAAAACTAAAGTAAAAGTAAAGAAATAATGAAACGCTTTAGACAAATATTCTTGGTGCCAGTATCTCAAACTAACAGGCTGGCAGAGCACCAGAGGAACTGGGAGGACAAGAGATAAGTTAGTGGGGTAGGGATAGAAACGCCAGGAGGTTTGGTAAAAAGCATTAGAACCTGTTAAAGGTGATCAGGTGAAGTATAGGAGGAAGTATAAGCAAACCGGCCTCCCTTAATGACAAGAGCTAAAGGAATTTTTTTTTTTAATACGGGAGGAAGGAAAAGAAAGTGAGAAGAAGAAAAGGAAGGCGGGCAGGAAAGGAGGAAGGAAGGAAAAAGAATTAGAAGGAAAGGATAATTAAACCTTAATGAGGAGGGTTAAATGAAGAAGGAGGAAGGGGACATAAAGAAAAGGAAGTGGGAAGAATGAGAAGAAAGGGAGGAAGGAATAAGAACAGACTGAAAGGAAACAAGGGAATTTGGAAGGATGGAATGAGAGCGGAAATAAAGAGAGAGAGGCAAATAAAAAAATAAGAGGAATAGGTAGTTAAAAAAAAAAGGGGGGGGGAGGGTTGGAAATGGGGCTGTCAGAAAGGGAAAAAAATGAATGAGTCAAGCATTACAGAAAAAGATTACAAAATTTTTTTTTTAAAATAAGGAAAGATTCGAGAAAATCGGGCTGAAATAAAGATGGGAGAGATAAGGAAAGAACGCACGAGATAGAAGGTGAAGGAAGGAAGGGAGAGAGAGAGAGAGAGAGGGAGGGGGAGGGGGGGGGGGGCAAAGTGACAAAAGTGAAAGAAAAGGGGCAAGAACAAAAGAAGAGGAAGAGGTACAGACGTATTTCAGAACGGCAGTCACTCTTGTCCATGGGTGGGACACTTTTTGTATTTATTTACTTGATTTAAAATGTATTCACATTCAAATGGTGGGCTATACACGATATTCTGTCGTATTAGATCTCGTATTAGATTATTATACGTCAATACCAACATTTGGTATTTATTAATAATCGCAGCGCTTTCACTATTTCCTCTGGCACATTCTCTTTGATTTATGCTATGTTCTAGTCATGATTGTTTGTGGGTGTGTCCACTCCAAACGCCAATTATTTTTGAGGGTGTGTCTGGCGGCTTAGAGGTTGCAAATATCTTTTCATGTGAACATAGACCGGAGTGACTACAAATAGATAAATTAATCGGAGCACGGAGATTAAAAACTGTGCGTGCGTGCATAGTGTGTGTGGCTATGGAACAAGAGAAGAATGGAGATCTGAGATTAGATAAAACAACACGTTTAGCTAATTTTGGCGTGTTTTATTTTTATTTCTTGTTCTTGTTCTTGTTCTTGTTCTTGTTGTTCTTATTCTTGTTGTTGTTGTTGTTGTTGTTGTTGTTGTTGTTGTTGTTGTTGTTGTTGTTGTTGTTGTTGTTGTTGTTGTTGTTCTTCTTCTTCTTCTTCTTCTTCTTCTTCTCCTCCTCCTCCTCCTCCTCCTCCTTCTTCTTCTTCATTTCCCTTGTTATAGACAGGTTGAAGAGATGGTTTAGTAAACATTTCTGAAAGGGAGGTATTGTTAAGACAGATACTAATTTAATCCCATTTAATCATTTTCAGCTTTAAGGAAAGAATTTAGTTCTGTAGGCAAAATATATTATGCAAATACATGTTTCTCTTTCTCCTTCGCCTCGTCCTCTTCTTATTCTCCTTAGCTTCTCATCTTCCGTTTTCCCTCTCCTCTTCAAATTAGAAACCGTTTACATCTTGCTCTCAATCCACTCTGTATAGTACAGTTTCGTCTGCGTTCCGGTAAGGGAGGCAATTACGGGAAAAAAACAGTAGCGGGATTTTCTGAATGTTTGGAATGATCTTATCAGTGGAAACTGGGGAGACAATTTAACTCTTGGGAAGTTAGCTAATAAATTCGGGCTACAAGGACGTTATTCTTTCCGATCGAGCATTCTCCAGCTGGAAAACTTATTTCCTTCAAGTCCTTGAAAAAGTGTTGCATGCTTTGTGCCAAATCACTGGACATTTTTTGGGGGGAGGATGAGGTTTGGTGAACAGGGGTGAGAAAGGTAGAGAGGAATGAGTGGTAGGAAAATTATAGATGGCGGATGGCGGTGGTTATGGAGGGAGTGTGTGATGAGAAGAGGTAGTGATGGAATTAGTTTCTGAATAATAATGAGAATATGTCTTCTAGAGTGTTTCAAGGGTTTGTGAGATCACCAATTATTGGGAAAATAAATTAACTGTCGCTCTTAGCTTATACTTGGAGAACCAAAATGAACTACACTTTACTTGTTTAGTAGTCTTCGTTCTTTCGTTGACACATTCCTTCCTTCTTTCCTACATTCCATATTTCCTTCTTTCATTTATATTTTTTCTGTTTGATGTTGTGATTTTGGAGCTCATTGGTCAATCTTAATTTGTGACGCCTATATATGCGCTCTGGTGCATTCATCCACTTCAGACGACGACACTTTCGTTGTGGACCTAATCGTAGCAAACCAACCGGGCCCAAGACCGAAACTACTAGTTTATAGTCAATAAATTAAAACCAGTCGATCCGCTGGTCGTTTTGATTGACTGACTGACAAGATTGTTACTTAACACGATGAGTCAGCTTGAATCAACATCCTGCCAACTAACTTACTAACCAGGGTGTATCGTTTTGCTGTTTGAATAAAATGGTAATTATAGATTATCGTACTAAGACCAAGGCTAAGTGTTTAGTGTTGAAAGCGCAAGCGTTACAAACGTAAACAAACACAGCATGCTCTCAAAGTTCTTTGCTTCAACGCACAGTCGTGTCGTGAGACAGCTGATGACATTCATGATTTAATTATTGATCACAAAGCTGATATAATGGTGATAACTGAAACCTCCGCTGTTGTTTCTTCACCGCCGCCGTTTCTGCCAGCCGCTATGCGTGGTGTTCCCCACCCACCACGGTCCCCGGCTCCCCCCATCTTTGCCTTGGCCTCTTCGCTGCCGCCCATCGTCGTCGTTGCTCCGTCGTCGTCGCCGCTGCCGCTTGCTCCTCTGCCATCGCCGCCCGCTCCAAGCTGCGCGCCTTCGCTGCCACCTGCCGAGCCGGGCGTTCCGCCTCTATTGCTTGCCCCCCCTCTCGCCGCTGCTTCGACGCCCCCCATGGTGGAAGGTTCGGCTTTGCCATCAAGCCCCATCAAACCTCTACTGCCCTTCACCTGTGAGGCCGCACTGCCGTCGGCACCCGACTTTGTGGTGCATGATTCACCACCATCACCCTCACCCTCACCCTCACCTGGTCAGCCGTCGCGCACTCCCAGAGACCGCTTAAAAATTCTGAGGGTCCTGAGCCTGAACACGCGGTCCTGTTGCAACAAGGCCCTTGAGCTGCACGACCTGGTCAGTGAGGGTGACTACGACATCGCCTTTTTCTGCGAGACCTGGCTCCGCTTAACTGGCGATGAGTCTGTCATTGCTGAACTTACTCCTCCTGGCTACTGCACGAAGTCCATTCCCCGGTTGACAGGGTCCGGTGGAGGCCTTGCAGTTGTGTTCCGGGACACTCTCAGGGACCATGTGACAATCACCCAGGGTTCTGACCGCCTCACCTACAGATCCTTCGAGGCTTGTGAGGTCCGCCTGAGAGTGCCGGGTCAACACTTTGTGTTTGTTAGTGTGTATCGCCCACCATGCAACAAAAAAAACAAACTGACAGAAAAAATGTTTGTAGACGAATTTTCAACTTTAATTGAGTCGTTTACGCACTGTGATAACTTGTTCCTGTTAGGTGATTTTAACCTACATTTTGACAGGCCGGATGACACATATGTGCGAGCAGTGCTCAGCGCGATGGAGTGTCACAGTCTGGAGCAGCTCGTTCGCAGCCCCACCCATCGCCACAAACACATCCTCGACTGGGTCGCCACGAACAACCCGGACAAAGTGTCGGACCTCGTTGTTGAAGACCGCGACATTTCGGACCACTACTGCGTGTCGCTCGAGCTTTCGGTGCTCAGGCCTCCCCCCAAAAAAAGCCGCGTCGTCAGTTCTCGGAACTTGAGGAAAGTGGATGTCATCGCGTTTCGGGCCGATGTTTCCCACGCCGTTGCCGCGCTTGCTTCCGAGTGCGACAAAACAGCAGACGCCTACAACCAGCGCATGGCGCAGGTTCTCGACCGGCATGCCCCTTGTGTCACGCGTCGTGTCTCCGAGAGGAAGTCAGTCCCATGGATGACAGCCGAAGTCATACAGGCCAAACGCGAACGGCGCCGAGCAGAGCGTGTGTGGAGGAAATCGGGGCTGACTGTCCACCGCGAGATTTTCTCCAACCACCGTAAGCCTTGTCCGTGGCGCCAAGACATCTTTTGTTCAGTTGAGGATCGCCGAGTCAAACAGCTCGCGTGAACTTTTCCGCTTGAGCAACGAACTGATGGGTGTGGCTGCGAGCGGGGCGCTTCCTTCAAACATCCCTCCTGAGAGTCTTCCAGAGAGGTTTGGCGAGTTTTTCGTAGGCAAAATTGAGGACATCCGAAAAAGTCTTGATGCCGTTCCTCATACTGCGGGTGCTGCCAACTTGCCGAGCTTCTCTGGGACTCCTCTCTGTGCATTTCAACCAGTCACCATTGACGAAGTCAAAAAAGTCATTCTCAACATGCCCAAGAAATCCTGCTCTCTCGACCCTCTGCCCTACAAGTTTTTCTTTGAATGTCTTGATGATCTCTTGCCTGTCATCACCTCCATCATGAACTCTTCACTCCAGTCTGGTTCTGTTCCTCCTTCGTTCAAACATGCTCTCATCATTCCTCTTCTGAAAAAAGCTACTCTCGATCCCGAAATACTGAAAAACTACCGACCTGTCTCCAACCTTCCGTTCCTCTCTAAAGTTCTTGAACGAATCGTTCTCTCTCAACTCCTTTCTCATCTCCAGACCCACAACCTGCTTGAGCCGTTTCAATCAGCCTACAAAAAGAGACACAGCACTGAGACCGCGTTGCTGCTTGTAGTAAACGATCTGCTCATGGCGGCTGACCGAGGCCGGGTGTCCATTTTGACGCTGCTGGATTTATCCGCAGCCTTCGACACTATAGACCATAACATTTTTTGTGCACGTCTCCAGTCGGTGTTTGGCTGCACTGGGACGGCTCTGGCTTGGTTCCGTTCATACCTCTCTGACCGCACTCAATCTGTTCTTGTCAATGGCACTCAGTCTTCTTCTTTTCCTCTGAGGTTTGGAGTTCCACAGGGTTCTGTTCTTGGACCTATCCTCTTCACCATGTACACTCAACCTCTCAGCTCAATCATCAAAACTTTCGATCATCTGTACCATTTCTTTGCTGATGACTCTCAAATTCACAACTCCGCTCCTCCAGCTGACATCCCCAGCCTTGCTGGTGATTTGTCGCGCTGCATCAGCTCTGTCGCAGACTGGATGGCAGAAAACAAGCTGAAGATGAATGATGATAAAACTGAAGTCATCGCCATTGGTACCAACAGCAAGCTCCGCCAGCTCTCGACACACTCTCTGCAAGTCAATGATGACTCTATCCCTTTCTCAACTTCTGCTCGGAATCTGGGTGTACATCTAGATGAGAGTCTGTCCCTGGAATCTCACATCAACAATCTCTGCAAATCTCTGAATTTCCATCTTCGTCGTATCAGCAAAATCCGCCAATATCTTTCTGTTGATTCTGCCAACAAGCTTGCTGTCTCCTTCATCCTTTCTAGGCTTGACTATTGCAACTCTCTCTTGGCTGGTCTTCCTAACAACAAACTTCAAAAACTTCAGCGCATTCAGAACCATGCCGCTCGGCTGGTGCTCCAACAATCCCGACGCGCTAGCGCCACTTCTGCTCTGACTGCTCTTCACTGGCTGCCAGTGAAAGCCAGAGTTGACTACAAAGTTGCCTCTATTTGCTATCAGTCTCTTCATGACCAACATTTTCCTGTCTACCTCTCTGAACTTCTCAACCCTTACAAGCCAACCCGCACTCTTCGCTCTCAAGACGCTTCTCTTCTGACAGTTCCTCGCTACTCTCTTGGAACATTTGGCAAAAGAGCTTTTTCCGTCTATGCTCCTACCCTGTGGAACAAACTCCCATGCAGCCTTCGCCAATCTCCATCTCTTGACTCTTTCAAAGCCCAAATGAAAACCTATCTCTTCCTCTTACACCTGTAGAACATCCTCCCTTGCGGACACCCTGTTGCGCTGATACCTAAAATGTGTGTGTGTAGGGGGGTGTGTGTGTGTGTGTGTGAATATGGGTGTGAACGTGTGTGTGTGTGTGTGTGAATGTGTGTGTAAATGCGTGTGTACGTGGATGCATGTGCGTATGCGTGTACTTGTCTTAAAATTGTTTTGCTTTTTTAAATGACATTTGATCCCTCTTAACTTGTTTTCACTGTAAATGAATTTAGAAACTGCTATTATTATTATTATTATTATTATTATTATTATTATTATTATTATTATTATTATTATTATTATTATTATTATTATTATTATTATTATTATTATTATTATTTATTATTATTATTATTGTTATTGGTGTTGTTACTATTATTATGTGAATCACAAATATGTTTTCTTTTTAAACCAGATTAATGCCATTATACAAGCTTTTATTCTCTTCATCTGGCCTGTCATACGTTGTAACGATGTTTAGTTATTCAACGATTATTCTACTTTTAAAACTGCTGTATTTCACCACCATTTACACTTTACATCTTAGATGAGGCATTGTTGATCTGCCTCTTTTGGTATTAACGTCCCTCTCTTAAATTTTTTTTTTCCTGTGAAATTATTTATTTATTTTATATAAGTTTATTGATTGATTGACTGATTTTATACTTTTATTTGTTGGTTTGTTACCTTTATTAGGTTTACATGTTGTCTTGTTTTTAAATGTAGAATAGATTTATTATGCGTGTGTATCTGTGTGTGGCTGCGTGTGATCAAGCGCTTTGTGAAGCATTTTATGTTTGAATTGCGCTATACAAAATAAATTATTATTATTATTATTAAAGCTACTTCTGGCATTTGATAGTTACTATTTTACATCGCTATCGAAGCGTGTTTGTTTGTGCGTGTGTGCATTTGTGTGTGGGCGTGTATTCATGGAGAAATGGGGTGCATTTTTATGTACAAAATGGGGCTTTTAGCCAGCTTTGTTCTTAGTATATGGGAGTGCTCTTTTAGTACATGGGAGTACTCTTTTAGTGCATGGGACTGTTTTAAGTACATGGGAGTGGAGCGCTCTATCCGGAACGGACTGTTTTATGGACACATTTGAAGTAAAAAGGTTAGGGTAAGGGTTAGAGTGAGGAGACGAAATAGGTCAACTTTTTGACGGAAAGAACCATTTTAAAAATCAAATTCTTACAGTTTTTTAGATGAATTTTGCGCTCTTTCCGTAAAGAAACACCCATATAAATCACGTTCTTCGATGACTACATTTCGTCCAAAATCGCAATTTGCCATGAAAACACGCTCTGTGTGTGTGTGTGTGTGTGAGAGAGAGAGAGAGAGAGAGAGAGAGAGAGAGAGAGAGAGAGAGAGAGAGAGAGAGAGAGAGAGAGAGAAAGTTAGTGTGTGTTTTAACCTTTGTTAGCATCTGTACCTGGGAGTTTTGATCGACTGGTAATATTTTACTGGCGCCAACCATGTAAGCCTTTAAGTGAGTTCTTTAAGTTTGTTCCAAACGTCTGATCCTGATTGATTTTTATTATTTAAACTACTCTCGTATCACTGTTAGATTTAAACATGTAGGCCTAATTTGAGTAAGCAAGTGAGTGGGAAGAGAGGAAAAGTGTGTGTTTGTGTGTGTTTAGGTGTGCGTGTGTGTGTGTGTGTGTGAGAGAGAGAGAGAGAGAGAGAGAGTAGTCACCTTAAGATAATATTTTAATGTTTGTTGCCTTCGTTTATGTTCGTACGTGTTTCTGTTGTAAGTAGCGGCGATGAATCTTGAAACAAAATGATGATGATGATGATGATGATGATGATGATGATGATGATGATGATGACGATGACGATGATGATGATGATGATGATGATGATGATGATGATGATGATGATGATGATGATAAATAACTACGTTGAATACTATGATTATGATGATGATAATGGATGTTGGAAAAATAACTACATTGGATACTAACACGGGGTAACTCACGCCTAGTGTAATCATCTCACCTGCCGGTGTGACATCCTCACAGTTCCTAGTATCTTAGCTGGGCTGGGAGCGAATGGGAGCATTCTGATTGGTCGACGCGTTACAAAATTCGACGCATGCGCACAGTGCTATCGTAGTCTTAGTAAGGATTATGGTTAGAGTTAGGGTTAATGGTTAGGGTTAGGGTTACGACGCCTAAGAACATCGTGAAAAAAGCCGGCCCGACTTGACCTGGCGCATGCGCAAAGGCGTTAGGCTAAAGTAAGACACCCGGAACTTAAAGGATGTTACACCGGGAATAAGGAGAACAACAACAACTTAACTTAATACGTGCTTATCAGAAGTGTGGCTTCTGCTCCCAGAATCTTTTGTTTTCCCCCTTGCTTTCTTTATGAAACACGACAGTCCCAAACAGTTGTAGTCTAGTCACACTTATCTGTCACTCATTTATCCCTTATCTGCCTTTCATTTGTTTCACTCTTAACCCTTCTGGTTTCCAATACAACAGCGCACTCGTAGCCTACATATTTCTGTTTCTTTCAATTTTGAAACGACAGAGATTAACACACGACATTTACTGCTTCTCTGTTAATATTTCGCAGCTAACGCTGTTTAAAAAAAATTGAAGGTATATATCCTTTCATCTACCAAATTTTCTTACACACTTCCTTGCTAGACTCTCCGCGAAGCGCCGACTGCGCGCTTCCAGCTGCATGCGCGTGCCGAATGCACGTGCCGTCATTGACCTTATTTGGCTCAGCCCCTCTTTCTCGTTATGTGATACCCGCGCACTCTTCTCCCTCTGTTTTCTCTCGGCAGCAGTTTTCCCTACCCTGTTGAGCCTTATTTTCATTCACAACAGGGTGTTTTCGTGTGAAAGTGAGAAATGAAGGCTGAGGTTTTACTCACACCTTATCATTAAGCTTATGATTCACTCGAGGAGACTCTGACGTAACTATTTGCATCCATCCATCCTCAATCCTCCACCCCGCCCTCTCCTCCCACTGTATAACCTCCATTCCACTCCCACCTCACCCTCCTAACCCCACTACCACCCTCTCTCATACTCCTTTCCTCGCTACCTTTTCTCAAAATATTTCTCCCAGCCAATTTATTTTATATATCATCTCGTATGTACGTAAGGTTTCCAGCCTGAAACAAATTTTCATTAACTGTTTTTTTACAGTCGCGGTTGGGGTCTTCCCAGCCGCCGTGAAAACCTGGATAAAATCAGACTCATCAATCTCTGGAAGTGATTCAAGCCTTCCCAAAAGTTTCGAGATCTCTTCCCAAACATATTATGGGTACGCAAACAGAGGCCTACATAATACCGGTTAAGCAGCATTTTTGGCCGTGTGAGAATGGGGGTGGCAACCCCGGGGCAAGGCATTATCCACTATAAACAACCTTTAGGCTCGTTACCGGGACAACACTTGCCTCCTCTGCTGTTTCCAGGGGTAGTTTTATGAACGGGTGTGTATTAACGAATAGAAGGCTACACATTTCAATATTTATACTGTTTTTCTTCCTGGGCCTAACCGGGCATATAAATAGCTGTGAATAGGTTTTTGCTATTCTATTTTCTGTCTTTTTTTGTCATTTGTGTACATAGTTGTAAATAGTATATTTTTGTCTTTTTTGTAATTTATGTACATAGTTGTAAATAGTCTGTACCTTTACTGTCCCGTCTTTTGGTGTATTGTAGTAAAAGTGATGTTTCATGTAAAGCGTGGTGAGTCTGGTCACAGGCTGGAGTACCCGCTATATAAAAATCAGTTATTATTATTATTATTATTATTATTATTATTATTATTATTATTATTTTAAGTTGTAAATAACTGAGAAAGGTTACTCGTTCCTAGCATTTCTTTCCCTGGTAATTATAAGTCGAAAACGAAAGATGCACACACACACACCCACACCCACACACACACACACCCACACACACACAGCCGAGGTTACACAGTATTATCATGACTTTCCTTAAACGCCACATACGTTGTGCTGACAATGGGTCATATTTTGTCCTCCTTTTTAAGTTCTTTGAAGTGTTCGAACACTAACCCTAACCCTAACCCAGCCCTAACCCTAACGGATCATTGTTATGACGTCAAAACAAGTAGGTTTGTCAATACAAGTTATGTAGATGTTCACTGGTTTGTCCAGATAACACCGTGTAAACATGCCCACACCCACACCCACACACATACAAAAGTAGGCTACATGAACAAACCACACACATACACATACACGCAACCACACACACATTATGACTCACATCATTTATTGAGTTCCATCATTAATTGTATTATTTACTAACAGTAGCTTCCATCACCAGCTCTAAAAATATGAGTAAAATTATTAACTAACCTGAACTACAAGTCATTGCTCTGTCTATCTGTCTGTCTCTGTCTGTCTGTCTGCCTGTCTCTCTCTCCTCTTGGCATATTCTTAATCAATTATAGGCCTACAACCCCTCCATCCTCCTCCTCCCAAACTTCTGCTGGTATGCTTTGTAGTTCCAGTTTCAGACTCAGTTCCTTGCTCATCTTGGTAGTAAACTATGACGACCTACTAGCGCCAAAACCTGAGAATTATAAGTATTATGGGATAATTAAAAGTATCATGGGATAATTATACGTATCAAGGGATAATTACAATTACCATTTTAAAACTACAAATATCTTCGCGTGATCCTGTTTAATTTTCAGTTTTGGCTCTAGCAATCCGTCTGGAAATGCGCCAAAACCGAACATTTTAAGTATCGCGTAATAATAATTACAATTTTCACTTGATGATTACAATTTTCACATGATCGTGTTTAATTCTGGCTAAGGCGGCTTACTAGCCCTAAAACCTACATTTACATGTATTATGGATATAAATGGTAATTAACAAGTGTTCTGTTTAAATCACAAAGATACGGGTAATTCACAGTGTTAATTACTACTTTTTACCTTTGGCCAAGCTTTAGTAGCGCCAAAACCTAAGGCGTACTGTGGATAGTGCCTGCGGACCGCACACACGCATGGGCATTAAACTGCGGTTAAAATTATATATTATTGACGTAAATAGTTTTATAATAAAGCAGACAAGAAGGGTGTAATTTTTCTTGACCTTTTTCAAGTACAGTGCCTTCCAATGCACAAGGTTGCAGCGTGGTGAAAGAGCGGGTGTTCGGAAGTCTACGCTGATTGGTCACTATTGCGCATGCGTATATGTAGCACGGTGGAGACAAAATCGAATAGATCCGTGGGACACGCTATATTTACCGTTAACACGTGCAATTATCAGGCGAAATGTAAAATTTTAAGTTTTGGCGCATTTTCATACGGATTGCTAGAGCCAAAACTGAAAATTAAAAATGATCACACAGATATTTGTAATTTTTAGTGATAGTTGTAATTATCTCATAATAATTGTTACTATCTCGCGATAATTGTTATTATTACGCGAAAATTGTCATTATCCGGTTTGGGCGCTGGGAAGGTGAGGCAAATACTGATATTTATTAATTAACCCTGTGGATTACCGGTATCTCTGTAAAGTACACAGAAAGCGTTTCAGTAATAGTAAACTCGTTAATCCTGTCTGACCTTTAAACATTTGCACGCACACCTCTTGTACGTTGCTGGTCTGTTGTTGGGCAACTTTGGGTAGGTTACCCTACCTCTACTTCAGAGTTTAACTTGAACATGGGCTAGGGCTACCATTTTGCATGAACGGTGTACATATGGAATTCCATTTGAAGCCGATGGGCCTCTCATCCCCTTCTCCTCGTCCCTCCCCTGTGGTACCTCTACCTGCAACCTTTTGTCTAGTCTCTTAATTGCGAATGTGATGTGATATTTTAACAGTCTGGGTTATGAACTGTCTCGCCAGTGTCTATAGTCAAGATGATGTCACTATCTTTCCCACCCTCATCCTTATCTCCCCTCCACCATCACTCACCCCCTTGGCTCAAGCAACACAGACCTAAGACATTTTATGGTGTAAAACATGGAAAAGTGCTTTCCGACAGTGCGAAACATGGAAAAACTCCAGTACAATTTTCTTATAAAGCAATAAGAACGAGACTAGTCCTTACTCATTGCTGGTCGTGTTCATCAACATCTTCTCCACATTTACTCCGCTGATGTAGACCCTAGAGTTTGTTTTTCCCAAACCCGTGGCTCAGTAGTGTATTGTGTTCGTCTGTCACAATAATGACCCAGGTTCGAATCCCGCGGTAAAGGAGGCAAGATAAAAATTGGCCATGTTTCACCCTCCATCTTAGCAATATGATTGCTCTGGTGGGTCAGTGTTGATTTACGTTCCTATCCTCTCTTCCCTAGGATGGTGATCCCCCGTCTGCTAGCGTATTCTTTACCGGCTCTACGGAAGCTCGTCTGCCCTCACAAGAAGCACGTGTAACTCCACTACATCAGTGTCAAATCGGTGTCTCCCAAACCTACTGGGCTACGGATAGACTCTATATAGTGAGTGATGTTTCCAGAGTACATGATACAGATTATTGGTATTCTTCTTAGTAGTGAGGGGTAAAAAAAGAGGGGTAGCAGTAATATGTAAGCTTATCTCTAGAATTCTTTCCGAGGATCCAAACTTCTTGGTTATTGCGCCTTGCAAAGACCATCCTGCAAGGCACAGTGCAAGGAGGTAGAAGAAGAGGGAGATCGAAAAAGAGGTGGGAGGACAACATTCGAGAATGGACTGGTTTGACACTGAGCGAAACCATCAGGGTTGCTGAGGACAGGGAAAGATGGAGTACGCTGGTTAAGCGATCATCTGTGGTGCCCCTACGACATCCGAGTTACGGGATAGGATAGGATACGATAGGATAGGCGCCTGTGTACAAACACTGTTGACATAACCTGTGACAGTTTCGCATACAGCTATACTCATTGGATATATTGTATTAATGTACTACTGTCCCGATGTAATACGCCCAGACTAGGCACAATGTGACTGAGGTTCACTCTGCAATGCTAGACTCAGCTACGTCTCATCATAGGGAGTCGGAGTCTGACAATGATAGTTACCATCCCACCTCCTGCCACAACAGGAAAGGTAGATAGAGGTATAGTGGGTAATTCTCTAATCTTCCACATTGAGGCACGGCAGTAGGCAGTAAAGGGTAGACGTCTGCAGAGCAAAATAAGATAGACTATACCTTTATATCAGGTTTAAAGACTCATCTTTAGGACTTGAAATATTGACATCTGTAACCCGTGATTGCACTGTCACGTACTACACAATATGATAAGTTAGTAGAAGACTAGGCCATACTAAGATGTACCTATTGCGGAAGACAAGCCAAAAACATTTAAGACCAGACATTTGACTGCTGTTAATCTAGTCCCCTATACGCTATTGTGTCCGGGGACGGTAATCTACCCACTGACTGACTGACTGTTAATCTGTGACTGCACTGATGAAGGGTTAGTTATTTTAGTATGTACGATACAGGTTGTGCCTTTTATTAAAATAAATACACCTTCACGATGATTTGAGATTTGACGGGCTGCAACCTAAGACCAGCTTCGGACTCGTAGGCCTACAACTATGCTAATGTCGTAACTTAGTATTCTTATCCAACGCCAACAAACAGGCAAGGCAGCGTTGAAGCCATGAGCTAATTCTACTGTAGCCTATGTAGTGTTTACAGTAAAGACTTCTACACACACAGATGACCTAGCTAGGTCCCTTTGTTATTTATTAACTTCTCCCTTAAAGCCGCAATTCCTCTTGCACTTTGTGCTCCTTAGAATGAGAGTATTAACTGAGGTCTAGTCTTTGCACGTACGCATTCCATCGCACAGACTTCAAAGATCCTGACCCTCATGTCCTAGTCGGGCGAGTGAGGGGCGACACAAATACACCCAGAGATAGGTCCCTTCTCCCCCGATGCCAGGTCCCAGAGGCTTGAGTTCAGTCGTGTGAGCGTCAGGCGATAGGCCCAATAGCTGCAAGTGGGTACCTCTGGCGGCCTATGTTAGATCCTGTATCGGCCAGCGCCTTGAGCAGCTCTTGAGCTGGAAAAGCGCTACATAAGAACGATAAAGAACGATTCTGGAAATTTAGTGCTTTAAATTCCCACTGTCGCTGTCTTCCTCATTTGCTCTATCCCATTCCTGATCTGTCCTATCACTCTGCTATACTATCTTCTTCTTCACTAGATCAATGACCTACCTTTTTTCTTGAAAATTCTTCCTGGACAAGACTCCTTGTTTGTGTATGAGGTCTGTTGGATCAGCTTGGGAGTGTTGGACGCTTTCTGCCGGGTGGTCACTAGGGCTTCCTATGATGTTATTATTTAGTACTATAGGCATTTTATATGTATGTGTTTTGTTGATGATTTATAATGATGTTTGTATTCTATTTTGTTTTTGTAACCGGGGGTTCGAGTAGTTGGGGTAAAGCCTCAGCCGTCCCCTGCGTGGGATGTCTTTATTGTAAAGTGACTGGCCCGTGGAGGGCGTTCAATTTTCCCACTAGGGCAGATCTTTTATGCGGATTGGGGGTTGTCCGGTCCTGATTTGGCTCGGAAGAGTCCGCTGGACCTAAAGCAACAATCAATCAATCAATCAATATATAAGTGACATAACATGCACACGCCTAAGAACTCCTCCACCTCTTAAAATTTTGTTCTTTCTTCTCCTCCTCCCTCTCCTTTACTCCCTGTTGTTGCTGTTAGAGGTGGTGGTTTTGTTGGTGTTGTTGTTCTTCTTCTTTCTCATCATCCTTCCTCTTCTTCTTCTTCTTCTTCTTCTTCTTCTTCTTCTTCTTCTTCTTCTTCTTCTTCTTCTTCTTCTTCTTCTTCCTCCTCCTCCTCCTCCTCCTCCTCCTCCTCCTCCTCCTCCTCCTCCTCCTTCGTCTTCCTTCTTTTTTTTTCCTTTCCTCATTCTCTGTATGAAGTAGCCTATGTATTGCAGAAAACCAGCCTCTCGCCGAAAACAAAATCACCTGTATACATTTACATCCTCTAGTCAGTGCCAACCTAATGCTTCCACCTGGCGGTTGTCAGGACAATGTATGGCTACATATACAGAAGAGAAACGTCTCACCATTACCTGCCTGCTACTGAAATACGGGTCGAGGACGCGATAAAAGTTGTGCTCTTGCTAAAGAATGAAACAGCCCTGGAGAGTTCTGTGTGTATTCCCCTCCTAGTCTTTATCAATATCATCATCATCATGTTCTTCTTTATTATATTATATTTTAGTACCTAGGTTTATTTATCTTACTTTATATGAGATTCATCAAATGTGATTGCGGATAATCTACAATCTATGAACGTCTGTAGCAGAGGAGAGGGAGAGAGAGAGAGAGAGAGAGAGAGAGAGAGAGAGAGAGACAGACAGACAGAGACAGAGACAGAGACAGACAGACAGACAGACAGACAGAGAAGATAACAATTTTATTTTGCAAGGGTAAAAGAGTAAGCGCTAGATGCGCTGTTCTACATCTTGCCCTTGGGGCTTCACCAATAACTATTAAATACAACTTAATGTTATAATTTTCACGTCATGGTGAAGAAACGGAAACTCCGATGGTATGGCCACGTCACCAGATCATCAGGCCTTGCAAAGACTATTCTGCAAGGCACAGTGCAAGGAGGTAGAAGAAGAGGGAGACCGAAAAAGAGGTGGGAGGACAACATTCGAGAATGGACTGGTTTGACACTGAGCGAAGCCATCAGGGCTGCTGAGGACAGAGAAAGATGGAGTATGCTGGTTAAACGATCATCTGTGGTGCCCCTACGACCTTCGGGTTACGGGACAGGATAGGATAGGATAGGAGGATAGGATAGGAACAATAACAAATAAACAAAGTCATCTTTAGATAAAATCATTTTCAAACAATTGAAATCAAATTAATGTTGTTATATCAATCAACAGCATAAAAAATTAATGTGTATTTAATTTTTAATGTGTTTTTGGAGACGTGTTCTAAATGATGTAAATTTATGTGCTGGAGTGCGAAGATCTTCATGAAAGTTATTCCACAAAGTGGAACCGGAATAAGCTAGACTAGTTTTGAAGAGATCAATTCTTGGAATTGGAACATTTAACTTTGTGGCAGTTGTTTTTTTTTTAAAGAGAGGAAAGAAAGAAAGAGAGAGAGAGAGAGAGAGAGAGAGAGAGAGACAGAGAGAGAGAGAGACAGACAGACAGACAGACAGTGACAGAATGAGAGACAGACAGGGTTCCTTAAGATATAGGTTGTAGGTGTTCGTAAGTTAAAGGTGAGAACACATGCTTCAACGTCTGTCATCACTTTTCATCCGGCGAACCAGACTGATGATAAGGCAGCTGCATTTTGGCGACCTGTTGGCAGGCTATTATAACACAAGATAGATCGTGACGCATTCGCTTTGTAGATTGGCACAGAGGCTAGATATATAGTTTACACTACTAATCGATTTTATATAGCTCAAGGCCACTGAGATCCAGCTTGCACAACATCTTCTCTTTTTTTTTTTGCTGTTGTGGGTAGCCAGGATGAAACCCAAGTTGTTGCACAAGACGCTCGTGGACAATTTAGCCAAATGCACGCCCTTAGATTACTTAGAGCATGCGAACTGTTATAGTGAAGTACTGCAAGCAAAGAGTTTCAATACCAGAGTTACTCAGCTTACTGAAAAGGATAAGAATCGTGGCATCCTATCCTGTATTTCGCAATAAGCATACGTGTTAAGAAAACAAAAGTTTGGAGAGTACTCTCGGTGCTCTTTGAGTACTGTAGGAACAATGAGCTTCAATGCCAGCTGAATACTGATGACGAAATTTTGCTACTGGATTTCGCCATGACAGCTACGCATGTTTAGAAGGACTAAATGGGAAACGATCGGCCAATAAACATGCCTAACATCACGGGCAGTGAGTAAGGAGAGTTCTGTTTAAAGCAAATATGCTTCTGTTATTGGTGGTGGGTTCCACCCCCATCCCTTCACTCCCTAACGACAGTTATTAACAATTTAAAACTAAATTAATAAGAGGTTACGCTAGTAAACATTCAGAACATCACGAACATAAGTTGCTTTTGTTTTCTCCAGTGTCAAAGTGGTTCTAAGAAAAGTAAGGTAGGCATTTCGCAATGGCAGATACAAATGTACGCAAATGGGAGGTGTTGCCCGCCAACATTTACCATAACATCTTTCTTGTAGGCCAGAAATACGAGTATAACGAGGCATGCATTTGAAGTCCGTGAATTCTGTGTTACGACACCTGCGTATTTAATCGAAAGCATGCTCCAGATCGAAACCATACCACCAGGGTTAGTTTTGCCACAAAAACCCAGTTCAGTGACTGGGTTGTATGGCAAACGCAATCACGCACGCACGCACGCAAGCACACACATACACACACGCACACACAACGCGCGCGTGCCCACACACAAACACTCGCATACAAGCTTACAGTTACACTAAACTATTTTTTTTCTTATTAATTGAATCGCAGCACATGCAGTTAACAAAGTTCTCGGAAATACCGAAGGGATCTTAATTGCCCGCCTATTTAAAGATCTTCTCGCTCTCGACATTAAAAATTGTCCGCCATGACCTTCAAATCTCGATCCTGGTGAATCTTACCTCGAAAGGTGCTGTAAACGGCGATTTTTGCGTGGCAATTACTTCTGAATCAGCCTTTATCATCTGTTGCCTATCACCCCTTGCAATGTACGCCAGCTTTAAACGCGTAAACACGCGCGTGCTCTATCCGGAACCATCCGAGAGCAGGCTTAAGGGACGTGTTTAGAGTAGGTTGAGTGAGGACTTGAATCTGTGTTGAGAAAATCCAAGTGGATATGCACATAGCGTTTATTGGAAGTCTGAACTGTTTCAGTTTTGTAGCTTGTTAAAAGACGCGGAGCTTTTAATTGCGGATTTTTTGCTTGTTTGCTGGTTGAACTCTCGATTGAAAATTCGTGTGTGTTATTGAATCTTTGATGGAAGGATCTGTGTGTTGACATCTCAGTCTATATTAAGAGAGCACTGTCTTCTAAAGCCGCTGCGGTAATCGTGAGGTTTAAAAGGTGGGTTATACAAGCTTATAAAATTCATTTCCGCACTCACAACAATGGTACGTGGTGCTGCTCCTAATGATGACCAATAATGTTGACGACGACGAAAACGATGCCGCTGCTGCTGCTGCTGCTGCTGCTGCTGATGATGATGATGATGATGATGATGATGATGATGATGATGGTGATGATGGTGGTGGAGAAGGAAATTGTGGGATGATGATGAGGAAATCGAGGTCGATTCTTGCTAAAACATCTATCGACAGTTTTTTCAAGTGTCCACTGTTTTTCTCATCTCGCAAGCTATACATTGGTGATGATTTGGATCCGCAGCATCTTTCATGTCAGGAGCGAGCTGTGCATCAAATTAGTCTCGCTTGAGCATCATGTGTGGTTAGTCTTTCATACCTGTTCATGTAGCAGGTTTTATCTCAAGAGGAATTAGTATAAAAACAGGTGCCTTGTGATCTGCAAGAGCGCTACTGTGATGAAAGACCTCTTTTTTTTTCTCCCAAAAATAAACTGTGCATATCAGAACTCAACAGTCCTCGTCAAAGCACCTTGTGCGATGATGTTCCATAACTGTCCTTTTAGCATTATTTTATCTGGGAGGAATACGTGCTACATAGATACCTGTAATGAAACGACCTAATGCGCGCATCAGAGCCTTTCTCGTTAAAAATAATCGTGTGCGGTGGTGTTCCATCACTGTCAAATGGGCAACTTTTATCTCAAGAGTACGTTTATTAAATAGATTCCCGTTTAAGATACCGGCCTTATTTCACGCACTGTACACAGTGCTCGTCAAAGCATGATGTGTTGTGGTTGTTCCGTAATTGTCCATTTAGCAAGTTTTACCTTAAGAGGAATAGCAGGATTTAGACAGTTTTATCTTAAGAGCAATAGGTACAAAATAGTTGCCGCCAAGGAAACACCTTTTTCATCCACTGTGTACATGCTCACCGTTCCTCTTCCACGTTTTATGTATGGTTCTCCAATAACACTATGATTTTCGCAGCTGCTATCACAAGAGTAGATAAACGAACAGCTAGATGTCGTTAAGGAAACGCGCTTCCTCACACACTGTGCGCATTACAACAATTGTCGTAAAAAAAATGACAACAAAAACAGTAGGTGCGGTTGGTGGTTCATTTAGCAACTTTCATCTCACGAGTACAGGTATACAATATTTAAGGAAAGAATATGTGGACTTAAGAGCGTTTTTCGTTAAAAGCGTAGGCACTGAGTAACTTTTAACTCAAGAGGTTACGGACAAAACAGGTGTTTTTGAGGAAACGATCTTTAGTAGGGAAGTTAAGCTATGTTTCTATTGGTTACCACAAGGGGCGTAATTATTCTACCCAGTTCGTATCGTCTTCCCTTTGAAGTCACACTGAGAATCAAGGGTTGCTGAGATCTACATTTCAATCGCATGCCTGATAAGTGTATGACAGTCAGCATGTCCTTGAAATAACGAGGGAATCCCTGCGTTTAGTGATCGCTAATGATGATTTCCTATTCGTCGTTTTGCTCCATAACACTTCACATTTTAGCAGTAAATGTGCCTCTTTAAAACCTTTTATGTTTACTGGGTTTCTGGAACACGGTAAAGACTATTACAGTAGTGTATGTAATTTCCTTGTGTGTGCAACTATATATAGGTGAACCAGTTTTGCGAATTTTAATTGTGAGATAGGTTTGACTAAGTAATCGTTGAAAAAATAAGACTAATGCACAGTACACCACATTGAGTAAGTAAGTAGTCTCGCCTGAGAAAAGAGGGAACTGCAGTGAAAAGATCTTGAATGCTTTCCGTTTTAGATGCACTCGTCCTAACGAGATTTAGTCTAGGGTGCCAAATGTTGCCCACATCAACAAAAATAAACAGGTAGGTGTTTACAATCTGTTGTATATTGCTCTTGTGGGTCGGGAAGGCGTTACGCAACAGACTTTCTGCATCGATTGTGCAATTAACCACACCCTCCTTAAAAAAAACCCACAACAACACAACACTAGCTGTATCTGCTTTCAGTGTTAAGCCCGAGTGAGGTAGCCATATAATGGAAAGGATGGCTAAGCCGTGCCGAATGCGCTTCGTACACATTATTATCTGAGGTCTGTGGATGCAAGCATTGAATTGCACGGACTTTACAGATCCTGGTGCTCGTGTCTATACTGGGGCGAGTGACAGATACAAAATACGAAGACTCTGCAGGCATTACTGCCCATTCCCCCTCGTCCTGCAGCTGCCAATTTTTTGCTCAGAAGGCAACCCGAGTTTCGTCCGCCATGAGTGACAAATATCGTCCAACAATCCAAAACACATATCCAGCATCTGCCTTAAAATACACTCACCACCTACTGTCATGGGCACAGATGCAGTACTGTTTTTTTTAGGAGTATGATACTGAGAATAGTAAAGTACCGGTTCCTAAATCGCGATTAGCAGCTCAAAGAGCGTGCATGAGTGTGCCCTCGTGAGATCAATCGATTTTATTATTCATCCAGTACAATGCCAGATGAGATAAGATAAGACAAGATAAGAACACAATTTTATTTTGCAAGGGTAAAAGAGTAAGCGCCGGATGCGCTTTTTTACATCTTGCCCTTGGGGGCTTGAAACAATAACTATTAAATACAACTTAATGTTATAACATTCACATCATGAAACAATAACAAATAAACAAAGTCATCTTTAGATACAATTATTTTTTTAATTATTTTCAAACAATTGAAATCAAATTAATGTTGTTAATATCAATTAACAACTTTAACAATTAATGTGTATTTAATTTTCAATGTGTTTTAAGAGATGCGTTCTAAATGATGTAAACTAAGATGCTAGAGTGCGGAGTTCTTCAGGAAAGTTATTACTCAAAGTGGAACCGGAATAAGCTAGACTAGATTTAAAGACATCAGTTCTTAGAATTGGAACATTTAATATTGTGGACGATCTGGCAGTATTTGTTTTATGTGTTCCTCCTGTGGGCAGAAGTCACAGTCATGAATAGCGACCTTGTCAATACAACGTTCATACCAAAATTCACAAATTCCCAGCAAAGGGTAACTCAGTAAGTGGTCTATGGCGTTGCACGTTGCGTCAATGTGAAGCAAGTGTAAAGTATTTTTATAGGCTCCGTTTAGTTGTGCTACTTCATTATGGGAAAAAATGCAAAGCATCCATACATTCGCAGAATTACGATGTGAATGCACAACAGCTGGAAGACAATTATTTCTGTTTCGAGTATTTGTTTGAGACTGTGAACACAAAAGCTTGTTTTTATTGAAGTGTCACACAGGTTCTTTAGGGTCTAGGATTGCCTCTTACCCTGTGGTATTAATTCAGGACTTCCAGACCAAAGATTCGGTCAGGCAGTTCAGTCAACTGTGATGTAACATTTTTGTTGTGATACTTCATTACCTCCTGCATGCGTTTGTTGAACTTTGAAGCTAGCCCTATAGAAGAGATGCAGTTTCTAGTTTTACTGAGTTATCTTCTTTGCACAGTTCCTTTGCTGAAACTGTTTAAGCTAGCAAATGGCTTATAGTTTTTCTGTTTATTTTCCTTTTTTTTGGGGGGTGGGGGTGGGGGGAGATGAATAGTTGTCGATGCGTGTGGTTATGGGGGATGGTTAAGTGTAGAGGGAAAGGAGCGGGATGGCGATGTTTGGGGTTGTGGCGTGGGGGGGGGGGATGGGATGGGCGCGTGCGTATCGGGAAACAAAACCTGAGCAGATTTACTCCTGTCAGTGTAAGAAATACTAGACAGTCTGTCTCTTGTTGTAAGATGTTCTTGTTTCATAACCTTAGCTGTTTTGAGATACAGAACACAGAAGAAAATGGAACGGTTGGGGGCTGTCTATTTTGGTTCTAAATTAGTCTAAAACATAACGCAAACGGAGACACCGACAGACAGAGAGAGAAAGAGAGAGAGAGAGAGAGAGAGAGAGAGAGAGAGAGAGAGAGAGAGATAAGAGAAAGAAATAAAAGAAAGAAAGAAAGAAAGAGAGAGAGAGAGAGAGAGAGAGAGAGAGAGAGAGAGAGAGAGAGAGAGAGAGAGAAAGAGATTGGTGACAATATTTCTACACACGAAACCCTAGTTTTGCTTAACTTAAGCTTGCTTTTAAATGCGTGTAGTGTGAACGGGGAAGCGTAATTTAAACGTCATTTTACTGCATACAATAACGCGGTTTTCTTTCAGTGCGGTATTTTGTTTAGATTGTGACATGGGCATACGTTGTGTTACTTTGTTTGCTTTTAGTATTGTCTTTATTTTTTAGCACCGGCGAGTGCCGGCTACACAGATACACCCAGCACGCACTAGGCACCTTCTCCCCCATCCCCAGGATTGTACTCAATCGTCTGGGCGTCAGACTATGCACTTAAAGGCTCCAAGTGGTCGCCTCGGGCGGCTTGAGATAGAATCTGTTTCGGTCAGCGCCTTGAGCTGGAAAGTACGATTAAATAAATAAATAAATAAATATGTTTTTCACTTGCCTGAACACCTGACTCCACCGCGGGGGTAGCAGGAGGCCTGCAGGAAGCCTTCAGGAGGTATTGATAAGTTTGGCTATGAACCAAAGTCCGGAAAGAATAGGACAGCTGGAAATGCTGGGCGGTTAACCTTTTCGTATCGGCGCCTGGAACCTTTTTTTTTTCATCTTGCTGTATATGAGAACATTTGTTGTAAATGCTTCTATTCTACTAGCTCTAAAGCTAAACAAGAAAAGTGCTTTAGACCACTAAATCCGTCAAAGCACTACCTTATTCCCAGAAAGGATAACCATGTTTTTCATACTCAAAATACAGCGTTCCAAAATTAACTGAATTGTTTCGGCATCAACAAATCAGAAACTCTGTAGTTAAAACTAGTTCCTCTCTCTCTCTCTCTCTCTCTCTCTCTCTCTCTCTCTCTCTCTCTCTCTCTCTCTCTCTCTCTCTCTCTCTCTCTCTCTCTCTCTCTCTCTCTCTCTCTCTCTCTCTCTCTCTCTCTCTCTCTCTCTCTCTCTCTCTCTCTCTCTCTCTCTCTCTCTCTCTCTCTCTCTCTCTCTCTCTCTCTCTCTCTCTCTCTCTCTCTCTCTCTCTCTCTCTCTCTCTCTCTCTCTCTCTCTCTCTCTCTCTCTCTCTCTCTCTCTCTCTCTCTCTCTCTCTCTCTCTCTCTCTCTCTCTCTCTCTCTCTCTCTCTCTCTCTCTCTCTCTCTCTCTCTCTCTCTCTCTCTCTCTCTCTCTCTCTCTCTCTCTCTCTCTCTTCTCTCTCTCTCTCTCTCTCTCTCTCTCTCTCTCTCTCTCTCTCTCTCTCTCTCTCTCTCTCTCTCTCTCTCTCTCTCTCTCTCTCTCTCTCTCTCTCTCTCTCTCTCTCTCTCTCTCTCTCTCTCTCTCTCTCTCTCTCTCTCTCTCTCTCTCTCTCTCTCTCTCTCTCTCTCTCTCTCTCTCTCTCCTCTCTCTCTCTCTCTCTCTCTCTCTCTCTCTCTCTCTCTCTCTCTCTCTCTCTCTCTCTCTCTCTCTCTCTCTCTCTCTCTCTCTCTCTCTCTCTCTCTCTCTCTCTCTCTCTCTCTCTCTCTCTCTCTCTCTCTCTCTCTCTCTCTCTCTCTCTCTCTCTCTCTCTCTCTCTCTCTCTCTCTCTCTCTCTCTCTCTCTCTCTCTCTCTCTCTCTCTCTCTCTCTCTCTCTCTCTCTCTCTCTCTCTCTCTCTCTCTCTCTCTCTCTCTCTCTCTCTGTTTACATGTCTGTATTTGCGCATCTTCCGGAGTGACTGCTTCCCGAGTTTGTTTGGTTTCCCCACTAGCTATGGCATCACCCATATGAATATTGTAATAAACATGTTTATTTGTATAATATGCAACAATAAGAAAACGAGTTGTTTGACGCCCATACAACGCAACGCTGATAAAGTCCTAGCTTGAAAATACAGCGTGTTTAGAAATAAAAGAACGATCTGCCATTCTGGTTTCTTGAGCCGTTGGCTTTCAAAGCGACACTCTTTTTCGATGTAGTGCAGAAATGTTTTCACAGTACTAACGAACACACGGGCACCAGACGCCAGATGCCGTATGAAATATTTCCTTTGGAAAAATAAAATACATAAATACATAATGTTTTGAAAAAAAAAGATTATCTACAATTCCGGATGTTTTGAGCACTGGCGTTCAAAACGACGATCTGAATCTGTCCACCTGTATAAATACTGCCGTCTGCAAAATGTCCATAATTATTTTTTAAATCTCTTCTACGATGGTGTTTACGCCTTAAACTGTTGCAGAGAAAGTCCAGAAAGATGTGAATGGTACAATTATTTATTGTGGCTCTCTCGGGTTTATGGGGGTAGAGAGTTGAGGGCTGGAGGGGTGGGGGAGAGTGGTTTATAAGCTCCTTAGAAAGAGGACCAATTGGGTTAGGGGGATAACATACACAAGCCAACGCTGCAGCAGTTTACCTGAACCTTCTATCACAGCTGTAACACTTGAACTAACATTCGTTCAGGTGGGATACACAACAAACGAAGGATGAGACTGCAGAAAGATCTACGTGTAGGCATCTGACCACTTGAGCGAGCACCGAGGAAGGCAGATTAAACAAATCACTTCAGCCGCTCTGGAACAGTCTTCATTCGCTTCAGTTTTTTTGTTGTCTGTTACAGTCTTTAGATCTGTTATCAGCTTTTTCTGGAAGAGTCTTCAAAGCAGTTTTAGCTTCTCTGGAACAGTCTTCGAAAACAGTTTTAGCCTTTCTGGAACAGTCTTCAAAGTCGTTTTAGCTTTTCTGAAACTGTTTTAAGATATTTTTCCAGCTGAACGACCCATAATGAGCTTCAAAGTTCGTTGGTCCTTTGGCAGAGAAGTTGAATATTTAATTTGAATAGCAACTCTTCCTACGTAGCCGACTGTCTGCTACAACATGAAAACAGCACCCTGACCGATTCCTTCCTGAACTTTGTCCCGATCAAACAATACAAATAAAAGTTTACCGAACTGCTGAAATAGATTATTAATATAAACAAAGCAACTAGAAAATCTCTCAAAATGTTAGCAGGAGGTTCTAAAGATCCGGTGGGTATGGTAGGCTAAAGGTCGGGACGTTCATTAGACTTAAGGGAAAGTTCAGAATGACGAATGCCGTAGAGAAAACGATAGCGGTTGCCGTCGCTGAATTCGCCTGAATTTCTCTTCCTTCTCCTCTGGTTTACCTCGTCGCTACTCTGGCTGAACTCGTCTGTATTTACCTTAAACGCAACACAAGACCTTTTTGAAATGTATTAATAGTACTGCGTGAAATATGATCCCATGCATGTCCTGGTTCTTATTTACCAGGAATTATCCAGAGAACCAAGACAAAACCCTTCGCCCTTCGACGGTCGGAGGTCTAAATTAAGCCAAACAATTATTTTAAGAGAACTAAATCAAGAGAGAATGCTCAAAGAAAATCAGGGGCTTAAAAAGTAAATTAATTCTCATCGTTTTCCGTAGCTTGTTTACCAGAATCACATTCGCCGCCAACAACCAGACAATAGGCTTGAGAGAGAAGGTGGCGAACTCTACTTTCATCCAAATGGCGCCCAGTAACGAACTGTAACCTGCGATGGGAACACTGTTCCTGTCTAAAATGATACCATAGAGGAATTGCGCGTATAACAGGCCGCAGAAGACGACGACCGCGGCGATGACGATAGACGACCTCCTCGCCATGCTTAAGAGCTGGACTCGACGAGGCCACATGACGAGCAGAGCTCTTTGTGTCGTCATGGTCAAGAGCACCCACACGGAACTACCTTGAGCCACGTTGAGAAAGTAGTACAAGAGCGTACAAGTTACGTCGTTGAACGCTAGCACGTGCTGTACCGTCACTATCCACATCAATTCCACCAATGGTCCAGTCACATTGACGCACAAGTCCATTACAACAAATGCCAACTAGTAGCGGTCCACAACAGACAGAAGACTTCTACTGCTGAACCGCCTAGAATTAAAAAAAACCCAAGAACATTAGATTTAAAAAAAAAATTTACCAACAATTTTAGTCATCATCAAGTTATTTATTGCCTCATAGTGGCATTCGTTGCAGTTAACATCGTTAGAGATGTAACCATTCTGTTTAAGTGTTTTGCCATCCAGGGCAAAGGTTTTTACATTCATCGGGATAACTCGCCAGATCCACATCAAGTACAGAATGTTTTAGATTAAACCTTTTGAACGTTATGGCAAAATAGGACATATTTAGCATCGGTTTCCAGAAGAACAAACAAACACATGTTACATTGCTTTCTTTTGCAAAATCTCTGACGAGGCTAAACGGGTGAAGAGCGAAATAATTTGTTGTTGTTGTTTTGTTTGCTTGTTTGTTCGAATAACATGACAAAGAGAAAGATTTGGACCTGGGCGGAATACGAGAAGGGTTGGGCGAGAAAAACAAAAAAGTAGCATAGGAGACACCTCAAAAACTATTCTTAATTTAAAAAAAAAAAAAAACACACAAACATTTAATCATTTGCCCACTTATTTGATGATAATAATTGTTATGATGTTGCCGAAGATAGACACAACACAATCATTAAGTGACGTACTAACCACACGCCATACTGCTGCAGCCACAACGACTCCGCATCAAAAGGGCTGGAGTGACTTTAGACGAAGAAGTTGAATTCTCTGTAACCATTGCCTTTGATGCTAGAGAAAATCCTCTGTATCAACTGTAGTTTTCTTTATGGTACTTGACAAAGTAATGTCAACATGCGCAGAGTTGCGCACAATTTAGTTGGCGCGTGTACGCAATGTTAAGACAGAAACTGTATGTGACATCAAGGGTGGAAGGAAATACCCAGAAGTCTTCTGTAGCACATCATCTCCATGCTTTGTATTCTTCGTTGTAGATCTGCAAAACGGAGGTTGGAAATTGCTCTACCCATTATGCTGACTGTGCCTTCGTAATCTGCAAGGGCATCTGACATTATGCGCTCTAGAAAGATGTTGAAGAATTTTGGAGAGAGTATGCATCCTTGACGCACACCGATTGTTGTTCTGAACCAATTTCCGATGGCACTGTTATGGAGGACTGCACTGGGTAGCCTTGTCATACAGGCCTTTGATGACTTTAATAATTTTAGGGCTGATGTTGTACGTTCTAATGGTTGCCCACAGAGATGCATGCCAGACTCGGTCAAACGCTTTCTTGAAGTCTAAAACACATGCTATAGATGTTGTTGGTGCTGTAGGTATTTCTCGCAGATTTTTCTCTGACTGTTAATATGGCGTGTTGTCTGTTGATTTTCGATTACGTTTATCTGGCCCCTAATATTAATTTTAAAGGGAAACAATACTAGCACAGTCATGTTGCAAAACTCTAACACAAACAGAAGTTAATTTTCATTTTGAAGGCTCTAAATTCACACCAGTTCTTCAACAAATCAAGGATTCGTTAAATCCTTTCTACAGCTTGATGGCCCTGCCTTAATTGATAGCTTCACTTGTTTGTTATGCTAGATACCCTATTTAAGCTGTATGCTTGTTGTGTTAAAAGCTTGCAAATGTCTGGTGTAAATGAAACAGGACTTGACGGTTACTGTGTTCAATCATGATGATCGTTCCTGCCTGTTAACTGTTCGCCTGGGTCTTTAATTGATGAGAGGAAACATGCATAGTTAGCTTACAAGACCCCGGATGTCAGAGATCTATGAATCCTGCACTTAAAACTATTTCAGGGCATATGACAGCAGGCTCCGATAACCTCTGTGAAAAACAAGTGTTCTGGTCCACCACAATCAATGGGTAATTGTAAATTATAGTCACACGACACCGGAGCGTATAGGCGACTACTAGTCACATTATTCTGACACCAGCGAACCAGTTGATGGTAAGGGGAAAATAATATGGTCACACGTTGGCCAATCCGGGATTCGAACCAGGGACCTTTCGGTTACTGGTAAGCCGCTCTACCAACTGAGCGCCCCCACACAGCACAATCAAAGCTGAAGTCGTTCGTTTTATCTCGAGAGATGAAAGGCATCTGTACACGGTTTTGTAAAATATAGCTGAAAGTCCGACTAATGGTGTTTGTTATGGACTGGTGGGATTCCGCAGAGGCCAGTGGGAGGTGAGGTTTGCTGGGTAAGGTTTGTTTGGATGGGGTGGATATATGTTGTGCGTGCTGAGGATCGTATGGGTTTGTGAGCGGACAGGCATATAAAGTTACATAAATCCACAATGAATACTCCAGTTACATGTCTCTTTATTTTGTCCAATAAAATAAAGAAATTATTGATCCTTTAGATCTCAACAAGCGAGAATAAAGAATTAACCTTTTCAATTTATAATTCGACCAATTTTGAACCCTTTCATTTTATGTCCGATTTCATACTCTCTAGGTAGGTTGTCGGTGAGTTGCACTTTGCAAAGCAATCTCTCTGTGTTCTCTGGCATTAGTGAGTAGCTCTTCTGTTTCCGAGCTCTGATCGCGAAGTTTTACTTGGCTCCCAAGAGATTATGGTTGCCAGGAATACCTGTGTAGTGAGATCGCCACTTAACGCACCCTTTGTCTGCACAAAACAACAGACAATGCTTGCACATACATTCCACAAAGGACTCGGAGGATCGCTGAGTCATAAACGTTTCGTTGTGTTAGATGCATTCGATACACGTTTCTTCAATAGAATGACATTGTCTGCCTTAAACAATGAAGAAGAAGATGAAGATGAAGTCGATTATGGACATTTTCTATAACCTCCTCCAAATCCCAAGTTGCATAATAGACCAGTAATTAAGACAAGTAATAACTGAACTAAACTATTTAAAAAAATGACAACAACAACAACAACAACAACAATAATAATAATAATAATAATAATAATAATAATAATAATAATAATAATAATAATAATAATAATAATAATAATAATAATAAAAGCGTATATATGTAGAGCACGGTATCTCATCTGTTGTTGCAAAACTATTACAATAAAATCGAAACCAAAATTCAACCAAACGAAATTAGCTTTTAACTATTGTAATTAATTTACTAAATTAAACAATTAATAAACTTTACAACAGTAATCTAGTGTGTGGAAATTGTTCATTGCTCGACGCCCTTCTGCTTTTTACACTGTTTGTTTGTTTGTATGTAGATTATAGTCACACGACACTTTCGCATATAGGTGACTACTGGACCGATTTATACTGACACCAGCGGGCCAGTTGTTGGTAAAGGGGAAAATAATATGATCACACGTTGACCAATCCGGGATTCGAACCAGCGACCTTTCGGTTACTAGCAAGACGCTCTTACCAACTGAGCTACCCGGCCCCTCAAGCTTTTTACACTGTTTTCAGTACTGAGTTAATAAGGGGTAGGTAGGTAGGTAGATTAACGTCCCCGGACACGTAAGCATATACGGGACGTAATAAGGGGAAGTAATGTTCTGGTTTAAATAGTAATCGTCTTGAGACAAATAAAATAAAATGCAATAACATTAATTGTCTCGAGTGTTTAGTTAAGACATTATGGACTAAACACATCATAATGAATGCATTGGCAAAACTGTGAATATGAGATTGCGCGTTTGTATGTGCTTACAAGTGTTGTCTAGATGTTGTATTTACCTGTTAACTCTTTTGTGATACTTGTCTGTAATAAGCATTGCTTAGGTTGTTTTGTTGTTGTGTTTTGGAATACATGCCAGAACATTGCTTGTTTGCTATTATGCATATATGTAAATTAACTGAAATTACGCATAAGGTAATAAATAATCGTATGCATATATTTAAATTAATATAAATATCATAAATGACAATATTAAATAATATTTGTGTCGTACATAACATGAATGTGCAGAATGTCGTAACTTGCGCTGTTATTTTGTTATTTATAATGTTGTAATAAGCAAATTAATTTGAATTTTTATTTCAGCAATCATGTCTTACGTGGTGAGGAAGGAGCAAGCAACTCTCGAGTTCATTTGTAGAGCAACACGAGTATTTAACTTGAAACCTTCATTTTTCAGACAGTGAAAGCGAACATCAAAATTCAAATTTGCCGCGGTTGTTCAAGTCCCAAAATCGCCAGCCTGGATTAGGAATAAAGTCCAAAATCCAAATAATTTTGGAGACAAAACTGATTTAATTCTGAATGTCAGAATATCCAGGCCATCATACTCGTAACGCAGTACCGAATTTTGTTTTGTTTTGTTTAAAGAAATATTGAAGACATAATAAAGATGTATTTTACGAACTATGAAGGTTTCAGTTAAAAATAGAAACCCAACAAAGTTGGAGTTTGTTTAGACTGTGTTTCGTTACTGACAAAAGAGCTGCAGTTTCGTGAATTATTTTGTTTTGTATTGTGTCTTGTTGCAAACTTTGCAAGCCATGCTAGCTGCTACTGTTGGAAAATGGTTTTCGGCTGTCTCGTGGCTAACATGGCTGTCACTGTTTCGTGGCTGTTGCTAGCTTTATGTTAATTAAGAATCTGTGTCTGAATTAATTCATGTTACGCTCAAGGTCCGTATGTTTCCATTTTGTCTTGGATGCAGGCGTCAATTGTATTGTGGGAATGTGGTTATGTATACTTTTCAATTTATACAACCAAAGCAGTGTTAAGACTGGATATGTTAGACTTTAGACAAACGCCTTCTCCAGTTTCCAGTTTAGATCTTAAATGCTATACATCCCGATACCAGCTTTCCCTATTTAGATATGACTGTGTTTACTTGTGACTTTCCATTGACTCTATCCTAATGGCAAGTTGAATGATTAGTGTCACAGACTATAGTGTATATTTACATGCCAGAAAATTGAAAAAAGAAATTATATAGTGGTGTTCCTTTATAACGTAGGTATAATAGTAAATGCGTTCAGATCCATTTGTATGCCCTACATTTGACCCTTTGTTTGGTTTATATACCTATCCTTATAGCGGTGTTTTCCCAGCTACGGCAATTCCCTAGAATTGTACAAATCTATTTTCTTTCATCCCTGCATTGGTTGCATTATAAAGCTTTGAAGAATCATTGATTTAAATTTTAAACTTTCATATTTTCACACTAGGATAAAAATCAACACTTCTCATTAGACACTTAGAATAGATCAAGATGGTCTACTCATTTTTAGTGGAAAGTTACATTAAATTTTAAAACAAGCTATTCATTGGTATACATTGGAATCGGAAATTGCATTTGAAGGGTATCCGAATTTTTTTTAAATGCAAACTGATATTATTCTTTCCCTCTCCCCCCACCCATATCCATCTTAACTACACTAAGAAAGTTGTATCTTCTTCAGCAAAACTGTGAGATATATTCATCTACCCTGTCTAATGATAAACTTCGGGCAGCTATTCATTATATTTGACTTATTTATTGTAAACCTTTTCATCTCTCTCTCTCTCTCTCTCTCTCTCTCTCTCTCTCTCTCTCTCTCTCTCTCTCTCTTCATAATTACTTTGCTTGATGGTTTTTTTGTTTTGTTTTGCGTTATATGCTTGCTTGGTGCAGTCAGGCTACAGTTCATCTTTCGAACAAGTCATTATCAATTGCCACTTAATTCGTTTAGTTTTTATTTGCTTGCTGGCATTTCACGCGATTAAAAAATGTGTTTTAATTGATTGTTTCATCTGTGCTCCTCATTTATCCACAGCTCATTAAAGATGAAGTGTTCATGTTTCCCGAGCAAGAGCTTTAATAATCTAAGAAATGTTTATTCAAAGACATTTAAAATACATTTTAAGGCATTCAAAATACATTTTTAACGAGCTTCTCTTGGCTGTGATAGGGCTTGTATTTCATAAATCAGTCTGTTCATAACTTCGTATGGTTACAGCTAAAGTTTGATGTAGCCTGCAGTTGAGACTTTCTTCTCTTTCAAAGTATTTAGATCAGACGCTTCGCAGCACCGTTTTAAGCATTAGTTTAGACCTCTTGTGTTGCGCCTCTCTTATGAACATTTAGATCTGTTAGTTTGCTTTAAAGTTGTGAAAATGCTTCATCACGTTGCAAAACTGTTTGATGCATTTGGATTTCTAAGTCTGCAATAGTCTACTCTTTTATTTCAGCATCTAAATCTACCGTTCGTTTTAATGTTATAAATGTTTCACCTCTGTGCAGTTTTGTTATTAAATCTGTATTGATTTAATTTAGTTTATGTTTTAGACATCTATCATTACGCAGCTTCACAAAGCCTTGCCTTGTTTGATTCAAAGTTTGAAAATTAGAGCGTGGCAAATTCCTGCTTCAGATTTATTGTGTGTGTATACTGCACTTGTGATTACCTTGGTGACGTACCTTAAATGTTTAAACTGTTTGAAGGTATTAGTTGTTTCCCTCTGCAGTAGAAACATAGTTTTCTCTACTGGTTTGTATGTAGATATGTATTTCTTTCCATATTTTCCGCACATGTTGGAGAATAATCCCTGTACATATGCAAAGCCAATAGTCCTGTAGTTTTTAGTATTAGTGTTAGTAAATTCTTTTCGATGTTGTTTGCACTGCGTTAGAATTTAGAGCACAGCTTTAATAAGAAGAAAATTAGGAGTTTTTCTTTTCAATATTGTATTTTCGTTATTAGGCCAGCTTTCGTTTCTTAGTGTGAAAGCGAGCAGACCTACTGAATGTTTAGCTGGATCCTTAAATATGTGTTTTGCTTATACAGTATTTTTAAATGCTTATTTTGTATGCTACCCTAGTTTTCTAAGGGCAAAATTCCTTCTACAAAAAGCAGTTTTTAACTCATGAAAGTTTATTATAATAAAACAAGGAACACAATAAAACTAATCCAAAATGTATTGTACATGGTGAAACATAATTTACTGAGTTTGGCCCTAAAACTTACTGGTTAAGCTTCCATTAGGAACAGAAGAATTGTTTTCCTTTTGAGTTGACTCTGTGTTAAGAGAAATTACGATATTTGTGACGTCCTTTTGCAGAAAGGAATGCCTGGTGACGACGGTCTCGGCCCACGCGTTCGGGATAACAATGATGGAACCATTGTTGTGGAGTACCACCCCAAGGTTGAGGGACGTCATGAGGTCCTGATGACGCATAATGGAGCAGCCGTCAAAGGTGAGACTGACGTCACGTCATAGGGAAAAAAAATGTATTCGCAATATGGCTGTCATTGATCTCAATGTTATGAGATCCTAAAAGTATAAATCATAATGACGTTTTGTTGTTGTTGTTGTTTTATTTGTAGTACACTGTAGAATAACATGAGTTTAAATTGCACGCGTGTATAGCTAATTAGCAAGTAAGTGTTCTGCACGGTGCTATCGTCAATGACGTCGCTGATTATGAGCATGAGGTTTTGGAGAACGCTTTAAAAAAACAAAAAACAAAAAAAAAGGCCGTTATTTGGGTTCTTTGTATGCTTTTTGCATGCGATTTTCAATCTGCACAGTTTAGCGGTACATAATTATAATCACCACAGTTGAGAACAATACTGCTTTGGTGGAATGTTCTTTTAATGTATGTATTAAGGTTTTGTTTTATTTTATTTTATTTTATTTTATTTTATTGATTGAATTTTAATTTTATTTATTAAAGCTTTAAAACCTGTGTGCCTAATTTTTCAGATTTGATATCGCTCAATGTCTGTCAAGATTTTAATGCGCCCTATTTGTGTACAAAAGTCTTTCAAACATGTGCCCATTATAGAAGTCCAAATACAGTCATGTAAGTTTATATTATTTCCGATTATTGTTTTTCTTGTTTATATGTTGTTGTTTGTTTTGATTTGTTGTATTGTATGATCGTTTATCATGTGTTGATTCTATCCATCTGAATTGTTCTTGTGAATGTTCAACGTGTCCTTCAAAATAGTTTAATGTTCGTCCGAAGGAATCCTTCCTCGTTTCTGAGGCAAGCGCTCAAAGTTTTTTTTTAATTTGCTTTTGATCTCACGGGAGTGGCTTTTTGGCGGCTTCTAAGGTATAATTGTTCCTTTGGACGGAATTCTTCGTAACCGGGTTCAAATGTTTCTTTCTGAAGGAATCCGTCCTTTCTTCTTACGGTTCAATTCAAAGTGTTTTTGTTTGATTGTTTTTTCTTGTTTTTGTTTTCCTTCTCCATGCTGCTTCATGGTTAAAGAATTAATCCTTTGCAATGATGTGGGGCCCCTGGTGTGTGTTACGTTGAAACGTGAACGAAAGTATGTCGGAAGCGCGCACGATAGATCTAATCGTTTCGTTTTGCAAAGTATTCAATAATGGTGTTTATTTACCTTTGATTTGAGTTTGCATTGTTGTTAGGAGAGGCTTTGTATAACGTTGATAATGTGCTTTGGTCTATATTACTGTAGAAGTTTCTGGATCTGAGTGTTTACTTTCTATAGAAAATTCCCGATACATGTCGAAGCAAGAGGTCGTTCCAGAAGGAGAAATAATAATGTATGACGTAAGTCAGTGATGACGATCTTTTATTCGATTGGTGGCAGTGCGTCATTTCTACAGTATTCGAAATCCTTCCGGAAGAGAGAGAGGTTATTTAATCGTGTGCCGAGATTGTTGTTGATAGTAAAGTTGTTGATAGTGATTTGGAAAGTTGCTGTGAAAGTTGTTGAGTTGAATTGAGAATTGTATGCAGTTGTTGATGTATGCTGAATAAAAGTGGAAAACTTCATACGTCGACTTTGTGACTTGTATGCGGTGTTTGGACGGGTTGCGTGGATAAACGAATCTGAGTTACACCCTATCAGGAATTCAGCATTGGGGCTGAATCAAATACTGATAGAAAACACCAACATCAAACAGAGTGTAACATTTTGGGGGTCAAGCCGCGATTCACGCCATAGCCAAGGGTTCAACTGCTACAACAAGCGAGTCAACGTTACGAGAGGCAGTCATCGAGGGTAGCCGCCAACGAGTTGCGTCGAGAGGGGCCAACATACTGGGACTACATCACCGATAGATTCGGGTTGACTGCAAGGGCGTGTAGTCGCTGAAGAGTTGCTTCGTGAGCGAACAACAGATCGGGACTACGTAGCTGCCGTAAGACTACGTCGAGGGACAGTCTCGGAGCTACATCGCCAGTGTTACAGAGAGCGGCGAGCGGACGTCGCGTCTACTTCAGCACAGGAGCGTATACATCAACACCAGCGTGGTGCAGCGTCGCATACGACGAGGACAGCGGGGCCTGCGTCAGCGAAGGCGACTAGTGACAAGCATCAGCGCTACTGCAGAAAGCGTGCTGTTCTAGAACAGTCTAGAAAGGTACAGCACAGTCAAGAACTTTCCAGAAAAAAAGAACTCTACAGTCAAGAACTTTCTAGAAGAAGAACCTTCCAGAAAAGAACTTTCTTGAAAAGAACTTTCCAGAAGCATCAAGATGGCTGACTTCTGGCAGAAAGGGGTTGAACTGAATCTAAAAGGCAAACAGCTGACGGAGTACGTCAAGTCTCAAGAGAGAATATGGCGCGAAGAAAGAGAAAGAGAATTCGAGCTGAAGCGTCTTGAGTTCCAGCTAGAAATGGCGCGTATCCAGCAACAGCAGAATGCGCCACAAGTTATCAGTGACAACACGGCTCCAAAATTGCCAGCTTTCGTCGACGGGAAGGACCAGATCGACAGCTATCTGGCGAGATTCGAAAGGTTCGCCGAAAGCTCCAATTGGCAACCTCGAGACTGGGCGATTCGACTGAGTGCACTTCTGACGGGGCAAGCCCTCGAAGTTTACACCAGACTGTCGAACGATGACGCCAAAAACTACGACGTCTTGAAAGAGGCCCTGTTGCAGTGCTACAACTTTACAGAGAAGGGCTACCGTAAACGCTTCCGTGAATGCCGGCCTAAGTCAGACGAGACGCCAAAGCAGTTTGTGGAGCGCCTGTCGTCATATCTACACAAGTGGGTGGAGTTATCAGGCGAAATGAAGTCTTACGACAGTCTCCATGACCTGATTGTGAAAGAACAATTTCTCAATGCCTGTCACAAGGACCTAGCGACCTACTTAGAAGAACAAAAGCTGCAGACGCTTAAAGATGTGACTGAGGCTGCTGAAAGATATCTCATCGCTCATGGGAAAACCCTGGGGCTACCCAGCGCGACGAAACATTTTCAGAAGACTGCAAACCATGGGAACCAGGTCCAAGGGAGCCAGACGAGCCAGAGACAGACGGACTCCACGCCTCCTCCCAGGGAAGGGCACTCAAGAGGCTGTTTTATCTGCAACGCTACAGACCACAGAGCTGCCAGCTGCCCTCAAAGCAGAAATAGCGGACAGCGGAGCAGTACGGACAATGCAGCGGCGGGCAACCGGCAGAGGCGGTTCTCCAATCAACGGCAAAACAGTAGATCTGACCATCAAGTGTGCGGCGGGAGCGTCATTCTTCCGAGTGAGACCAAGCGCACAGCTACCCCTGCGGACGTGCAAGATTGCATGACTGATGGCCAACTCCTCCTTGCCAACGGGAAATCCATCCCCGTCGTCGCCAGCGCAGCTGTGACCGTCCAGAACATGCCTGTTTCCAAGGGACGCGTCGGAAATCATGAAGTGACTGTTCTAAGAGACTCTGGCTGCAGTGGGGTCATCGTCAGAGAAGACCTAATCGCTAAAGAACAGTTCACTGGCGATTCTAAATGGACACTCATGGCCGACAGCAAATGTGTGAAAGCGCCAGTTGCAAAAATTCATGTCAAACACCCCTTTCTACATAGGCGAAGTCGAAGCGGTTTGCCTGAAGAAGCCGCTGTATGATTTGATGATCGGGAATATCGACGGCGCGAGACGACCCGACGACCCCGATCCAGAGTGGAGTCCTGCCTCAACCCAACGCGACGAAGTTGTGGAGGAGGATCCATTGCCGTTTCCCGATGGAGACCTTACAGAGCTGCTACGGGACAATGTGGTTACTCCGGCTCAGCCCTGCCGACCAGAGATCGTCAGTGCTGTTACTACCAGGGCCCAGGCCAAGAGAGACAAGGTGTCTACACCACTGAAGGTCGCCGACAACTCCAAAGCTGCCATCGTGGACAGAGATAAGCTGATCCAGCTCCAGGAAGCTGATAGCACTTTAAACAAGTACAGGAACCGCCAAGACCACGTGACCAAAGGCAGTGGTACGGTCTATTTTGAGGTGAAGGCCAAGATCCTGTACCGAATCTTCCAGCACCCGAGGGTCAACGGAGGGAAACCACTACGTCAAGTCTTGGTACCGTTACCCCTAAGGCGCCAGGTGATGGAAGTAGCGCATGACTCAATCATGGGAGGTCACCTAGGTATCAAGAAGACGTCAGACCGAATCCAGGCGGGATTCTACTGGCCAGGACTTCATGCGGACGTCAGCCGTTTCTGCCGATCATGTGACATTTGCCAGAAGACCATACCTCGAGGAAGGGTCCCGAAAGTGCCTATGCAGAGGATGCCTCTGATCGACCGACCTTTCAAGAGGGTGGCCTTAGACTTAATCGGCGAAATAAGACCTCCGAGTGAAGAAGGTCATCGATGGGTACTGACTTTAGTGGACTATGCGACTCGGTACCCAGAAGCAGTGCCACTGAAGAAGATTGACACTGAAACTGTAGCAGAGGCACTGGTGGACATGTTCAGTAGGCTTGGAGTGCCTGAAGAAATTCTGACAGACCTCGGGACACAGTTCGTCTCTGACTGTATGAAGGAGGTCAACAGACTGCTGAGCATCCGGCATTTGACTACGACACCCTACCATCCGATGTGCAACGGGCTTGTCGAGAAGTTCAATGCTACGCTGAAGTCCACCCTGAAGAAACTGTGCAGCGAGCAGCCCAGACAATGGCATCGCTACATCAACGCCCTACTTTTCGCCTACAGAGAAGTACCGCAGGAGTCCACCGGCTTTTCTCCGTTCGAGCTGCTGTACGGAAGAACCATCCGAGGGCCGATGCACATCCTGAAAGAACTGTGGACGAAGGAAGTAGACACCCCAGAGGTGAAGAACAGCTACCAGTACGTGTTTGAGCTACGGGAGAAGCTGGAGCAGACTCTCGAGATAGCCAGAGAAAACCTGAAGAAGTCCCAGGACTGTGGAAAGCACTACTATGACCGTAGGGCTGTGAACAGGAAGTTTAAACCTGGCAATAAAGTGCTGGTGCTGCTACCTACCGATCATAATAAGTTGCTGATGCAGTGGAAAGGCCCGTACGAAGTGGAGACCGTGGTGGGGATCAACGACTATAAGGTGAAGGTCGGCCAGCATTCCAAAATATACCACGCCAACCTCCTTAAGCTGTACGTGGAGAGGCCGCCAGAGACTGTACATGCAGCAACAGCAGCTGTGACCGACGACAGCTTTGACAGCGAAGAACTGTTGGAACTGGGAGACTTCCACAGCAAAGAAGGCATCAATGATGTTAAGCTAGGACCGAGCTTGACGGAAGGTCAAACGTTGGAGCTCGAGGACCTTATGGGCGAGTTTCCCCCTAACTTCAGTGATGTCCCAGGCTCTACGACTTTAGTCGAACATGAAGTCCACACCCAGACCTGGAAGGAGCATCTGCAGACCTTGAGGGAGCCGTTCCACCGTCCCGCAGAAGCCGACCTGACCGTGAGACCCAGCAAATGCATCCTGGGAGCTGACAACGTCGACTGCGTCGGACATCCGATGGAAGAAGGAGACAACGGAGGACGCACTGATTCCAGGGAAGCCCACGTGATCATCGTCTTTGACCCTGGGCCGATGACGACCGCAACTGACGAGGGCGTCGATTCCTTGCGAACGAAAGAACATTGACTGTGTGGACGAACTAAGAATATTGGTAATGACAGATTTGAAAATGAAAAACGTTGATTGGGTAAATGAACTGTGAACATTGACAGTATCCAGAAAGACTTGCAGATGAGAAACTTTGTGTGAATGAACTGAGAACGTTGATAGTGTTCAGATAGTCTGAAATAAGTGTTAATTCTGAACTTTGTTTGTGCATTACGTTTCAACGTTGTTGAAAGAAATTGGGTAAATTTCTTCTTGAGTGGGGGGTTATGTTACGTTGAAACGTGAACGAAAGTATGTCGGAAGCGCGCACGATAGATCTAATCGTTTCGTTTTGCAAAGTATTCAATAATGGTGTTTATTTACCTTTGATTTGAGTTTGCATTGTTGTTAGGAGAGGCTTTGTATAACGTTGATAATGTGCTTTGGTCTATATTACTGTAGAAGTTTCTGGATCTGAGTGTTTACTTTCTATAGAAAATTCCCGATACATGTCGAAGCAAGAGGTCGTTCCAGAAGGAGAAATAATAATGTATGACGTAAGTCAGTGATGACGATCTTTTATTCGATTGGTGGCAGTGCGTCATTTCTACAGTATTCGAAATCCTTCCGGAAGAGAGAGAGGTTATTTAATCGTGTGCCGAGATTGTTGTTGATAGTAAAGTTGTTGATAGTGATTTGGAAAGTTGCTGTGAAAGTTGTTGAGTTGAATTGAGAATTGTATGCAGTTGTTGATGTATGCTGAATAAAAGTGGAAAACTTCATACGTCGACTTTGTGACTTGTATGCGGTGTTTGGACGGGTTGCGTGGATAAACGAATCTGAGTTACACCCTATCAGGAATTCAGCATTGGGGCTGAATCAAATACTGATAGAAAACACCAACATCAAACAGAGTGTAACAGTGTGATTTCAAATATATTCGACCTGAGGAAAAGTAAGGCCTACCTACATGTGCTCACGATGCACAAGTTTCTAGATTACTACCTTCGGATGAGAGTATAAACCGAGGTCTAGTCTGTGCACACGCATTCCATCATATTAACTTTAAAGATCCCGACGCTCATGTCCTAGTTCCGGCTACTCAAACACATTCAGCAAGCACTACAGTAGATCTCTTCTATACCTCATACCCGGCTGCCCAAGATTGTACTCAGTCGTCTGGGCGTCATACTGTGTCTCAGGCGACTTGAGTTAGATCCTGTACAAGCCAGCGCCTTGAGCAGCTGCTCTTTGGCTGGAAAAGCGCTATATAAGAACAATTAAATAACTGAATAATTAAATAAATAGATTGGCAGCAGAGACAGATAGTTTTTCCTGCCGATAAACGTGCTGGTAGGTGGCCAGCTCGCAGAATGATTCCGTAGACTCTTACCTGTTCTTGCATTATGGCTAGAATACTGTGATCGGAATTCCTAAACTGGAGTCGAATAGTAATACGTAATCGCCCAGATTTACTCCCTTTCAGCCATATAACCTTTTTAGGCCTACCAAAATGGAATAACGTGAATTTTTTGTTAAATAAAACACTAATTAGCTCAAAGAGCTGCTCAATGCGCTAGCCGAAATCAAGAATGGAACTCGAAACCCCCCCCCCCCCCCCGCCTCTCTATCTCTATCTACACCCCCTCCCAATCTCCTCCCCTACTCTTCCATCCCACTCCCTCCCTCCAAGTGTCTTCGTTCTGGTGCATGGTGCCTGCTCAGTTTTCTCTTGCTCTAGTATGACCAGAATGCAGCGGTCGGGTCGCGTTACGCTGTAGTGGAGCGCTGGGAGTAATAGGTTATGGCTCAGATTTCCCTTGTCAGCGTTTTTAGTGTAGTCCACCTGGTGCACGCAAGGGCTTTTATGTCAACCCAGACAGCGACTGGCAGTATTCTTTGTAAGGCGTGTCTCGGTGACGTCTCGTGGAGTAGTGTTTGACACAATATAATCATGATTTGGCTGGACTTTCAAGAGAAAGCGAGCGAAAGAAGAACAACACAAAATAGTAATACCAAAAACGACCTTCGAGTTACGGGATAGGATAGGATACGATAGGATAGGAAATCACACGCGCGTAAGGAGTACAAAGGATGTTCCAAAAACAGTTGTGGGCAAAACCAACAAATGGAAATAGTAAAAGGTGAGCGTTTCGTTATAAGGCCACAAAAAATGATGTTTCTGTTTACGGTAACATAGGGGGGAAAATAGGGTCGGTAGGTCGGTTTCTTCTTATTTGTTTTACAAACCTTTTCCACCTTAAGTGCGATTTTTTAGGCATTTTACCTTTTTTTTTCCAGACGATCCCCCAACAACGTTTAGGGTCGGGCCAAAAAATTAGGGTCGGTCGGGATACCGTAAACAGACATTTTTTGTGTGTATCTAACTAATTATCTCTTGTTGCCCTGATTGGCCGATGACGGGAACCCCATTTCACTCACGCGCAGGTGACAACTAAGAGTGTTCCAACACATGGGATTTCAGCTGTGACTGGAATTGTAGACTGTTACTGCATTCAAGCCAAGACCGTTACGTCAGGAATTAACGACCCCTCTGGTTTGTCTTCATTAATTGCATGCCTGACGCTTTCAAGGGTAGCTTCTCGGTGTGCCAAGCACGTTCGACGTCTGCTGCTTTGATTATTATGCCCATGACTTTGTATTTGATGCCCTCCGGATTCTGGTTCTCACTATGGGAGCAACCGTGGTATCAAGAACGCGGCGCCTATTGCGAAATGTTGGCGAGAATACAGGAATCTATGGGCATTGTAATGCACATAGCCTGCTTAGCTCAGTAATAAATGGTTATATGCAGCGTACAATCTTGCAGCAGTTGCGCTACTTGAGAGAACTTGAATTCGATCCTGACCTCAGCAAATTATTTTATGCTTGCTGGACTTCGGTTGTGAGTGCATATGGAAACTTTTGACCTGGCAAGTGCGCTATTTCACAACCCACCTCACAGGGCTTAACGAACGAGCAATCAACAATATTACAGAATGGGGGATTTGAGCGCAGTGGAGTCTTTATCCTAGGAGCTTACTAGCAGTTTTTCCGCTACTGCACGCAAACAACCACTCAGGGACGAGAGGCAATCAGGAACAGACTCGTACTTTTTATTAAGAAAGAATTGTTATTAAATATGGGTGTTAATATATACAATCAACGACGAACTTACACCAAACTGCAAATAATCAGGAACGAAGATTTAGGTTTGCCAGGTAGATAGTCTATTATAATTTTGTTGAATTACTACCCAAAAATGTGACTCGGCGACTTATAATTCACAACCATAACTATTCACTCTGCCATTTGTAACATCCAAAATAAGGACAGCAGAGGCTGTTTTCCCACACGGACCAACCCATGCTAAAATATAGAGTGTACTCATAATTGTATTGTCCAAAAGTATGTGTATCTGTGAAATATTTATTATCTTAGTGATGAACATTGTTCTTTGGCTGTCTGCCTCGTTTAGTTATGGATGACTCGTGCATAGACTTGTGTGACCGAACATACAACAAACGTGTTTTCTTACTTTGAAATCTTGTTAAAACGAAATCATTAGCTTATCCAGGGTCCTAAATAAATACAGATTTATATAGTTACGTGCTTTAACCATATTATCTTGATTATACACCACATTTCCTTGTAATTTACGGAGACAATACATATGTCTTGAAGGTTATGAATAGACTTGAATCCTTGGCAACCTGAAGAGCTGTGCACCTCTGCCAGGACCTCATCATCTTGCTCACAACAAGGATCCTTAATTTTATGCCTCTGGTATTTGTATATACGTTTTAAAATGTACCCGTACTCTGCATTAAAAAGTAGAGCTATACTTTTCTGGACGAGCATTAACTTAGTTAACTCTTTGAAGGCGATTCTTCCACTGAGCTTAACATCCTCTTTTGGTCCGCGGGACTTAATTTTCCGGGTGGTGCACGTCACAACATGGCGTCCGATTTCATGGCATCATTAATCCTTGGCAAGATGTCAGAAAGGGCAACCAGCGTCATAGCAACAACAGATCAATGTTGCATCAGAGTTGGCAGGTACTCCCATCTAACTGAAATAATAGTTTGGTTGACTTCGATAGCATAAGAAGAGCAAAGTTCAACGTCCTGTCAACCTTGCTAATACGAACCTTGATGCAGGAACACTAAGTTTGTAGGGGTTATTATAAATTAGCACAAGGTCGGACGTGACAGCACGTTATATGTATCAGTATGAATGAAAACAGCAAACGGCAAATATTTCGTCATTTTGATACACATAGTGACTCATGTTGACGGGTGGGGAGGGACTGAGTGGAATGAAAAACCGTGGAGCGGGGTTTCATACTTCGCTGCCATGTCAGTTATCAGCTATACCGCACCTTTATTTTATTACATAGTTAATCTTTATAGATGGAAGAAAAACATGCTGACAGGAAAAAACATTTTGCGCCTTCCATGCGTCATCTTCTTTCACACCATTCCCTAGACTACCCCAAGCTCCCTCCACCCACCAAGCTTCCGCCCTTGCACACCCCTACCCTACCTTGCCTTTGAATAGTTGAAATATATTCAAGCATTTGGACACGATGGCGCTGAACATTGTCGACAAAGGGCTGTTTAACACTTTCTTTCTATCATTCCAGATAGACATTTTGACATATAATTATTGCATTAAAGAGCTAGTACACTTTCCCTTGTTAAGAAAATGACTGCTGGCGAGTTGAACATGGCAGACAAGAAGAAGAAGAAGAAGAAGAAGAAGAAGAAGAAGAAGAAGAAGAAGAAGAAGAAGAAGAAGAAAACTACAACACACCGGGTAGGCCTACACATTGGTAGAAAGCTACCAGAAGCATGCTTTAGTAGTCGCCACAACAGGCAATAATGCATGCTCGCATGTCTCAGAGCACTGCTTCCTATACCCTTCAAGCTCTAAAGTGACGGAAAAAGCGCAATTTCACTGTAAATATATACAGAATGTTTCTTTACAACATTCCGCTCTTTCCGTCTCAAAAACCCATTTGCCTTCTTGGACTCTTAAATTGTATGAAACCAAGTAAGGACACTATCCGGCGTCAACAAACGGTTCAAAAACATTCTCAAACAGTTCGTAAAAAACAGTTGACCTAGAAACAAATACAGTTGGACCTATTTCGTCCCCTAGAGGAGACGAAACTTACATTTTCTATTTTCATGAGTTCAGTGGTCAATGCTCCTAGGGCTTGAAGAGTATAGGAAGCAGTGCTCTGAAGCACGAGAGCATGGTTTAGGCGACTACTACAGCATGCTTCTAGTAGCCTTCGACCAATGTGTATCGGGTGAACAACAACAAATCCTAAAATCTGTTGTCTATGAACAACAGCAACAACATTTAATTAGGATTATATAGGTGGTTCTGTCACTAATTTCCAGTCCCATCACTTTAAGCGACACATCTGTATCATTAGTGTTCAGACTTCTACACAAAACTGTTGTCTCCCTTGTTCAACGCGTCAGCAGTCACGTTGTAAACAAAACAACACTAATTAAAAAACTTGTGTGGCCATAAAACGCGCTGAGGTAAGAAGAAACGCGTGCTGTGTACCGGAGCTGTAAATACTGCCATCCGACTTCTAACTTGGGGAGGAAAAACATACTTGGCACGAGTGAGAGCACTCTTCTCCTTGGCATAAACTTTTTACCCACCTTTCTCTAGCGAATTCTTTTTACAACCTTTGCCTGCACTCCAAATATTTTTTCCCCCTTTCCAACTCCCCCCCCCCATTTACCCCCAACCCCTCTCCCACCCATTCCTGTGCAGTTCATGACCCGTCTTACGAGACTGATATGTTAACGCACACGGTTTGGCACTTGCCTTGATAATGACTGACAAAAACATTATGGCGCATCTGAAGCAAGATTGGCAGCAAACGTCTTGCAACAATGTGAGCACTGTTTAATTATTCGTCATAGTTATCAGTCTTCTACGTTACTAAGAGGAAGGATTAAGGAAGAGCTAGAGGAGAAGAGGAAAAGAAGAATAATAAGTAGTTTCGTAGAAGGAAAAGATACAAAATGCATAGCCGTGCAATCTCGTGCAAAGTATGAAGAAGATGAAGAAGAAGAACAAGAACAAGAAGAACAAAGAACAAGAAGAACAAGAAGAACAAGAACAAAAACAAGAAGAAGAACAAGAAGAAGAGGAGGAATGAGGCGGAGGAGAGGAGAAGAAAAAGGAGTAATTTCGTAGAAGAAATGGGTAGAAAATGCAAGGTGTCGGTCGTGCCGAGTACGTGCAAACACGTGAGCGTGTATGTTGGTAAAGATTGCCGCACTTTGAGCTCCACTTCGGAAAGAGTGCGCGTACAGCACACCGTATTATTTATAATCGGCTGCATATGTACCGAAAAAATACTAAGATTTCGTTTCGTATTACACACGAACAGAACAACGCTCCACCACCTAGACTTCTATACTAGAATGCCTTATGACTTTCGCTCTGGTACTACTACTGGTAGCCTACCTGTCCCGTTATAAAAGAAACCTCCTGCTGACTTATAATTAGTGTTGCTAGTTCAGATGTATGCTTCACAGGTATTGTGGTGGCTGAGCTGACAGCTCTAGGTCACGAGAGGCATTGTATGAGACAACAGCCATGCGCATACTTGCATCTGTTGTCTATTATTGTACAGGCACATGTTTGTGACGTTTCTTGAGGAACTCATGACACTAATGTCATTGTCAACTCATGTGAATGTGGACGGAACGGCCAGGATCCTCTCATCTCTCCTTCACCTTCGCCTATCTCTTGGCGTCTGGTAAGGTCGAGGTGTCTCTCTTAGATTCTTCCTATGAGGCTAAGAATCGTGGACGCGTTATTGCAGGAGGCACATTATGAAAATTGAAGCCTATATAGTAAGCTTACACCATATCTGCACAGCCTTTAAACCGGCCATGCTCCACATCCTGTCTGGTGAATCCGAGGAAAAACAAATCTCGAGGAGCGTTGGAAAGAGCGCCTACATCTAGACCAAGAGATTGGTAGCTCAGTTCCGCTGCGCAGGTCATGTCGCCCGCACGGATGAAGCAATTTCTCTGCCTTCCATGCGGTGAGTTGCAGCAGCTGTGGTGGGTACTGTTGCCAAAAGGGTGGCCCCTACCTGGTTTTCATAGCGGATTTTGTGATTGTGAATTGTTCTTTTATAGCGCAGTTCCAGCTCAAAGAACACATTGTACAATTGTACTCCCGCTCTCCCCTCAGGCCCCTTCCCTCTGCCGGCGCCCCCCCCCCTCCCACTTCTTAAGGTCTGGCTGGCAGTCCTAAACTGAGCAGCACGCCAAAGACCTCTGTCAGTAGCTGACATTGTCATGTCTCTTGTAAGGATGCCACAATTCGTACTGGAATTTTGCCTTGGGAAGGCCTTTACATATAGCAGCGAGACATGCTTTCTTCAACGCCTTGAGCTGCTCTTTGAGTTGGATAGCGCGTTATACAAAAAGTGTTCACTGCTGACGCATGTGTATACATGCTGCACCATTCTGTTTTACCACGCCTATATTATTGAATCATTTCCGACCACAGCTGGCATGCAGCTAAGTGTTCCCTCAAGAGCATCTCTCATGGCAATGCTTACATGCTTACCATTTAGATGTATCCCGTTCACCATTGCATTGAGCAACTCTTCATGCGTGCAGCTTCTCGAAAGGCATGCCTTTTACCCTCTAAGGTATCTCTAGTCGGATCTCACAACTAGGAGCGAATAATAATCCAAATAAGCAATGATAATGCATGCACCCTCCAGGCACATCAGACAATATGATTTGCCTAATACATGTGTTTAATGCCAAACGGTGAAGACAGGTATTGCATCTATGCATTAATAAGATTTGACTGCTGCACAGGTGGTACTATATAATACATTCTTGCAGCCCTGTGCGAATAAAATGGTAAAATCGGTAGATTTAACAATAACGGTAGCTCTAAATAATGGCTAAAATCAAATCATACAGCCTTCAACGACTAATTCATGCAGGCAATGGCAATACAATCAGTGAATCACCCTTCAGACACATCATTCGGAGAAGATGATAAGAGTTGTTTAATGTCAAACAGCGAGAGCTGCAGGTATTGGTTGCATCGATGCACTAAACCGGATGATTAAAACCAGCTGAAAAGATTGGATTCCACAATCTATCAGTTGGCTTTTGAAGAGTCCAAGACTCGACGCGTTGCTAAGATTATCTCCTTTAAGCTTTGGACTTGTTTTGCCACCTGAAGGATTTTACCATTTGACTTCAAGGCTCCAGCAGTCGAGTCGTACTCTTAACTGTTTACTTTAAGCGAATACTTCAGGTAGGGCGCAGCGCGCCTCTCAGGTACATCAACCAGAAAAGATGATACATTTGTGTAATGTCAAATGGCGAGAGCAAGTAATTACACTGATGCACTCAATCAGAATATAATTCACGGCAGCAAAGGTGGTCCTAGGCCGACACATCAAAGCTCGCGAATTGAGCGATGACATCGTGTATACAAAGGCTATGGAATGCACCGCCTAGCTATTCCCATGGCTCAGAGAAGATGCTTTTAATGTCACAAGCATGACATCGATGCTATAGATCGGAAGAGCATTCCGAGTGTCAAAGAACTACCCGGCCTGCGCTTGAGACTCGGATATAAGGCATCAGCGGGCCCTTATTATGTGGATTTTAATGTAAGCAAAGATGACTGTTGCCGAGGTATAGCTCTCATCAATACATGAACACTGAGCACGTTTTAACACAGACTTTTAAAACATTGAGCAAAAATGGAAAGCTTAAACATTGAACAACTTTCAGTGCATTCATTCTGATGATATAACAGAATCAATATTGGTTGTTGTAGCTCAAATCAGAGAATGTAGACCTATTTTGAGCAACTTCTCGCTGCAGGAACTTAGACATGACGTAGATCGCCTGTTTAAAGCTATTGGACAACCAACAGCTCAGCAATCTACATCTCAGCATGCTTGTCTTAGATCTTTCAAAAGTAAACAAGCATTTTAATTGTTTGATAAGTAAAACTCGGATCCCAAGCCATTTATTTCTGCATGCATGTCTTTTATCAGAACTTTCAGCAAAGGTTTTCGAGTGTTCTTTAATGCTCAGGAAATCCCCCAAATTCATTTAAATATTTATTTAATATTTTAATTTAAGGTCTTTTTACAACAATGTGCCAGAGGAAAAAGCGAGTGAGGTTAACCACTGCAGACCTGAAGATGGACATTGTCGTGATGTAAATAGGTACTTGAACTTGAACAGCTGGTACAAAGGCTTGACACCACCTCCAGAGCTTATGGAATGGAAATAAGTGCAGAGAAGACCAAAATGGTGACCAACAACACCAATGGCATCAACACGGACATCAATGTCCAAGGCCAATCCCTCAATTTCTTGTGTTTGAAACACTGTGCATAGCTTCAAATATTTAGGAGCCATTGTATCAGACAATGGGTCCCGACAGGAAGTCCTCTCCAGGATCGCACAAACAACTGCTGCCCTGACAAGGTTGAAGCCCATTTGGAAAGACAGGACCATCAGTCTACATTCCAAAGCAAGACTGCTGCGCTCCCTTGTCATCTCCATCTTCCTATATGCTTGCGAAACATGGACGCTCACAACAGATCTACAACGAAGAATACAAAGCATGGAGATGAGGTGCTACAGAAAACTTCTGGGTATTTCCTATACCCAAAACATCACCAACGACGAAGTCCGACAGACCATCACACAAGCCATTGGACAACACGATGACCTGCTCACAGTGGTGAAGAAACGGAAACTCCGATGGTATGGCCACGTCACCAGATCATCAGACCTTGCAAAGACCATTCTGCAAGGCACAGTGCAAGGAGGTAGAAGAAGAGGGAGACCGAAAAAGAGGTGGGATGACAACATTCGAGACTGGTTTGACACTGAACGAAGCCATCAGGGCTGCTGAGGACAGAGAAAGATGGAGTATGCTGGTTACACGATCATCTGTGGTGCCCCTACGACCTCCGGGTTACGGGACAGGATAGGACAGGATAGGAAATAGGTATCTATAGACGGAAAGTATTGATCAGCACTTGCACTGGGTTCTTATGTGTGGCAACCCCTCCTCCCCCCCCCTCTACTCCACCCACGAATGTCCTCTATACTGTTGAAGTATGATAGTATTAACATTGTTTTATAACTATTTCATAGGTAATAAAGAAGTCGGTCCAGTAGAATGAAATCTGACAATTAAATTTGACAGCACCCATAGTCTTGTAGTTAAACTTGTCCTATCCTATTGCTTATACTATAGGCTTACCTGTAATGTGCCTGGAAAAGTTGACCTGACGCTGACAAGTAGTTAGCCTACCTGTGGCAGTCTCGTTCCTAAAGGAAAAGATGTCTGAGAGTCACGCTGTTAAGGGGAATTATGGTACTAAGACGCAGGCACTATGCATCTGCTAAAAGTATAGTAGGCCTCTCTATACTGTACTATTTTACCGGCTAAACTGCACCTACATTTTACATTGTAGCAATGATCTTGCTCTAGGGTAATGGGCATTTAGGGGCAGTATAATGGCCGCGTTAGCGTCCGCACTTGCCCATTGTTCTACAGCACAAAAGAGGAGTTGACTGAATATTTGAAAGAGATAAGCCCCGCCCACCGTCAAAGGGGGTGGAGGTGGGGGGATCTCATGGCACACAAAAGCAATGAGTATCTCTGACACTGTACCTGTTTAGTGTTTCCTTGGCACTGTATGGCATCCACTTTCCTCTATGGGGAATATGGCACTAAAAGTTAAACTACAAAAGCAAGGAGAAAAAAAATCGTTCTGCCATCTTCGTCCTCCCTGCATGCCTCCGTAGCCTGGAACGTAGCGGTACATTATGTACAGCAGCAACATCAACAACGAGGAGTGCGAAAGGGTACAGCGAAAACGAAAATAAGATTAGCATTATAGATTTGTTCTTTTATAAAGCGCTTTCAGTTGGAAAGACCTATATAAGCAATATTTATCTGCAAGAATAGATGAATAATGATTTAAACCTGAATCTGATATGAGAAAATCAGTGATAAAACAATTATGCGATATTAATTAGGTGACATTTTGAAGAGGAAGAAGAAGAAAAAGAAGGAGATTGATGATGAAAAAGACTGATGATGATGATGCTGCTGCTGCTGATGATGATGCTGCTGCTGATGATGCTGATGGTGAAGGAGAAGACGAAGGAGAATGGTTAAAAAAAAGTCTATAAAGTTGAAATAACTTTAATAAAACTACATAGGTAACTGTCAAAATGCTTATAATAAGACTAACTTTTAGTGACGTAATCAGTCAGAACCGTACTCCATCGTACATAGACATTGAGCGTGGCTGTTAGGCATTATTTCACGGCGCGCTAACCTTTTAGCAGAGATGAACAAAGGGATAAGGTAACTCTCCCAACCAAGGCCTTACCTTTTACCTGACAGAAAGCCAAAATACCTATCTTTGATGGTACCGCCCGTTTGCCACGGTAAATAAATCGTAAGAGATGCCGAGGGCCAAGGTCGACCTGAGTCGCTACTTTGCTAAACACAGGGGCCCGCACCGCCGGTCCTCTCTAGATAGCGTAGTTATCTGCTAACTTGTATTCGGCGCCTGTGTTACTACAGTATTGTTATCCTCAGCACTTTGTCAAATAAAATGTGACCAAAAAAAGTTATTAAGCGCCTTGGCACACGTATCAACGATTGATTATTGAAAGCCTATCAGGACTGAAACACGATGACCATTGAAAAATAGTTCCTTGCTGAAGAATGTTAAAGACAAATAGAAAGGTTATGTGTAGGTGACAGCTGTTACGATTGAGACGCGCGCGATAGATCGGATCATTTTGTTTGAAAAGCATGCAATAATAGTGTATTTACCTTTGATTTGACATGATTTTGCGTTGTTGCTAGAATAAGCTTTTTATAATGTTGATAGTTTTCGTCGGTCGAAATTGTTGAGAATTTTCAGGAATTACTTGTTTATTATCGATCGAAGCTGCATTTCTAGACCTTAAGGGCAAACGCTGGTTAAATATAAAAAATTTGGTGTTATTGCGTCATGCTGAAATGTTCGAATCTTTTCTCGATCGCTAAGGTGATGCTCAATAAGTAATGCACTGTCTGTGCTCTTCTGCCGTCTCTACACTCCTTGGCTGACCTGTTCCTTCTACTTTTACTACGATTGAGCGACGTGGGGATTCCTGTGGAGGTTGGCGTTCTCCGGACAGCAGTTGCTTAACATCGCCATGATTTCCCTGCGTGCTGCCTTCCCTCCTTATGGGCCACTGCCTCGCGGTCACATCTCCTCGCGCCTACGTCAAGCGATTTGACGACCTTACTGCCTTTGCGCGCCTGCCTCTTCAACTACGTGTCTGCTTTTGCCTTCAACCATGTGACCAAGCCTTTGCGACCAACTTCCGTTGCCGCGAAAGATCTCCTGACTGCAATGAATGAACATCTTCTACAACCTACTGGCGATTCAGCTGACTTCTTAATTCAAATTGACCACTTATTCACGTCCCCTATAAGCTCCTGTGTCCGGGACGTTAATATACTCTACTACTACTCCTACTACTACTACTACTACTACTCCTACTCCTACTCCTACTACTACTACTACTACTACTACTACTACTACTACTACTACTACTACTACAGGATGATCTCTGTAATGATTTTGGAAAGCGATCTTGTATGCAGTGTGTTGATGTTTGCTGAATAAAGTTGGAAAACTTTATGCGACGACTCCTGTTCGTGTTGCTGAGTGAACAGGCGGCGAGGATAAACGAATTCGAGTTACACTTATCAAGATTCAAGCATCGGGGCTGAATCGGCTATTGATAAATAAACGTGTAACAACAACGACAATCAACGATGAAGATGACAGTCGATGATACGTGCCACCCTCACCAACCTAAGAGGGGACATCTCACTCTCACATTAGCACAAAACTGTGTTGTGACCTGATCTGTTTTGTCTAGTCGATGCAAAAGTTCAAACGTAACTCAAGCAGAGCCTTACAATATTCTTAGCGCATGGCTGTTACACTCATTCGATGTTGGTGTTTTCTATCAGTATTTGATTCAGCCCCGATGCTTGAAATCCTGATAGGTGTAACTCTGATTCGTTTATCCACGCAGCCTGCTCACTCATCAACAAGTCAGGAGTCGTCGTATGAAGTTTTCCACTTTTATTTAGCACACATCAACAACTGCATACAATCGCTTTTTCCACTCTCAACTTTTTACTTTCAACCCTCTCTTCTTCTTCTTCTTCTTTTTTTTTTTTTTTTTTTTTTTTAAATCAGTTTATAGTCCCCTCTCTTCCCGATAAGGATTTTCAGAAAGGAGACTAAATTAATTCTCTCTTCTTTTGAAACAGTGCGGCACTTATATAGTCTCTACATACTCAAGAACAAACGAGAATATCCTACATGAAACACCACAACCAATCAAAATTAATTTCATCATCACTGTCTCACGTCATACAACCTTATTTGGAATGGAAGCTTCCATGGTTACCACTCGAACTATCCATACGCTTCGATCGAAAGTAAACAACTGACTCGAGAAAATTCTCAAATAATATCGACCAACTAAAAACACCAACGTTATACAAAGCCTCTTCTAATAACAACGCAAAATCAAATCAAAGATAAATACACTCTATTACTGCATGCGTTGCAAAATAAAATGAACAGATCTATCGCGCGCGTCACACACGCAAGCCTACCATTGCACGCGTCTCCAATGTAACAATGGCACACTACAAAGACCTAAGGTGGTCCCATTGCCTTGTGACCGTAGGGGAGCGTGATGTTGGAGATCACACTTAACTTGGGCCAGCGTAATGAGGGTGATGTCCATCTCTCTCCCTCGCTGCTTTACCTTCCCCACCCTTAAGAGAGTAGGTACTCAGTCACAGTTGAGTCAACTGGGGGCGTTGTTATTTGTCGCTTCACGTTTTGCGGTCACCCATCCACGTGCTAACCGCACTGGTGTTATGCCATACTATAAATAAGCTTGTGAAACGTGTAGTTACACTTTATCGAAAGATAGGGAGAGAGAGAGGGGAGAGGACGGAGTGAGGGAAGGGGAGAGGAGAGAGGGAGTAGAGCATGTAATGGGGTCGGTGGTGATGAGTTTTCATGCGAAGTTGCTGACGGAACAGTTTTACCTGTTTTGAAGACTGCGAAAATGATAAAGTAGGCGTGAAAGGGGATTAGGTTTCACTATTTGAGGTGTGGTCTTCTGCGAGCGTGGTAAGAAAGCATACACATCTTCAACGTTTCAGGGATGGGCCGACGAGGGTTGGAACTTGTTAGAACATAGCAAACAAAGCGTACAGAACTGCAACCTATGCTTGGGCCGGGCAGGATTTTGTTGTTGTTGTAAGAACTGTTGTGAAGACTGCTGTAACATTTAAAGTTGGCTTAAAGGAACCCACATTGACCACGCCCTCCTTCCTCTCCCTTCGACAGATCCTGTTAACATTCACAGTGAGTGTTGGCCCACTAAAAAAATAAGCTTACAACAAAAAATAACTTTCGAAAGTATAGTTATTTTTTCAAACGAATATATTCCGTATTTTTGTGCCTATTAATAGCAGGCTAGCCATCCTAACACTAAAAATAGCAGTTACCAAAAAACCGGTAAGAGACAGAACCCGTAAAAACAATTGCTCGTAAGGTTTTTCGTTTTAGGTTGATAAAATAGACCCTACCCTACCCTACCCCAGACACCAAAGGCGCACACTTCAGCCGCGTGTAACACTCAGAAATAGGGTCAAATGTCACTCGGCTGTACCATTAAAACCAGGGGAAATAGCTCCCTGCCAGATTGTCCCCTATATTTATTTATTTAATCATTCTTATATAGCGCTTTACCAGCTCAATAGCTGCTCAAGGCGCTGGCCGATACAGTATCTAACTCAAGCCGCCCAAGACGCCCACCCGCAGCCTTTGGGCGCATGGTCTGACGCCCGTACAACTGAGCACAATCCTGGGCAGTCAGGGATGGGGGAGAAGGACCTAGGTGCATGCTGGGTGTGTTCTTGTCACCGGCACTCACCCGTCTAGGACATGAGCGTCAGGATCTTTAAAGTCCGTTATGATGTAATGTATGCGACACAGACTAGACCTCGGTTTATACTCTCATCCGAAGGAGTAGGAAACGGGAGTAAAGTGTCTTTCCCAAGGACACAACACAATGCCCCGGCCTGGGCTCGAACCCGGGACCTTCAGATCCGCAAGCCAAAGCTCTACCATTAGGCCACCGTGCCTCCCTTACGCACTGTGTCCGGGGACGTAAATCTATCCACTGAACGGAACTGAACTCCCTGCCAGAATCGAAATTGAACATTCAGACTGTAGCGGTTGGTTTGAGCAACGAAAGCCCACTGTATCATCGTTTAATGTAAAAACAATGCCAATTTTATGGTAAATCCGTTTTTGACAAAGTTAAACAAAGCCTACAAATTGAGGCCTTTTAAAAGGGATTCTCATTATGCTTCATTGTTTGAAGTGTTCTTATAACCTATCTGCACTGCAAGAAAACCACAAGAACTGAAGGTTGTAGGGCTGGAACTCGACCGTCAACACAATTTTAAAAGGCAAACAAAATTTGTGGTGTTCTAATTTTTTTTCCCGGATTTTTTTTCTTCTGTTGAAACTTTTCTATCGCAACAATATATGATAGCGATCAGAGTTTTAGAGTGTTAGTGCTTAAAAGTGTTTATAATAATGCCATATAAGAACTGTATTATTATTTTACATGAAAACTTCAGTTTGTGTGTGTTTTGGATCGGGCCTGAGTTTTGGAAGTCATTGCCATAGAAGAACTTTAGAATTTTGGTGCTGAAACATGTTATCTGAATATCGTAACAAAACAAATGGGCTTCAGCCTTGTCAGGGCAGCAGTTTTTTGTGCGATCCTGGAAAGGACATCGTGGGGACCCATTGTCTGATACAATGGCTCCTAAATATTTGAAGCTATGCACCGTGTTGAGGGATTGACCTTGGACTTTGATGTTCGTGTTGATGCCATTGGTTTTGTTGGTCATCATTTTAGTTTTCTCTGCAACGATTTCCACTCCAAAGCCTCTGGAAGTGGTGTCATGATGTTCGTGTTGATGCCATTGGTTTTGTTGGTCATCATTTTAGTTTTCTCTGCAACGATTTCCACTCCAAAGCCTCTGGAAGTGGTGTCAAGCCTCTGTACCAGCTGTTCAAGTTCTTGTTCCTCTCCAGCTAGTCCATCAATGTCCTCCGCAAAAGGAGTTTAGAGATTGTTCTACCCCTTATGCTGACTGTGCCTTGGTGATCTGCAAGGGCATCTGACATGATGCGCTCCATGAAGATATTGAGAAGTGTTGGAAAGAGTAGGTATCCTTGAGGAACGCCGGTTGTTGTTCTGAACCAGGTACCGATGGTGCTGTTGTGGAGGACTGCACTGGTAGCCTTGTAATACAGGCTTTTGATGACTTCTATAATGTTAGAGCTGATGTTGTGCACTATCATGGTTGCCCACAGAGCTGCATGTCAGGCTCGGTGAAACGTTTTCTTTAAGTCTACAAAAAACATTATATAGATGTTGTTAGTGCTGTAAGTATTTCTCGCAGATTATTCTGAGATTGAAAAACTGCTCAGTGGTACTCTCTCAGCAGACCTACAACGAAGAATACAATGCATGGAGATGAGGTGCTACAGAAGACTTCTGGGCATTTCCTATTCCCAGCACATCACCAACGACCATGTTCGACAGACCATCACACAAGCCATTGGACAACACGATGACATGCTCACAGCGGTGGAGAAACGGAAACTCCGATGGTATGGCCACGTCACCAGAGCATCAGGCCTTGCAAAGATCGTCCTGCAAGGCACGGTGCAATGAGGCAGAAGAAGAGGGAGACTGAAAAAGAGGTGGGAGGATAACATTCGAGAATGGAATGGCTTGACACTGAGGGAAGCTATCAGGGTTGCTGAGGACAGAGAAAGATGGAGTACGCTGGTTAAACGATCGTGGTGCCCCAACGACTCGAATTACGGGATAGGATGGGATAGGATAGGATAAAAAGAAAGCAAACAGAACTTAAACCTTTTATCTGCTTGGAACTTGTCGGAGCATTGCAGGAAATCAAGAAAAAACTTCACATTTGTGTGCTGGTTCTTGTCCGAGAAGAAATTGATGTTGGCAGATTTTACCAAAGTTTTTATTTTTCTCTGTTTGTAGACCATATATAATTTATAGTCGACAAGGCGTAGCAGTGAAATGATTATTTTTTGCTTAAGAAATATCAAATGAAGTCAACAAATCTTTATTACCCGGGATGGAGAATTAATACAGTACATGGTGTCCTAGCGAAACACCCCAGTTTTAAGAAACAATAACATGACTACAGGCATAATCATAAAAATTCCAATAATACAACTAAAACGTGGTAATAGTCTGCATTTTCTGAAGTCATATATCATGCATTCAGCTACACCACGGGCACAGCACTTACAAAGCTACACACACATTCGGCAATGTTAAAAATAACAGTCATTTATCATAATGAATCATCTTTGTTATTAAAGATCATTGCCAGTGCTAGTGAAGCGCTTCAACAATCTTACGCATCATTATTTCTCAATGAATTTTCTTCTTTCTATAACACAGTGAGTTGCAAAAACGCGCACCGAACTTTCAGAATTTGGGCTGGAGCTTGTCAGAACTTTGGGAGAAAGAGATTTTGGCAGATGATCAAAGCTCTTCTATCAGTTCACTATTTTTGTAGACTGCATTACAGGCGATAAAGCGTTGGAGTCAAAGGGAGATTTTTCCCTCTTAGGTATTGCTAATCTTGCCTTTATAGAAACAGGCACACAATATGAAACTAAATCCACAAAACCCGCCGTCCTTTATTTATAAATTAACATCAGTTTTCAGTTGAGCACATCCACAACGACAACGGATTTTTGTATTTCCAAATGAATATCTTATTTTTGTCTATTAATTTTTTTAGGGATGTAGCAGCTCAGAGTAGGCCTACTTGCTACGGAGGGCATGCTTGCAGACGTTAGCTCGGAAAGTTTTGTTTTCAGCAGCAGTTTTATTACAAGGTTAATTTTATTTTTAAATATGGTTTCGAGATGAAAATAAATTTTTACAAGAATATTTGTAAACCTCACTTTACTTCACCTCAGATGGAGCTTTGACCTGGGTCGGAGGGAGGGTGGTGTTGGAGCAGGAGTAGGGCGGGTAAGATGGAACCGGGAGCATGGGAGACGGTAATATGTTAAGATGTGGAGGCTCCTTTGAAAAATAAAACAAGCCAACCAAGAGTTTAATGCCTGGAGGCCTTTGGCAGACCTACCGCTGTGAGATAGTAGGATGCCAAAGAAACAGAATGCAATGCTTGCTGTTGTATTCAAGGATAGTGAAACAAAATTAGGGTTACATTACATTACATGATTATTGCTTTAGATCCAGCGGACTCTTCCGAGCCAAATCAGGACCAGAAAAAAAATGCGTTACTGACTGGAAGATGGATTGGCAATCCCAGGACCTGTTAAAGTTTAGTGTGTGTATGTAGCGTGTACGTATATGTATGCGTATGTATATTATGTGTGTTTGTGTATTCATAATGTGTATACATGTGTGTGTGCGCGCGTGTGTGTATAATAATATTTACTTACAAGCGCGTTTAACTATTAAGAAGTTACACAGCCAAATAAATTTAGAGGGACACAGAAATTTAATACCAATATCTCGCCATGTTTTCCTTTTTTAGTGTTAACCTTACACTGTTTTGAAGAAGAAGAAGATGGTGGTGATGATGATAGTGATGTTTTGCACTTTGAGTTTCCATCTTGGCCACAACTATTCCCTTTGTTATTTTGCCGTTTCTTTCTTCGACCGAAAAAGAATTTCTTTGTTGTCTTGCTCGCCTTCGCTTAAGTATGCAGTTTCTTCAAATAATAAGATCAACAATTTGCTGCAGTAGCAAACATCAAAAGAACTGGTTTAATGAGATCACATTGTGACATTTCCAGGTTCAGCTGTGCACACAGAAACACATTCATGACATCGTTGAAGGTGAAAGCATGCTTCGTGCACACGAATGCGCATCAATTTACTTTTGGTCTCTTTGCTGCAAAATCAAAAGCAAATAGAACGATTCTTGCTGTTTCTGAAAGATGTGTTAATTCTTTCCTCCACGCGGCTTTGCAGAAACTCCGCTTGCTCTGTGGTGTATATTTGCAGTAAACCGAGAGATCAACAGAACGAGAAAAAAATAAAAAAGAATAAACTGAAGCCGCGTGAGATTCTGCCCTTTCCTGACGGAGAGATAGCTACAGGCGGAAAGGAATCAAACACAAGAGAAGGGGGGCTCGAACATAAATACCTTTGTATCAAGGCAGATGGTAGAAATAACTAAGTAGACACAAATCAAAACAAAAAGAAGGGTAGACATGAACATGTTACAGGTTGATGCAGAAATAACAGAGTGCATGTCCTTGAAGAGTTACCCCTAAGAAATGGGTTTACGGAGTATCAAAGACTAGAAAGGGGGATGCATGATAAAGTGGAACCTGTAGTTTGATCGCTCTGCCTCCTTATGACCTGAAAGGAATGATTCAAAACAAGAATAGGAAGAAAAAGGGCAGAATTGCATTGATTTTGTATCCATGCAAATCCAGAAATAACAGTATGGATGTCTCAGAAGAGTTGTCTCGTGGGAGAATGGTTCACAAAGTAGCTTGAACCATCAGCAGGATGTTTTGGAAGCTTGAATCCTAGTCTCTTCAGGCCTACACGAAAGGGTTCAAAACAAGAGAAAGAAAAGAAGTACATGTAGAAACAGGAACGCCTTTGTGACAGGTAGATGCAAAAATAACCAAATACATGTGTCAAAATAGTAACTGGATACACGACAGAAATAACAATGGTGGAGAGAAAGTCCATGGGAGAAAGGTTCAAAAACATATCGGAGAGCATCCCCCAGAATAGATTGACCCACCGGGTAAAAAGCCTTGGCTGACGCATTCTTAGCCCGAGTGATAGTAAGGAATATGTGCCAAAACGTATGGAGAAATGAAGGAACAACAAACAAAACAACAGCATTAACATGACCCTGAGACACTGAGCCCCTACTCCTGAGAATGAGCGTATAAACCGAGGTCTAGTCTGTGCACGCACGCATTCCATCGCACGGGTTTTAAAGATCCTGACGTTTATATCCTAGACGGGTGAGTGCCGGCTACACAAATGAGGAGTTTGGAAGAGTTTCCAAGAAACAAAATAGGGGACTAGTCTAGCGAAGAAGATAATATAGTAGATTGACAGAGCAGAGTAGAATGAGAAAAAACAAAGGAGAAAGACAGCGACAGTGGGAATTTAAAGCACTCCATTTCCAGAAAGTGGGGATAATATTTATACAGAAACCCCCGGCACACCCACGGGAGGGAAGCAGAGGGGGTGGTGGTGGTGAACGAATGAGATGTGCAGGTCAAGGAGGCATCAACGAACCGTAGTGGTCTAATGAACATACCTGCGGGATTCTCCCTCTCCCCGGCGTTATCACATTCACGTTAATTATTTAATATACATCATAATTATGTCAACAACTATGATTTTTATTATGTACTGTCTTATACTGTCCTATCCTATCCAGTAACTAGACAGTCATTGGGGGCATCGCAGATGATTGTTTAACCAGCGTAGTCCATCCTTCTCTGTCCTCACCAACCCTCACGGCTTCACTCAGTGCCAATTCTCGAATGTCAATTCTTTTTCTGTCTCCCTCTTCTTCTACCTTCTTGCTCCGTGCCTTGCAGGATGACCTTTGCAAGGCCTGATGCTCTGGTGACGTGGCCATACCATCTAATTGTCAGTTTCTTCACCCCTGTGGCCATGTCATCGTGTAGTCCAATGACTTGTGTGATGGTCTTATCGGACGTGGTCGGTCGTTAATGGTGTGCTGGGCATAGGAAATGCCCAGATGTCTTCTGGTGCACTTCATCTCCATGTTTTGCATTCTTCATTGTAGCTCTGCTGAGAGGGTCCATGTTTCAAAAGTGTATAGGAAGATTGGGATGACAAGGAAGCCCAGCAACCTTACCTTGGAGTGTAGACTGATGGTTCTGTCTTTCCAAATGGGTTTCAACCTTGCAACAGTTGTTTTTGCTATCCTGGAGAGGACTTCCTGTCGGGACCCATTGTTACAATGGCTTCAATATATTTGAAGCTGTGAACCGTGTTGAGGGATTGGCCTTGGACTTTGATGTCTGTGTTGATGCCATTGGTGTTGCTGGTCATCATTTTGGTCTTCTCTGCACTTATTTCCATTCCAAAGGCTCTGAAAGTGGTGTCAAGCCTCTGTACCAGCTGTTCGTTCTTGTTCCTCTCCAGCCAATCCATCAATATCATCCGCACAACGGAGGTTGGAGATTGCTCTACCCCCTGTGCTGACTGTGCCTTCATGATCTGCAAGGGCATCTGAAATGACGCAATCCAGAAAGGTGTTGAAGAGTGTTGGACAGAGTAGGCATCCGACGCACGCCGATGGTTGTTCTGAGCCAGTTCCTGATGGCGGGTTGTGGAAGACTGCACTGGTAGCCTTTTAAATCTTCAAATGGTTTCATCGCCTGCACATTCGGCGGCGCAAACCGACGGCATACATTTCCTTCCAGGACCACAGTTCTGGTGATGAATTGCCTTGTCTCTAGATACACAGAAAGAATAAATCTGTCGTCGTTTTTTGTTGTTTTTGTTTTGTTTTGTTTTGTTATAGCGTATTTTTGTTGTCGACGCATTTGTTAGCTTCTATTGCAGCAATAGTAACTGATGTCAACGCAAATCATTTTATGAGGTATTTGTGCTCATAACCTCTATTTGTTCTATGGTTTCTTCCTTTGATTTGCGAATGTTAATGTAAATAGGCGCAATCCTGATGCAGGTTAACCGTACTAACCTAAATAAGCTGACTCAACAGCGGCATTTTCTGGGGTGGGATGTTTCATGATCCTTTGTTCTGGTTTGTTTCTTGGTGTGTTTCCCCCCGTTTCTTTTTCTATTTCTTTCTTTCTATTAATTTTTTTTCTTCATTTTTTTTGTTAATTAATTTAATTTATTTATTGTACTGTATTTACTTGTGTGGTTCTGATGTCTTGTCTTCCGTGTTAATAATTATTGACTGTTGCAAATAATAATAATAATAATAATAATAATCATCATCATCATCATCATCATCATCATCATCATCATCATCATCATCATCATCATCATCATCATCATCATCATAGTGATCATAATAATGAATACTATGATTGTCAAATCATATTGTGTTAGCTTTCAGGTTTGGAATTAACTCTATCTCTCTCCCTCACCCCTCATCCCGCCCCCTTCTCTTTACCCTTCTCTGAACCTCTTTTATTCTATTCTAATTTTCTTTTTTCTTCTTTCTCTCTTTTCGTTCCTTTAAAACTATCCAGCCGCCTGAAGCTAGGCTTCCTGACTAGTTTGTTGTTGACTGACTTCTCTTTCGTACCCTGCATTAACTAAAATTATTAGATTAGATAAGCTTATTCAATGTTTATAGGGTCCAGCGGACTGCTAAGAGCCGAATCAGGACCACATAAAACTATTCAAAATCAGGCTAGAATGCTAACATTAAATGATAAAAGATGAACATAAAATTAGCATTACTGATGAAATTTAACTAGTATACAAACAAGATGGTATGAATTATATGCGATAAAACACGTAAAAATTTTAAACAGATTTTGACCAATCCAGTTTTTAAAAATCAGATTACAAGGTATCGATCCAAGCAAATCTTTCTCTGTCATCGACCATATCAGCACATTTAGGCTTAAAATGGCGGACGGAAAAGGATGTGTCACATGCAAAGCACCACGGTGGTTCTTCTCTTTTCAAAAGGAAACTATGGGTGACATAAGTATGCCCAATATGAAGGCGAGCCAAAACAGTTTCTTCTTTGCGAGTGGATGCAAAGTTAGGCAAAGAAGCAGACAGGTCTGGAAGAATTTGAAATAATTTGTTATTGATTTGATTAGATCATTCGGCCTGCCACAGCCGTTTACAATAAGAGCCAGTCATACAACGCAGGTCAGAGTATGGAACAATCTAGAAAAAATCTGAAGGAAAATCAAAGTGAAGAGCTTCTTTAGCCGCTTTGTCCACTACAATATTGCCGCGGTTGTCCATGTGACTAGGTACCCACATAAAAACTATCTCTTGAGCTCAGCTGTATAAACAGAATAAACATCAGGTATACGCTTTTGTAAAGGGGTGTCTCCCAGAGACCGATGCAGTTGTTGTATCAATTTTTATTCATCAGATTAACACAAGTTGTACTGATGCAGCAGCAACTTCGTCTCCTTTCTTCGATCCGTCCGTAAAAGGTTTTTCGTATCCTTTATACAATAAACATTGTTCTAGGAAAAGTTGCTTATAAACAGCTTCGGAAGTTTCGTTCTCTTTAAAGGGATTGATCAGTTTTCAAGATTGGAGCACAGTTAGCAATTGGTCGTCATTATCAGAGTCAATATCTATGCCTGCAATGTCAACATATTCTGATACCAAAACGAGGAACTTCTGTCGGCTTGTTGGAGTATTTAAGTGTAAATAATGGGTTTAGGATAAAATCATGAGCGGGATTTTCAGGCTTAGCTTTAAGTTTTCGAAAATAGTTCATGGCGAGTTGAAGACTTTCTTCCGGGGAAGTGCGAAACGCCCCCAGGCAGATCCGAAGATCTTGATAATGGATTGGATCCAAAGCTTTTAAATAGGCTTTCATATACGATTCTACCATAATCCCAATTAGAGCGTATCATAGAACGAAAGAGGAGGAACAATGTTTTCTTGTCTGTTCCCTAGTCTTTGTGGCTGATAACTTTCAAAATATTAAGACCTTGCTGGCAGTTTTCCCTCAGGTTTTTAATATGTGGTAAGTTTGCTGTCAAAAATAATAACCACAAATTTAACGTGTTTAGAAATTTGATTGGTTGGCCATAAACGTGGAGAGAAGGGTTCAAAACCTGGTTCTGTTTGCGATGAAAATGAACGCATTCGGTTTTAGAAAGCAAACATTGGAAACCGTTTTCTTCTACCCTCCCCTGCATTTTATCAATGCAAAGCAAAAGTTGACGCTCCACCCCTACCAAGGTTTTACCCTTAGCAGAAATAGAGAAATCATCAACAAACATGGATTAATCGATGCAACATTTAAAGTTTTTCACTATGTTGTTGATCTTGATGTTAAACAAAAGAAGAGAAAGAATGCTATCCTGAGGAACGCCCATCTCTTGTTCAAAAGGATCTGACAAAGTGAAACCAAGTCGGATCTGAAACTTCCTATCCGTTAAGAAATTTTCAATAAAAATTGGTAAATTTCCATGAAAACCCAGGAGTTCTAGATCTTTTAGATTCCAGAACTTCAAAGTCACGCCTTTTCTAGATCAAACAACACGGAAACAACGTGTTCACCGTTAACCAACGCGTCTCGGATGAACGACTCGAAACGGACGAGATGATCTGAAGTGCTCCTATTTTTGCGAAAACCACATTAAGAGATATCAAGAGCGTTGATGGATTCTTACTGCCACATCAAACGCTCATATATCATTCTTTCCATTGTTTTGCACAAGCAGCTTGTAAGGGCAATAAGCCTGTAGTTGTTAGGATCAGAGTGGCCCTTACCCGGTTTAAGGATTGGAACAACAACTGCTTCCCGCCAAGATGAGGTAAAGGAAACAGAAGACCAGATACAGTATGATTAAACACAGCAAGGAGAACTTGGAGGGTATCTACTGTATGAATATCATCAGGGCCGGAAGCGGAATTATAAGATTTAAGGATGGAAAGGAGAACTGGATAGAAGATCAAAGCCAGGAAATAGAGAACAGTCTGAACAAGAACAACAGCAAGAAGGCCTACCAGACTATGAAGCGACGGGCAAGTGTTAAACAGCCCAAGGTCTCCACGATCCAAAGCAAGTCTGGCATATGCATTACAGAAGAACAAGAAGTGTTGGACAGATGGACAGAGTACTGCTCTGACCTTTACAACCATACACCAAACGGAGACCCATCAGTTCTAGCATTTCCTGAGAACAGAGAAGAAGAAGAAATCCTCCCAATTCTCCGAGAAGAAGTTAAAGCAGCAGTGCAATCGCTGAAGAAGGGGAATTCAGCGGGAGTGGACAACATACCCGCGGAACTGCTTCAAGCAGGAGGAGAAGCGCTCACCACTCACCATTATCTGTAACAAGATCTGGCAGAGTGGGGAGTGGCCTACACCATGGACCCAGTCGTTTGTCATCACTCTTCCCAAAAAAGGGTAACCTTCAGGAATGTGAAAATTACCGCACCATCAGCTTCATCAGCCATCTTAGCAAGGTCCTCCTGAAAATACATGTAATACTGAACAGGTTGAAACCCAAAGCTGAACAAATCATAGCTGAAGAACAAGCAGGATTCATGGCATGGCGAAGTACCACTGAACAGATTTTTAACCTCAAAATAATCTGCCAGAAATACCTACAGCACCATCAACGTCTATATCATGTGTTCGTAGACTCCAAAAAGGCGTTTGACCGAGTCTGGCATGCAGCTCTGTGGGCAACCATGAGAGTGTATAACTTCAGTTCTAAAATTATTGAAGTCATCAAAAGCCTGTATGACAAGGCTACCAGTGCAGTCCTCTACAACAGCGCCATCGGGAACTGGTTCAGAACAACAATCGGTGTGCGTCAGGGATGCCTACTCTCGCCAACACTTTTCAACATCTTCCTAGAGCGCATCATGTCAGATGCCCTTGCAGATCACGAAGGCACGGTCAGCATAGGGGGAAGAGCAATCTCCAACCTTCGTTTTGCGGATGACATTGATGGATTGGCAGGAGAGGAACAAGAACTTGAACAGCTGGTACAGAGGCTTGACACCACCTCCAGAGCCCATGAAATGGAAATAAGCGCAGAGAAGACCGAAATGATGACCAACAACACCAATGGCATTAACACGGACATCAAAGTCCAAGGCAAATCCCTCAACACAGTGCACAGCCTCAAATATTTAGGAGCCATTGTATCAGACAATGGGTCCCGACAGGAAGTCCTCTCCAGGATCGCACAAACAACTGCTACCCTGGCAAGGTTGAAGCCAATTTGGAAAGACAGGACCATCAGTCTACATTCCAAGGTAAGACTGCTGCGCTCCCTTGTCATCTCCATCTTCCTATACGCTTGCGAAACATGGACCCTCACAGCAGATCTCCAACGAAGAATACAAAGCATGGAGATGAGATGCTACAGAAGACTTCTGGGCATTTCATATACCCAGCACTATCTCCAACGACGAACAGTCTTTGTCCCCTATACGCATTGTGTCCGGGGACGTTAATTTACATAAGCTAAGCAACGACGAAGTCCGACAGACCATCACACAAGCCATTGGACAACACGATGACCTGCTCACAATGGTGAAAAACGGAAACTCCGATGGTATGGCCACGTCACCAGATCATTAGGTCTTGCAAAGACCATCCTGCAAGGCACAGTGCAAGGAGGTAGAAGAAGAGGGAGACAGAAAAAGACAACATTCGAGAATGGACTGGTTTGACACTGAGCAAAACCATCAGGGTTGCTGAGGACAGGGACAGATGGAGTACGCTGGTTAAACGATCATCTGTGGTGCCCCGACGACCTCCGAGTTACGGAATAGGATAGGAAGGATGGAATTTTCCATAGAGAATTATGGATCCAAAAAAGCAGGGTTCTCGTTCTTTTTTAATATTGATATTTTTGAATTTTCGGGAATAATAAGTAGATGACGAATTGAGATGTATGGTCGAGGCCAACAAATCAGCCACCTGCTTTTTGTCAGTGATAGTGTATCCATGGTTTTTTCAGGCCTTGAATCACAGCTTTGGAGTTTTTCCCGTTAATTCTTTTTATTATTTTCCACACTGTTTTGGAAGAGGTTTTGGAATGAAGTTTGGAACATGTTTTCCAGGATTGGTGTCTTTTTTTGTTTAAAGAGATATCTTGTTTTGGCTCGCAGCTTCTGGTGAGTAAGTTTATTTTCGGCAGTAGGATTTTGGAAGAAACGGCATTGTGCCTGCTTTTTTTGGCGATGAAGAGTCTTGCATTCTTCATCAAACCAAGGGGCCTTCGGAGAACTGCTTTTAATAGAAGTTTTGGGAATACTTTTGGAAGCACATGCTATTAGAATATTGGCTACTTCACCTGCGGGGTTTAGCGATCAGTCAGTCGCTGGGGCAACCAAGATGTTGGTGTCTCAGCAGAGGGATGCCAAGAGTGGGAAGGCGGGAAATGCTAGAAGCTGGGAGGAGGGAGGTGGGCAGGAGGTCGCCGGTGCGGCCGGACCACCCTCTTCCCAGAAGGAAAGTGCCGGGAACAGAGAGAGCAGGCAGGTGGGAAGTAAATCAGATGGAGCGGCACTTGTGTTCAATCTCCGATCAGGGGCACCGATGGCGGGGTAGGGGAAAGGCCACCTATCAGATCTGTGGAAGGAAGATGGGTCCTGGTAGGCCAGGTCCCCTGTCATCCAAGGTGATCAGGATATTGAAATCAGTAATCGTTTGACAATCTGATGAAATCAGAGTTGTGTAAAAATGATTGAAATAATATATATATTTTTTAAAATTCTTCCTATTATGTCTTTTATATTTCAATGGAATATTAGAGTCTTTATAGCCAACTACGAACAGTTGCTTCTGCTTATTAAAAACCTACCATGCGTCATTTTTCTACAGGAAACTCTTATGATAAAATACAACTGTCTGGATTCTTGCTTGCAATCAAATGTTTCTCGTGGGAACGCTTTACGTGTTCGATCAGATATTTTAAATAGCCCAGTTACATTGACCACACCCTTAGAGGCGATTGCTGCTCGAGTATCTTTAAAAAAACACTATAGCAGTCTGCTCCTTATATTTATCCCTTTCAAAAACCATAATCAAAGCTGATATATTAAACTTAATAGACCAACTCCTACCTCCCTTTGTGATCCTTGGAGATCTGAATGGTCACTCCCCCAGATGGGGAAGTGACCATCAGAATCCCCAAGACAAAATTCTGGAGAATGTTGTCGATGAACTCAATCTATGTATTTGACTTCAGATTCTCCTACGTATTGTATTCCTCTAGGAACATAATTTTTCTAATTTAGACCTGTCCATCTGTGACGCTTATCTTTTTTTGGACCTCGATTAGAAATCCCATTCGGATCTCTGCGGGGGTGACAATTTTCCTGTTTTTTCTGCAGTTTTTAGAAGATCAACCTGAAGATCACCAGCGGCGCTGGAATTTCAAAAATCAGATTGGGACAAATTTGGACACTTCCCGTCTAGGAGACGTCCGGGCCAAAGAGGCGTGTTGGAATGAAGGACTGTAACCCTTCTGTGACCTCAACCTCCAGGATCCCATCCTCCCCCAACACGGGTGGCCCTGCACGATAAACACAAGGGGTCTAAAGAAGACCGCAGAGAAGGTGGAGAAGGAAAAGAAGAATTGTTGGTGAAATCGAAGACAAAGAAAGATCCAGGTAGTCAGAAAAAATGAAATACAAAAGCTGCAGAAGTTGTGAAGACAATTTAATGGTGAAAAAAGTATAGTTGAATAGACCAGTAAAGCAGAAAATGAGAATGAAGATAAGAGAAAAGAGTGGACAAGCTTGTTCTCCCCAGCCAGAGAGAAATTGGCTGGAGTCCATCCCCGGCACGCGGAGCCGAGCCCGTAGGAACAACTCAAATAATGGCAATTCAGTTAAGAAAATGTAAAGATGTGTAATTAATTACTGTCTTTCATTATACTATTCTGTTTTTGCATTGTTGTGAATTTCATCCGTTACATCTGTTCTCTGTGTGTCTGTTCGTTTATGACCTGCGTTTTGCGTCTGGGTGTTTATATATAAAACAAATCTTAGTGTTCATAAACTACCTCATATCTGACGTTTCCTTAAGTGGCATGAGCAATAAGATGTAAATCTAAAAGGCACTGGCCATTAGTGTCAGCTTCGAGATTATTCACAACAGCTACAACATTTCAGTAATCTGTTTTGCTTATTTGTTTGTTTGCTTTCAAGACTTTGTTGTGTGTTGGGGTTTTCATAAATTCGTTTGATTTTATTTGGTTCTTCGCTGTTGTTGTTGTTGTTGCTGTTGTTGTTGATTGTTTTGTTCAAGGCGTTGTAAAATATTTTCTTTACCATAAAGGAATTTAGTTTTTTTAAACTGAATTATTTTGTTTTTGAGGTGATGGTTTGCTAGATGTTTATGTTTGTCCAGTTTTAAAAAAAAAGCATTTAGGTGAAAATAGTGGAGTGTTTTAGTTGTTAGTTTGCTTGAGTGTATTTTGTTCTGGTTTAGGCTTGTTTGTGCTCGGTTTCCTAATATATCTGCATTCAGTTAGCGAATTAGTTTGCATTTTTTGGGTGATGTGGTTGATTGTTTTATTTTATTTATTTATGTTTGAATTATTGTTTAGTTTGGCATGCAGGTTTCCGTTTCTTTCCAGGATACAAAATAGCTTTGTTCTAGCATAATGCTTGGCTACTAAATGCGATATGCATTTTCATAGGGTTAACTTAGTGTTTATTTAAAATTATAAAACTTACCATTTGTGTGTGCCATCGTGTTTTTTCAGATAGATTCTTCGGTACGTATGTAATTTTCAGTGACCACACCGTTTGTTCTTGACAATCGCTTCGCATTTGCAATAATATTAGTGGTTAAAACAAACAATGTATCATTTTCTTATTCCGCCATCTTCATTTCTTGTAAAATATTACCCTTTTTGACTATCTTTTCAATGTTTTCCAAATATCCTTTTTTTTCTTTGGCGACCACCACCCTACCTTTGAAATTACTTATCCCCCTTCCCCCTCTCTCTCACATCCATTAACCGTGCGTGCATCATTTTCTTCAAGATCGTATTCTATTACCCTTTTGAGTATCTATTTTTTTAATGTTACCCAAATACTCACACTTTCTTGGCGATCACCCTGCATTTGTTCTTCATTTCCAAACACTTCCATTGCAATCGTCTTTTTGCTGTTAAATATAAAAATATATAATCCTTTTGAATCTGTTTCAAATGTATTCATGCACCTATGTATAAACATTTCAATTATGATTATATAGCATATAACCTAATCTGTGTCAGACAAAGCTCACATTTGTTGGTTTAAAAAAAATCGTATTATAGACTTCGACCGTCTTGCTTATTTTCAAAGCGTTTAGTCTTCAAATCTTCCAGTTTATTTTTTTACCCCTTTTTCCAGAGCTTATTGTTCTATTCTTCCATTCATGACTAATCATCCGTGCACTTTCTGTAAATTTTGCCTTCCGGATTTTACTATACAATTCTCGATGATATACTCATTATTAATTCCATCTATTGATACCCTAATCCTTCCCCTCGTTATCTTTCTCAGCATCTTATACATGTAAGCTTAATATATAATAAGCACCTTATGTTATTTTAGTAATAAGTTGAGTACAAATTCGCGCTTGGCATATAGATTTTTTTCTTCATTTCAAATGGGTTTCCTTTGACGCTGCTGTTTTGGATGAATACATAATTTTAGAAAACAAGTTGCAGCTTTTAACTTAAGAACGCATTTCTCTTAAATGTAAACGTTAGATTTTAATACTCAATTTAAGTTTGTCTAAAGACAAACACTTTAGTGTAAACTTTCTTAGTGGAGAAAGACACATTTTATGAGTGTCACGTCAGTAGTAAGGAATTTGATTTATATCTGACACACAACTTTTAAGTGAACGTTACAACGTTACATTAATCGACCAGTTAACTGTTGTAAAGTTGTTTTCCCCTTTGTTATTTAGCATACATGAAATCTTAACCCGACGTCGAGTACTACTCTGTTCATTTATAGTTTGAATGCATTAACAGAAAAGACAGCTGTCCAGTTGTTAAAATAATTATTTCGATGTTTATATAACCCTAATCTCGTATTACAATATCTCTTCATCAGTAATAATAGAATGTGTATTGCAAGAGCCAAACATAAGTAATCCAATAGTTTCATGACCCATTGTCATATCGCAATATCATTTCATGCTAAGAGATTGTTTAGTATTTTAATCGGTAAAATGTGTTTAAGTTGATTGCAAAAATCAGTTGCTGTTTTTTTGCACAAGCAGTCCGTTTTCATGCGTACAATATCTTCTAATCACCTGCAATTCGGTTCAACATAGTTGGTTTCGGAAGCAGCCTATGTTCATTAATTTTCCAAGAGAGTAGTATGTGTTTTGGTATTAAACTGTTCGTTGTTAGTTTTCACAGGCAGACCGTACGCATAAAATCATATATATAAAATGCAGTTTGTTCTTTGTTTTGACAGGCAGTCCATTCTCATGCGTGGTGGATGCTGTCGGTGGTGGCATGGTCACTGCTTTTGGTGTGGGGCTGGTTGGTGGCAACAGCGGCGAAGAAGAAGCCTTCACTGTCGTCGCCAAGCAAGGCACTGCCAGTGAGTATGACGATAATTATGACGATGATGATGATATTGTTGAATTTGTTCTTGATGCTAGTACTACTGGTGCTGCTGAAGATGACGATAAAGGTGATCACAGTGTGCACGAGATACATCCTGATTTTGGTGGTACTGGTTTTATTGCTAAAAGTAAAGACTGGTGCATAGCGTTACCAGCGACACTTGCCCTGCAGGATTCTGTTGCCTAATCATAAAAAAACAATGATCGCAAATCTCAGCAAATGTGGTATTTTAAATTATTTTGACGATGATGATAATAAAGATGCTTTTAAAATATGTTTTAAACCCCGCCAAAAATTCGTTGCAGAGGACGTCGACATCAAGATAGAGGGACCAGCTAAAATCGACATGAAGAGGAAAGACAATCCCGACGGATCGACCAATATTAATTATGTGCCCATGACACCCGGTGCTTACCTCATTCACATCAAGTACAAGGGCAACCCTATCAAAGGATCCCCCTTTTCTGCTAAAGTTTCAGGTAAGGGGATTGTGATTGTTTAATTAAACGTTACATTGAGTGATTGATAAATTGTTTGATTTCAATAAGTGTCCAATTAAAAATGCCCAGTTAACTGAGGTTGATTTCAATAAGTGTCGTATTAACTGAGGTTGATTTCAATAAGTGCCAAGTTAACTGAGGTTGATTTCAATAAGTGCCCAGTTAACTGAGATTGATTTCAATAAGTGCCCAGTTTTAAGATGCCCATGTAGATGGCCATCCTTCAAGGTTGACTCTGAACTGAGAGCCCCGTAGGAGTGCCGGGGGTTACTGTATAAATAGTATCACCACTTTATGGATATTTAATGCTTTAAATTCCCACTATCGCTGTCTTTCTCCTTTGTCCTTTCTCATTCATGTTTTGTTCTATCAGTCCACATTAACGATCTTCTTCTTCGCTAGACCAGTCACCTACCATTTTTCTTGAAAACTCTTCCAAAACTCCACATTTGTGCTTGAGATCTGCTGGGCCAGCTTGGGAATATTGGACGCTTTCTGCCAAATGGACACTAGGGCTTCCTATGATATTACTTAGCAATGTAGGCATTTTCTATGTATGTGTTTTGTTGATATTGTATAATAATGTTTATATTTTATTTTGTTTTTGTAAATGGGGGTTCGATAAATTAGAGTATAGCCTCAGCGTCCCCTGTGTGGGATGCCTTTATTGTAAAGTGGCCGGCTGGTGGAGTGCCTTCATTTCAGTGTTACCACTAGGATTGTTTCAGCAGATCTTTTATACGGATCACCGGTGATTCCTCTTTCAAACATGCTGTGGTCCTGATTCGGCTCTTTGCAGTCCGCTGGACCCTGTAAGCAATGAATAACTAACTATCTGAACTGAGAAACCGAGCCGCTCATCTGTCAGTTTTTTAAGAGTAAAGTTGCGAACTGTAGTGTAAAAGAAACATATGGATTTAGTTACCCCAAAAAATGTCGGTGTTTAAATCTTCCTGAAGCTAAAATGTATAGAAATGACAGAACTATATACATATGACAACTACTTCAGTTTAGACAGATTGGATGTAAAACCAGGAAAGCAAGTTAATGCTGCGTCTAAACGAAGCTTTTGTAGGCTTACAAGCTAAATAATAAACCCAATATAAATAATAAATCCAGAATTTGTGTTTTTATTTTGAGAGTAATGCGTTTTTAATTTGTTATTTTACTAGACAAGATAAATATCTGAGATATCTAGACATTATTTTCATTTGCAACACGTATATAGTAATATGATGCATACTATGCTGATTTCTAAAAGCGAAACAAGTTGTCATATCTTCTCTGAACGTTTGCGAAAAGACGAGATAGGTTATTAGAAAAATTCATAAAATATGTTAGTTGTCACACACATCCGTGCGTGTATGCCTATGTGGTCATCATAAAATGTAAAACCCTATCTTGGAGGTATTTGAACTAGTGCCAACATTTCACTTGCTTGTAATTTAAACGAGAATAACGACTGCATCAGAAACACACACACACACACAAACACGTACACACACACACACACACAATTTTTTTGTTTCGGTCTCCGTTTTGCTGAATTTGTGTTTCCGGGCATTGCATGAATCTGGCTTGAAATATATTTTGATAGTACATTCACATGTAAGAAATAAAATTTTAATATCCAAGAATTTTGTCAATTTTAAGTAGGCGTTTAAGCTAATGAAATTGTTACAATGTTAATGTTAAATCAATGTTAAATCGTTGTAATAAATTAATAAATTAATTTATTTATTTATTAAAAAAAATAAAATTGTTGTTGTTGGTCTAAAATTACTATGTGCACAGACCTTAAATTAAATAAATGAAACACACTCACACACCTACACACACACACACACACACACACACACACCCACACACACACACATTCTCACGCGCTCTCACAAGGATGCATTCTGATTTGCCTATGGGTAAAAAGGTTGAACATTATTCTTGTACAAGAAATATTTGTAGGCTAATTAATAAATTAATTCATGAAACCCAGAGCTTTCGAAAAATATCGTTTATACTTGTTTACCCCAAATAATACGAATGTCCTATTTTAACCCCACTTTAGGAAGAAAAAAATCTACGTGGGTACTCAAGGAGAAATGTTATTGCACAGTCCTGCAATAATAGATACAGTCCGTATAATATAGTAGAATTGTGTACGAGTGATTGTGTGTATGTGTGTATAGGTGTGTGTGTGGGGAGAGAGGAAGAGGGCGGAGGGTGGGGGTCATTTTTTCTTAGATCATTCAATGTCCTAGTGTCCAGTGAAAGCATGTTTGTTGTTGTTATACCGCATCACCAAAACAAAATCCTATGTATGTTGAATTCATTGGGTAATATTGTTTCTTGACTTGACGTGTTGTGGATCGATTTCGTAATGCGTTTACTTTGAAGGGAAGGAGGAGAAGAACATACAAAAGAGGAAATGGAGGGGAGGGGAGGGTGTGAGAAGGGAAAATGCACACCTATTTTTCGATAAATTGATTTCTTTTGGTTATCTGGGTATGGCATATTAAGCGTTTATTTATCTCTTAGACTGAAAAAGAAGAAAAATGAGAAGACGAAGGAGGAGGAAAAGAAGAAGAAGAAGAAGAAGAAGAAGAAGAAGAAGAAGAAGAAGAAGAAGAAGAAGAAGAAGGAGGAGGAGGAAGAAGACGAAAACAAAAGGGAGGAGGAAAGAATCATATTTGATGTACAATTGTGTTAATCTGAGGATGACATTTTTTACCAAAGGATGATATATTAAAGGGCTATTTATGCCAGGTAGGGCATCTGGTATTAGGCGGTTGCACAACAGGAAGTGCGTCGATATGATGCTGTGAAGGTATAACCTGTTTCTGTGTGCATAAAAAGTTCATGGGTGAGAGAGAGAGAGAGAGAGAGAGAGAGAATTAATTAGTAGGCCTACCCAAAAACAAGACTAAATGTAACATTGGAGTGACCCTGAAGAATCCACACGTTCCCAATTAACACACAGGTAAATGTAACCTGCCCTTCTGGTCATGACAAGACTGTAATCGACTTCACTAGTGCCTCAGAACAGCTTTGACTACTCTTGAGGCCCCAAACCCTTCTTCCAATTTGTAGCATATAAGTGAAGTAACTAGTTTGATTTCATTAAAAAGACCTGCATGAAGTATTCTTAATGTATATCTGGCGGCAGGGATAGCTCAGTGGTCAGAGCGCACGACTTTAGTGAGTGCGTCTTGGGCGACGTGGGTTCGAATCCTGACTTCAGCATACTATTTTGTGATTGCTGGATATTACGGGCCAGCGCCTTGAGAAGCTCTCTGAGCTTGTAAGTGCGCTATATAAGAGAAATCTCTTTCTTTCTTTTTTCTTTATTTATATCTGCCATTTTATCAACCTCTTTGCTTTACTCTGTTTTGAATCGCAAAACAGCGAATTAGTCTATATCACCAAAGAAACATATTACTCATAGGCTTATATGTTTACCTGTATTCTATATTATTTATTTTTTTAATTTTCACTTTTGCTATCTTAAGTACTGACTTAAGAAACACTTCTTGTGTGTGTAGTTTTGAGTATGTGAATGAGTATGCGTGAATGTCTCAGTGTTTTAACCACTTTGCTCTACGTTTGTGTGCAGGCGAGGGTCGTAAGAGGTCTCAACTGTCCCTGGGTAACTCAGCAGAGTATTCTTTGAAGGTGATCGAGGCCGACATCGTCGACTTGGTGGGCACTGTCCAAACCCCTGCTGGCAACATCGAACCATGCCTGTTGAAAAAGATGGGCGATGGCGAGATTGGTAAGTCTTGAACGTGGAAGGAGTGGTTTTGCTTTGATTCAGCATTTATTTATCATAACCAAAGACAATTGTCGAGGGTTTATTTTGTACCCATTGTATTATAATTTGCATACCAAGTCATCATAGAAGACAGTACATTAAATAATAATAATAATAATAATAATAATAATAATAATAATAATAATAATAATAATAATAATAATAATAATAATAATAATAATAATAATAATAATAATAATAATAAATAAATGGTGATTCGTTTATATGAAATTACGATACGTCCTCAGTTGGGTTGGAGATATATAAGATTAAAAAACTTTCCGATTCCCATCATGTAGTAGACTAAACAAAAGCAAAGAAAAAAAACTAGTAGGGCGAAGGAATACAACTCGTACCTTACAAAGGTTGCGATGAGGTAAACCGCTTGAGGAAAGTGGATGCAACCTGACTAGAGAAAAAGAAAAAAAACTTTTTCAGTAAAGTAGTTAAGCGAAGCGTCTCCATACGGTTTGATTGAATACTAATGGCATATATCAATTCTGATTGTTTTGTCAATGTCTCATAAGCATTGTATCGCGTTAATTCCATTACACGCTATTGTTCGTCTGCTTCCGTAATACAGGTATTGCCTCGTTCAACCCTCGCACGAAAGGCGAGTACAAGGTGAATGTGACGAGAAACGAGAAGCACATCCCACACTCACCCTTCAAGATCAGGGTGGGCGACAACGAGATGGGCCACGCTGCGGGCTGTAAGGTCTCTGGAGCTCTCGACAAGGCCACGGCCAATGTGCCCAACGAGATCATCATCGACACCACCAACGCTGGTAAGTAATACCACATTGAATTTGCCTTACAGTCGAAATTGTTCTTCTGCAAACCCGCTTTTGGTGTTTTTCGCTTGGGGTGGCCTCGTGGCGCAGTGGATAAGTCGCCGGTTTCCTATGCCGAAGGTCGCGGGTTCGATTCCCGCAAGGAGCGAACGTATGTGACTTAGGTACGAGACTATTGAGGTCACCGAGGGTTTTCTCCGGGCACTCCGGTTTCCTCTCTCCATTCAATAATGGTACAGGACGCAGTCAATATAAACATTTTAAAAAATAAAATTTCGATTTTCTTTCCGTCTCCCAATAGCGATCTCCCTGCCTTTACACCACCTGTTTGAGTGATGGAAGTGTATTTGGTGTGTGTGAGGGTGGATGAGACAGGTGAGCGTGTATGTTGGTATAGATCGTCGCGCTTTGAGCCTGATTGATTTGGGGAAAGGCGCGTATATAGCATCCTGTATTATTATTATTATTTTGCCAGCTGAAAGAGCGGCACAGTTAGCAACTGGACAAATAACAAGATCCATCTCATCCCGTCCAACAACTTGCTGCTTGATGTATAACGCTGAGCTTGAGCAATATCTTTTTGTGTGTGTGCATAATATGTCTGCGATATATTGATCGGGGAGAGAGGTGGGGGGGGGGGGGGGTAGGTGGGGGGAATGCTGCAATGACAAACGCGAAGAATCAGCAGCTGATGGACTGGTAGGGAAGGCAGTCTTGCACAGTTTTTATTTACTACAATGTGCTGTTTTTGTCGACGATATTTACCTCGTTGGAAGCTGTAGCCAATCCCAAGAACTTACCGAAAGACTGTTAAACATAGCAGGGCTTAGGAAGATTGGTAGACTTCTAGAGATGGGGTGTTGGTTGAGGGTAGTCTCTCTGCATACTATTTTATGTAATACATCAATTTGCTATCTATTTGCTGACGATATTTACTACATTTACGGTGGGCTGTAACACATTCTAAGCACTGACTGATCGACTGGTAAAAAGAACAATACGACAGAGTAAAAGCAAGTCCGTTGTACCAAAACTGAAAATGTTACAACCTCACAGAAAACGTTTGTCTTCAAATAGACTTAATGAACCTAAACGCAACGATAGTAAAAATATATTAGGAACTAAAAGCATTTTAGGTTTATATGTTAGGCGAGCAATTGTGGCCGCGTGGTCTAATATGGGACTAACTTGCCTTGTCCACAGACCAATGGTGCCTTACAGGTGTGGGGTCGATCCCGCTTCTGGGCGTTATGTTTCTCCGAATATTATTTACTTTCGACCCGGTCAATGTCTCGGGTGTTTTCTCCGAGTTCTCCGGTTTGCTCCCCCAGGGTCGTACAAGTCTTGAAAAGTCTGGAAAAGTCTTTAAAAATGAGTCTGACTTTCCAGGCCCTTGAAAAGCCTTGTAAATCATACCCCGGTCTGGAAAAGTCTTGAATCTCAAAAAGATTGCAGAAGTTTCAATCAAGCATGCATAAATTCAGAAGAAGAATAAAACATAGAAATGTGAAGCCTGGTTATATTCACAAGTCGATCTTATACTTTTGTTTTCACTTTGGTGTAACTGAGAGTTGCTTCCCCTACATTCATTTCCGTTCTGTGTTTACATATTCCCGCTTTCTCGAAGTTTCTATCATCATGGGTAAGTGTTCCTTCAACAGTTTATGGCTGGAAAAAAAAAAGAATACAAGCCTTGGCTTGCAAAAGATGCAAAGAATATACATGCAGCACATTGCCTTGCCTGTAAAAAAAAATCTTTTGATATTTCCAATATGGGAGAGTACGCTGTGATAACTGTTGAGAAATTTAACTAGTGGATAAAGACATTTAACTTAAAAAAATCAAGACATACAGGACTTTTTTTGAAGCAACAGTGTATGTTATCACAAAGCGTGATTAATTATTATTATTATTATTATTATTATTATTATTATTATTATTATTATTATTATTATTATGATCATTATATGCACATGTATGCGATTGAAAGAAACGTCATCGAGTAGTATTGAAAAATTCAAATGTTGGTCTGGAAAAGTCTGGAAAAGTCTGGAAAGAGTCTGGAATTTTTAGTTTCAGTTTCTGTACGAACCCTGTCCCCATATATATATATATATATATATATATATATATATATATATATATATATATATATATATATATATATATATATATATATATATATATATATATATATATATATATATATATATATATATATATATATATATATATATATATATATATATATATATATATATATATATATATATATATATCTACAACTAATATTAGGTAGGTTTGGCCACAGGCTGTGACTACGCCTTCCCCGTGGGAGAGGCGGCCCAGAATTTCCCGATAAGCTGTCTAAACGTAGTAGGTATATGCGCCAGGAATGATCAAGTCTTTCGTCTCGAAGTGAAAAGATCGAGAAGGTATAGCCTGGAAACATAATTAATCGTGACAGCGCAATCTGTTTACTTCAGTCTAACACGTCTGTAACAGCGCGTGAAAGCCGAAGAACGATTTGCTTACCCACATAAGTTCTTGTTAGTGATAGCAACGAAGCTCCTAGCCTGTGAGGTGTGTGTTTGTGTGTGTGTGTGTGTGTGTGTGTGTGTGCGTGTGTATGGGTGTGCGTGTGTGTGTGTGTGTGCAACGGAAGATTTTTTTCTTCATATAAACGTGATAACAAATAAAGTAGTAAAAAAAAGGGAGCAAAAATCTTCTCCGGTTTTAAAAAGATAAAAAAATTACTCTTATATAGCGCACTTACAAGCTCAAAGAGCTTCTCAAAGCGCTGGCCACTAATATCCAGCAATCACAAAATAGTTTGCTGAAGACAGGATTCGAACCCACGTCGCCCGAAACGCACGTACACAAGTTGTGCGCTCTGACGACTGAGCTATCACACATTTACCACTCAAAAACAATATAGCACAACCGTAAATATCGAGAAATCCCATCTTCCCAATTTTTCGAAAAAAGGGGTAGACAAGTGTGTACATTATACACACCCACCTGTATAGTAAGCTGCGCTACGAACAAAGTTTAAAGGGCAGATTACCCTTCAATCCTGTACGTCATTCATAAATCTACTTAATTTTATCAAATACAACATTTGATTTGTATATATCACTGAGAAAAAGACTATTCCCCAATGGTACCCTGGTTTGGAAAGTAGATTTTCTTTGTAGGACACTGGTACATGCTTATTTTATACAGAAATAAAACAATAGCACAACAATCATAATAATGGCTCTAGGAAAATGCTAATCCGTCCATTGAAGTTTTGATGCAAAGACAGTAATGAATACATAAATGGTATGCGCAGAAATGACCGATTTTTAAGAATTTTTGTTGTCGTAGTGATTCTCCGCACTTATGGAATGGAAATAAGTGCGGAGAAGACCAAAATGATGACCAACAACACCAATGGCATCAACACGGACATCAAAGTACAAGGCCAATCCCTCAACACAGTGCACAGCTTCAAATATTTAGGAGCCATTGTGTCAGACAATGGGTCTCGACAGGAAGTCCTCTCCAGGATCGCACAAACAACTGCTGCCCTGACAAGGTTGAAGCCCATTTGGAAAGACAGAACCATCAGTCTACATTCCAAAGTAAGACTGCTGCGCTCTCTGGTCATCTCCATCTTCCTATATGCTTGCGAAGCATGGACCCTCACAGCAGATCTCCAACGAAGAATACAAAGCATGGAGATGAGGTGCTACAGAAGACTTCTGTGCATTTCCTATACCCAACACATCACCAACGTTGAAGTCCGACAGACCATCACACAAGCCATTGGACAACACGATGACCTGCTCACAGTGGTGAAGAAACGGAAACTCCGATGGTATGGCCACGTCACCAGATCATCAGGCCTTGCAAAGGCAAGGAGGTAGAAGAAGGAGGAGACCGAAAAAGAGGTGGGAGGACAACATTCGAGAATGGACTGGTTTGACACTGAGCGAAGCCATGAGGGCTGCTGAGGACAGAGAAAGATGGAGTATGCTGGTTAAGCGATCATCTGTGGTGCCCCTACGACCTTCGGGTTATGGGACAGGATAGGATAGGATAGGTAGTGATTCTGGTAGTAAAGACCCGGTCATACCTACCGATGCTCATAAGATTTACCCGATCACACGCTGCAATAAGTTGTACAGCAAGCTTACGATAAAAGCTCAAGCAAATCCATCGTACATTCAGAGGATAGAACATGTTCTAATTCCTGCGATGAAACCATAAGTCCGGACCAATCAGAACGTGCTGTGGCGTCCTTGACATTGTGACTGAAGAAAATGGCCGACCCCACAACACAAAGGTTGTTATCGGATCAAAGAGCAGAACAAGCCCCGAGTGTCACCCTACTCACGACCCATGGCCCAACCCACCATCGACAGAAGTTTTCTCCTCATCTACTACTAAAACTGCTAAAATTGGCAAACAATCCAAACAATCTTCTCTCTCACTGTCCGAACTGCTCGAAATCGAACTTTTACAGCATGTAGCCTACGTAGCAACAAGGGAAAGGAACAAGGAAAGGGGCCTATGGGCGAGACGCAACGAAAACCAGTTTCATTCTCTGTTGTATGAAATTAATTTTAGCGTGTGACCGGTTGCTTCGTGCGATCAGTCATGAGATTAAATCGCACGGAACAAATTGTATGATTTAATCGGTAGGTCTGACTGGGCTTTAAGTCAATCAGGTGATCAGGGTGTAGAAAAACTTCCTCAGTCTTCTGATAGCGACCATCTTGAATACAAAGCTTTGCACTTGATAAAGGTAATTTGTTTGTGAAACAAAAATTATAAGATTATTGTCAGTTTATTTAGTGCGCACAATAAATAATTGATACACAAACTGACAATTTAGATATGCCAGACGGTATGCCAGTCCACAGAGTTGATTTATTAGACATGACAGTTACTAATGCGGATACACCAAAAAAAAAGGATCAATGAACAGTTAAAAGCTGAGCGTACCGGCGGTTTCATAATAATTATTCTCATTCATCTTCACTCCTCACTTTTGACAAAAGCAGAAAGCAAAGTCAAGATGTTGGAATGAATGAACAGGGAACTTTAATATCTCCACCCAACATCGGCGATGTGGCAGACGGGGAAAGCCATTCCAGGGAAGAAGGGGTGGCGGGTAGATATAGATGAATGGCTTTTTATGTTAATAAAGACGCTAACTTATAAAAGTCATTGTTTCTGAGTGAAGTCGTCTGTTGACTCCACCGGGTCTGGATGTTGAGGCGTATAGAACGTAACAATCTGCCATTCAGAAGTATTGGAATCCATGCTTTATACTTGGAGAGTGAAAATGTCGGCCTGTGGCTTTATTTGGCTACAGGCGCATTAACCAAGAAGAATAAACTCTCGGCTAGAATGTTGTGGATCCCCGATAGCGGACGGATAACGCAGTATACAGTAAGTCCTCGGGTTACGCCGGTCTCGACTTACGTTGTTTCGTGGTTACGACGCTCCTCCCCATAAAAATATAATAAATAATATTACGCGTCGTTCCGTCTTACGCGGTTTAGCGTCGTAAGCGACGTAAACAAACGGGAGCTAGTTTCTGGCGAGCTGCTGAAGAATACGCTTTGTTGTGGTTATACGGCGGGGAAGACGGCGTCGCTTCCTACGCTGGCGTCGCTTCATATGCTCAGCCACTGTACATACGCCATTTTGGTTGTTTACGCCGTCTATCTCTCTCACGTGTTTTATCGTTTTTTGCCCTTGTTTATGGCTCCCAAACGTAAGTCAGACTTTTCTGATGGTAGTGAATCAAAGAAAAGAAAGGCCATCACATGGAAGTTAAAATGGACATTATAATATTAATACTTTAAAAAAAAATGTCATTCACAGTTACAGTACAGTATATAGCACTGTACGTACAGTACAGGGCCCGTATGCACGTTGGGCATTTAAAAGTAATGGTCATTAGTACTAACCCATCGGTTATTAAACTGACCAGTTTGAGCGAAATCTAATTGGTATGCACGTTGCAAAAAAAGCGCGCCGTTAGCTAACAACAACTTATTTTTAGATTGGAGGGAATCCTTTCCGCGTTTACGATTATGAGCATGCGCAATGCGTACTTGTGGTTAAAGATTGCAGCAAAGATGGAGGCAGAAAAAAAACGTGCTCGAAAAATAAATTTCTCAGCAGAGGAATGTAGCGTTATGTACGAAGAGTACAGAATGCATAAGGAATTGTTGACGGCAAGCCACTCCAAAGCCGTCACCAATAAAAGAAAAACTGATGTTTGGAAATTCATCTGTCAACGGGTCAATTCCTTAGGCGTGGCAAATAGAACAGTGGAAGAACTGAAAATAAAAGTTGGCAATATCACAGGCTGCGAAGTCCGTAGGCCTCAATTACATGCTATACATAATTATGTAATTGAGGCCTACGGACTTCGCAGCCTGTGGCAAGACAAACTTGCAACACTGGCGGTAACGTTCCTTGTCGATTCGATACTTCAATTGCATCCCTAATTTCATCCGTCAAAGACAGAATATCGTCACGTCTAAACCTGATTTTATCGTATAGTTCTACGTCATCGTAGCGATCTAAAGGATTATTGCGATCGCGTACAATTCTGTTTCGCAAAATATTACGTCTTTGGTTAGCAAGCCAAACATTCACCGCCATCTTGAAACCGCACGGTAGTTGGCCAGTTAGGCTCGCTAATGGAGGGGTACCGCAGAATTAAATTTAATTTACGATTAGGCAGCTAATGTAGGTCATGCATACCGCTAACAGCCAAATAATGTTCTAGTTAGCCAAACTGACCCTTTAGCACAGATAATGGCGCGACATGCATACGGGCCCAGGTATTTTTCTGTATGTTCCAATTTAGTTCCGACTTACGATGAAATCGGGTTACGACGCGTCCAACGAACGGATCAACGTCGTAACTCGAGGACCCCCTGTATATTATGATACGTACGACTGTGCCACCCGTACTGCTGCGCTACCCGTTCGCTATCAAGGATCCACGAAATTCTTACCGAAGGTCCATTCTTCTTGGTTACATTACATTACATAATTGTTGCTTTAGGTCCAGCGGACTCTTCCGAGCCAAATCAGGACCGGACAACCCCACATCTGCATAAAAGATCTGAAACAACCCTAGTGGGAAAACTGAATGGCCTCCACCAGCCAGTCACTTTACAATAAAGACATCCCACGCAGGGGACGCTGAGGCTGCACTCGAATTTATCGAACCCCCGTTTACAAAAACAAAATAGAATACAAACATCATTATAAATTATCAACAAAACATATACATATAAATGCCTACATTGCTAAATAATAACATCATAGGAAGCCCTAGTGACCACCTGGCAGAAAGCGTCCAATATTCCCAAGCTGATCCAACAGACCTCATACACAAACAAGGAGTCTTGTCCCGGAAGAGTTTTCAAGAAAAAAGGTAGGTGACTGGTTTTAGCGAAGAAGAAGATAGGTAGCAAATTGATAGAACAGAGCAGGAATGAGAAAGAGCAAATGAGAAAGACAGCGACAGTGGGAATTTAAAGCACTAAATTTCCAGAAAGTGGGGATACTATTTATACTGAAACCCCCGGCACCCCAACGGGGGTTTCTTCTTGGTTAATGCGCCTGTGCTTTTGCTGAAGAAGGTACAAACGGCATGCATTTCTGCACTGCTTTTTTTTTTCTTAAAGAGAATTTGTCTACGCTGCGTTTAGATGTTCAAAAAATGTAATACAATCTAACTAGTCAGAAGTACAGAAATCTGTTCTATGCCGCTTATGATAAAGACAAATTGCTGTATGTGCTAAAACTGACTAGGCGAGACTGAACTGCATGCACGCACCCCTAACCCTTGTTATAGTTGTTTTGGGTGAATTTGACCCGTCTTCTGACTATGCGGTGTCTGAATGTTCAGGGGTGTAAGACAGCCTACTGTTTGATACGGAACTTGTTTTAGGCAAATTATTTACTTAAGATGTGTGACTTTCTCATAGACATATATAAGAATAGACTGCGCAAGCCTGTATCGCGAAGAAGGCGAGCAGCGTGCCTGGTTTTTGGTAGTTATGTCCCTTGCTGTTACTCCCCTGCAAGGCCATTTTTATAATGACGAAGTATTGCTACATAAATCATGCCGTGTTGTGCGGCGATTAATTGTTCGAGAAAAGACACTAAGGAGTCAAGACAAAAAGGATACACTTTCCACAGGTATGTAAATGGTTCTTATAATTTATTATTATTATTATTACTACCCCAGAATCTCAAATTAAATGACAAACACGATCTGCTGAAATCACTGATTGAAACAATCGGGATGTACTGATGTGATGATCATGTCGTCGAAGTTTCGAAATCGAATAAAATATGTATGTATTTAATATAATTTTATACAAGCAAAGGGGAATTTTAGAATGAATTATTAAACTGTATTTATTAGTTAAAGTCCAATTTAGGGTCGTGCACCTATTAAATTTACGTTCCTAAACTGGTGTTGATAGTCATAATACTTGATAGTGTTGATACTTGAAGTTAAGTAGGCTACTGACGTACTGTACTCAGTTAGTAACTTTAGTATACCACTAGTAAATTACTAACCCACGGCTACAAGACAAGTACAAGAAGTAGTGAAGTACAATTCAATTTGTAGTTGGTCAGTAACTCTGTTAGCACTGAGCACAGACCAACATTTCATGATTATGATTCAAAAATAAATACTACTTCAATTCCAGGCTAAATTTATAGTCCTATGTAAAATAGGCGAATAAATAAATCATCCTAAAATAATTACTTCAATGTGAGTATAATAATACTAAAAGGCTATTGAAATCCTGTTTTGTTTCATTTACATGTTGTCTAATATCACTTGTAAAGTGAAAAGATTTAAAATAAAACCAACCAACCATGAAATGTTACTCTAATGTGCCCATGAGCAGACTGACAAAAATCACATTTCTAATTCAGAGGCTATAGCTATATTTAATTTAACAATTTATTTAAATGAACAGTGATAATAACTGATATTGGGCAATCACCAGTTATATTCCCGCAATCAGTTATTAGACAACACCTTGAATACAACAAGTGTTACATACAAAAAGACAAACAGCTTCTGCATAGCCAGGCAATCTTATACTATATAACAGGGGACCCACACTTTTTCAGCATGCGAGATACTTTAAAATGACCAAGCCAAAATTATCTATCTACCACAAAAATGCAAAACATATAGACATAATAGGCTGACAACATCATTTTTTTAATGCCACGTCATCTACTACTCGATTGATCACGATCAATGTTTGGGGCTCCCCTGCTATATTAGAAAGTAGCATTTTGTCTTTTGCTGTTTGTTTCTTATGATCTGAAGCTGAGCATAGCTAGAAAATTCAATTTGTATTTTATTGTCTAATAATAATTAAAAGTACCTTTGATATTTCTTTGTTGTGTTTTTTAACTTTTCAGATACTTAGCAGTCCCTGTTGTGTTCATGATTGCTTCACAATGCTGTGAAGTTTTGTTTTAGTTAAGTAGCATTTTTAAAATTATTATTATAGTTTTTTGTTGTTGTCATTTTTTAAAACAGATTTCCACACCGAGACCCTGATAGGCTAAAGAGGCTGGTGAACATGAAAGAGACAAATACTACCCATCACCTACAGCAGTGCTATGTTCAGCGCATTTCAAAGAAGATTGCTTCTACAGACATGGAAATGTAATTGTCCTCAATCCAGAAACATTAAATTTAAGATGCAAATATTACCAATTATGATTACTGCAAAGAGTGCAACAGTAGAAAAGTGGTATGTTGCTGATTATGGAAAAATTAAAATGAAGACAATTTGTTGTACATAATATGTACCTAGATACAAATTACACTCGTTTTGACAACCAATATCAGACATATTATTATTATTATTATTATTATTATTGTTAACCTGACTTATTAAGTACATGTGATCAACTCCTACTTTAAGCATATGGAAAGAAAGAGAGAAAACACTCAAATTAACTAGTTAGTTAAATAAGTATAATATCATGGTTTCTGGACAGACATTTTAAAAAATCAGAACAACACTGATTTGTCATTGTTGTGTAATTTAATGCAAGTCACTATATCATTTGTTTTTATATACAACTAAATATGTTAATAATAAATTAACAATATTAATTGATGCTTTTAATGACTGCTTTAATTTAACAGATGTTTAATGTAATTCCTATAATATTATTTCTTGTGTGTTTAATATTGAACAAAATGTTAATCTTATGAATGATTTTTGGTTTGTAATTAAATCTACTTAACTTAAACTGCTTATGTTTTAAGAATACAATTTTACACCACAGAAAGTTCTTTGCAAGATAATTGGAGATTAAATTTGTGTTTCTTTTTTTCTTTTCTGACATGACATTACTTTTCTTATTTGTCATCTTTGCTTTATCCTCCTGGTATTTAAAAAAATTATATTTGATGATTAAAATTGCCTTACACTCTAACAATAAATAATAAAAAAACCTGCAAAGACTACACTTTTTGTTTAAATGTAAGCAACATTTTAAAACTATTTTTCTTACATTTACTATACAACATTACTAGGAAAAGGAATTAAGAATATAATATTAAGTAAATAAAATGCAAACACATTTTTTAATCAGATCAGCTTACCTTCTTACAATTTAATAAAATAATTATAAAATAACAAAAAAAAAATATATCAAATGCATGTCGCCACTGCAACAACAAAAATAAAAATAAATAACCATAAATAACTAATAAATTTAAAACAAAATTACGAGAGCAAACACCTGCCAGTAATTCCCTAACTATGGAACTAATGCAAGATCAAGAAATTTGTAATATAACAAATCCAAAGATAAAGTTTGAATTAATAAATATTTTAATCCAATATAATATATTTCCTTACATTATAACCAAAAATAAATAATTTAATATATAGTTAAAAATAATTATAAAGGAATAATTACTTTAAAATAATAATTGCAGGACTATATTATTTTTAATTTTTTTTTTTTACAGATTTAAATAGAAATAATCGTTTTATTTATTTATTGCAACGATGATGATTACATAGTCACTAAGCAGAAGGGTAGAACCTCAGGGGAAGCAACCCTTTTGCGGCCGCCACGTAGATTTTCTTCCCTTGATCAGTCTATTCTTATATATGTCTATGGACTTTCTATACTGTATAAGGCGCAAACTGCACGCATCCCCCAGCAGGTCCACCCTCATCCGTTATGCATTGCTTCTGCACGAACAGTACTTCCGTTAACAGTAGGCCCACGACATCTGGATATACTGAGCTTACAGACAAAACAGAATGACACATGATCAGAGAAAATGGGCAATAAGGAGAGACCGTTAGCGTCCAAAAACAACAGCAAACGGATGCCGAGTTCAAAGATTGCTTTTTCGGTACAAACCACGTCGTGTGACCTGTTTTTAAGACTTAAAACATACATGTAAGACATGGGGAGAAGCTGGGCGGGGGGCGGGGATAATTCACCTATAAGTATAACACGAATAAAAAACCCATGGGTGTTACACTCCGTTTGATGATGGTGTTTTCCTTTATCAGTATCCGATTCAGCCCCAATGCTGAATTCCTGATAAGGTGTAACTCAGATTCGTTTATCCACGCAACCCGTCCAAACAGCATACAAGTCACAAAGTCGACGTATGAAGTTTTCCACTTTTATTCAGCACACACCAACAACTGCATACAATTCTCAACTCAACTCAACAACTTTCACAGCAACTCTCGTTACAACACACAAAGCATCGAATATATAAATTTTTTCTATCCTTCGAGATGACGACAGTTTGTTCTAGAAATGACGCATTACAACTAACCAATCAGAATTAAAGATCGTCATCACTGACTTACGTCATTCATCTCTCCACACATACCCCGAACCTTCTCTTACTTCGACAATCATCCCGAAACTTCGATCGATAGTAAACAAGGAGATCCAGAGTATTCTCTAACAATATCAACCAACGAAAATTATTCACGTTATACTGTCATGTGGGGTTTATGGGCTCTGCACAATGGAATTATGGACCCTCACGTTTATTCGGTGGGAACTGCTAGTAAGTCACCCTATGAATTACTTTAATAAATTTATTTGTTTAGCTCGTTCTGTGTTAAGGTTGGGGTACAGAAATAGATAGAAAAAAGGTAAAAGAATACTGTCACACTAGCTTTCACACGGCTATGAATCATATGTAGTCCAGCCTTTTGATAACAGTTAAAATCACACATTTATTTCTTCTACTCTATACAAGGTTCTCTAAGTACTAATCTAACTTAAAAAGTCTCTTTCAATGCTAATAGTTCGATCGCTGATAGTCTATGCAGCTGTTCTATCTTCATCGGGCACTCGCTAGTATATCTCATGTAGATTTGGACTACTGTGGTCCGTTTTAGAGTTTCTGAATAGTTGGACTACTGTGGTCCTGTTCTGATCAGTTTAAGTGCACTTGGGATAACACACTTAACTGGCGGGTGGTGCGGTCGAAGTCCTTCTGTGAGGTAGCTTCTGGTCCACCTGTGTCGTTGTGTAGTTGGGTTCCCTGGCCACGCTGTGGGGTCTGACAGGGAGTTTTACCGGGTCGCTCGTTCCGACTTGTGCGGTAGAGGTTCCTCAACCAACTTGTTTCTGTGGAGTGGGGTTCACAGGATAGCTCGGGATAGCTCGCCTGCCCGTCTGTAATATAAGAGACGAAATTCTGCACAACCCTGAATAATCGGTTTGTGCAGAGCGTCTCACTGAAAGCCAAGTAGCCCTCAGTGATAGCTCCACATCTCTATACATAAGCGACGAACATTCTGCTACTTCCGGGTTCCACTGGAATCTCACTCTAAATTCCTATACATACATAAATATCAAACGTGGCTAACTATACACATACAGAATTAATAATATTATAAACATTCAGTGGTACAGCCACTGGTCTGCAAACATACATATAAGTTAAACAACAGTGGTTCCGTATGGTATGCAACATGGCGGCGTAACCGGTCGTGTTTCGCCTCGTGGTAGGCTCTTCCACATGGTCACGCAAATTCGGATTAACAATTCACATTTATGCATAGCAAATTCTTCAAACATAATTTCAACAATACTACACATATATCACGATGAAACAGAAGGGTGTTCATTTACCTGTTTGACAAGTTCAGGCCCGTGTGACTTGATAGAATTCTACGATTCCTAAGTCCTGCTTCCTGGTCTAAGTGTAGAGAGATTTCTCTGCCAGCTTTCTAGCTGTTAACACTTCGGTGTATTACTCCCAACTGACCAAAAATGTGTTAGGCTCGGACCCAGTCAAACTGGCTCGAACCGCTTTGCGTAAGCTCTCATTGGGTAAAATGTTCATATTCAAAACTCAAGTGCTGACGTCACTGCGCTGTGTGTGTGGCTCAGGCTCGCAGTGTGCTGTAATTTAATTGCTACTGTGTACTGTACTAACTCTCTACTGTTACAAAGGCTACACAATGCTAAATAGTCGATAGGCAGAGTTTAAACTAGCCAATTCGTGACAGGCTCCCTCAACTGAAAAAAGGCGATGACTACTGGATTCGACCTTTTTCTACTACAGAGCCTAGTTTAACACTGCACTATCCTAGGGTCCTATTTACAAACTAAGTAAGTTGCTCTACCTGAGCTGCAATGCTGTGCCAGGTAGCTATGGACACTAGTGACAGGGTATTACTGGGCGGGGACGAATTCTGGTGCTGTGGCCCTTAGTTGTGTTGGGTGGGCGACAGCTGCTGTGTCCTCCACGAGATGGCGACTGAGGTAGTCGGCTCCGTGGTTTTCTTTGCCGGGGATGTACTCGATTTGGAATGAGTACGCCTGAAGGGTGAGTGCCCATCGCATCAGGCGAGAGTTCAAAGACTTGGAGGCTGCCAGGAACGATAGTGGTTGGTGGTCCACCTGAACTGTGAAATGGGTCCCATACAGGTAGAGTTGAAACTTCTGTATGGCCCAGACTAGTCCAAGGCATTCTTTCTCCGACGTGGCGTAGTGGGTCTCGGCGGGTCTCAATTTTCTGCTGGCGTAGGCGACAGGGAATAGCGTCTCTGCATTCTTGGGGTCGCGCTGTAGCAGTACTGCTCCGAGTCCTAAGTCGCTTGCGTCGGTGCGAAGAACGAATGGCTGAGTCAAATCGGGTAGGTGGAGTACTGGCGCCGATGTCATTCTGTCCTTGAGTGTTTGGAATGCTGTCTCGCATTCCGCTGTCCATACGACTTTGTCCGGGGCGATTTTCCGGGTTCCATTTGTCAGAGGTACGGCGATGCTGTTGTAGTTGGGGATGAACTTCTGGTAGAAGCCGCAGAGTCCTAGAAATGACTGCACTTCCTTCTTTGTCTTGGGCCTAGGAGCGTCGAGTAGGCGTTTCACTGTCTTTTCTACCGGTCGCAGGCTTCCTTGACTGATGGTGTGTCCCAGAAATTCTAGTTCTGTGAATCCAATCTGACATTTGGTGGGTCTTGCCGTCAATCCCGTGTCTCTGAGGCGGGCGAGTAGTTGTTGTAGGAGCGTGACATGTTCCTCCCACGTGGGTGTTGCGATGAGGATGTCGTCCATAAACGAATGTAGGTGCTCGCTGCTCAGGGGTGCCAGGAGTTTTCGCATCATGGCGCTGAAGATGCTGGGTGCGTTGTGGAGTCCGAATGGAAGTACATTGAACTCGAAGTGTCCTTCCATAGTGCTAAACGCTAGGTACTTTCGGACTTGCGGTTGCACTGGTATCTGGTAGTATCCTTTGCTGAGGTCGATGCGTGAGAAGTACTTCGCTCGCTGTAGCTTGGCAAATAGGTCTGTCTGGTCCGGGAGTGGCTCTGGCTGGAACTGCGTTACCGCATTCAGGAGTCTGAAGTCGATGCACAGTCGATGCTCTCCGTTGGGTTTTCGCAACAATACCGTGCCTGCGCTGTAGGGTGAAGTAGACTCTGAGATGATTCCGGCTGCCAGTAAGGTGTCTATCTCTTCCTTGATGGCTCGCTGCTGCGACAGTGGCATCGGGTAGAGCTTCTGGCGGACGGGTGTTGGGTCGGTCACCGTTAGGGTTACTTCGACGAGGTCTGTCCTCCCTGGTCGGTCTGTGAGCACAGTCTGATGTTGTCGAATGACCTGTAGTACTTGCTGTCGCTGTTTAGCGGCTAGGTCTCCGTTGAGTATCACGTCTTTGTAGGTTTCTTTGGAGTGCAGGGGATACTCTACTGCATTGGTCTCCATGCTTTCTCCTTCTTCCGCGATGGCGATGGCTAACAAGTTGTGAGTGCTGGGGGTCGCTGGTCGGTCCGTGTATTTCTTGAGGAGATTGATGTGGTGGTATCGGGCTCTCCCGTTCACCTCTACTTGGTAGACTGTCTTGGATTTCTTGGCAGTCACCCGGTACGGTCCTCTCCAAGCGATGTCCAGCTTGTTGGTTCCACTTGGAAGTAAGAGTAGCACTTGATCGCCGACTTGCAGTTCTCTGTCCTTCGCGTGGCGGTTGTAGTACTTCGCCTGACGGGCTCTTGCCTTCTTCAGTGCTTCACCAGCTTTCTTCCACGTTGCTTTGAGGGTTTCCTGCAGGTCTGCGACGTACTTGGTGGCACCTCTGGGTGTGTCGTCTATCTTGGCTTCCGTCCAACTTCTGCGTAGGGCTTCTAGCGGTCCTGCTAGAGGTCTGCCGAATAGCAATGTTGACGGGGTGTAGCCTGTGGCTGCATGGGGCGTTTCTCGGTATGCGAACAGTGCCGCATTCACGTAGGTGTCCCACGCTTCTGGATTGTCGTCGGCGACTTTCCTGAGTATGGTGAGAAGGGTTCCATTCAGTCTTTCTACTTGTCCGTTGCTGGCGGGGTGGTATGGTGGTGTGCGAATGTGATGGACTTGTATCAACTCGAACACGTCTTGCATCAGGCGGCCGGTGAACTGAGATCCGTTGTCCGTTCTAATGCTGTCCGGGAATCCGACTCTGGTAAAGATGGCGATGAGTGCATCTGCAATCTTCTTGGTGTCGATCGCTGGCAACGGGACTGCTTCGCACCACATCGTACATGCGTCGACGAGTGTGAGTAGAAATCTGTTCCGCTTCTTGGTCATGGGCAGTGGTCCTACTATGTCTACTGAGACTTGCTGGAATGGCACGCCGACTACTACTGATGGTCCTAAGGTAACTGGTACGGTGTGATGTCGCGGGGAATATCGTTGACATTGGTGGCAAGATTTCACGTAGCGCTTGACATCCTCCGTGATTCCTGGCCAATAGTAGTGTGCGCTGATTCTCTGCACTGTGGCTCCAATTCCCATGTGTCCGCTGAGTGGCATGCTGTGGCCTAATTCTAGTACTTGGGCTCGAAGGGTGGCTGGTAGTACTAGTTGGGTGTGATCTCCATCTCCTTGTCGATGTAGAACTCCCTGTTCCATGTAGAAGTCTCCCTTGTGCGGGGGTGTGTGCGCCTTGGGTAGCTTCTGGAAGCACTTCGCTATCGAGGTGTCTTCTTTCTGTGCTGTTTTGATCTCTTCGAGTCCTGGATTCGGAGCGAACTCGGGCTGGGGTGGTTGGGTTTTAGCTTGGGCCCTGGTTTGCACTGCAGCTATCTCTACAGTTTTTGGGGGCGTGCCTAAGAACACATACCTACAACCTAGCACTAGATCATACAGGGGTTTCTGTAAAACAGCTGCTTGGATTCGTCCTGTGACGTACCTACTCTCTACTTCGATCCAAGCTATTGGGCAAGTAGTCGTCGGTTTCGTCAAGTCTGCTCCTTGTAAGTCGACTGTCTTGTCTGTCAAGTCCGCGCGCGATACAAGAGACTCGCTGACTATCGCGTCGTATGATAGACCTGTGTCATACAGACAGTTCGCTTCTTTTCCGTTGACCTTGACCGTGTCTGTCACCGATGGGTGATCTCCGATCGTGTGTGGCTTATTACCGCTACTTTGAGTTAGAACTCTGTGCGCTGGCCGGCTTTCGCGCTCTTCCCTACGTTGTGCGGCCAACTTGAAACATTCTGCGGTGGAGTGATTGTTTCTGTTGCAGAACGAACAATACCGTCTCTGTTCTGCGGGACCTCTTTTCCCGAATTCCGTGTTGGGTCCTTTATTTTGCCCAGGTCTGGGGTTATTCGGCTTATTCGCGGTGCGCTCTTCTCGGTTAGGGCTTCGTTTCTGTGCCTCTTTCCCGTTAGGCTTTAGGTCTCGCCTGAAGCTCTTGGCTTCTCCGTGTGCGGCCACGTACCTATCTGCGACCTTGACCAGATCTTCTAGTCTTTCCGCGCCCTGCTCTACTGAGAAGGTTCTCAGCTCGGGGGTCATGGTTTCCCGTAGCTGTTCCCATACTAACAGTTCTGTCAGTCCATCATACGTCTTAGCCGTGGCTGACTGGCTAATCCACTTATCCAGCGTTGTGGACAACCGATCCGCGAACTGCGCATAGCTCTCTCCTTTCACTCTCCGATTGGTGCGGAACTTTTGCCGGTAGCATTCTCCTGTCAGTTCGAATCCCGTTAGGAGTGCCTCTTTTACTTTGTGATAGTCAGTCACTCTGTCAGTCGGTAGCTTACTGTAGATGTCATAAGCCTTTCCTCTAAGTCCTTGACTAAGCTTGAAAGACCAATGAGTGGGATCTAGTTTATACTCTGTTGCTAGGCGCTCAAACCTAGTCAGATAGAGATCTAGACCTTCTTCTCTCTCATTGAATGTTCCCAGTGGAAATGACATTCCTTGTACAGGGTTGGATGCTACCTCTAGCTGATCTGAGTGGGAAGGGGTTGAGGAAGAACTTGAAGCTCCTGATCCCAATCTTCTTAGCTCTAACTCATGCTGTCTTTCTTTTTCCTTTTCTTCCCTCTCTTTTTCTTTCTCTGCCCTCTCTTTTTCTTTTTCTGCCCTCTCATACTCCCATCTCCTAACTTCTGCTTCTCTCTCTGCTGCTAATGCTGCCTTCTTCTGTTCTCCTTCTAATTCTAGTTTCTTCTGCTCTGCTTCTACTTCTGCTTTTCTCTGATCTGCTTCGAGTTTCTTCTGTTCTGCTTCTAATGCTAGTTTCTTCTGCTCTGCTTCTAAGGCTAGTTTCTTCGCCTCCCTTTCTGCTGCTCTCTCTGCCTTAGCCTCCTGTTTCTCTACCTCTGCATTTATATACGCAATTAGGTCCGCCCCTGCTAAGTGTAAAGCTTCTCCCAATTCCTTGAAACGCAATCTCAAGGCCACTGGGTCCGACATTGCCAAACGTGTCTATGAACACCCTCTGAATCACGTGGAATACCAAAACACTAGCAATATTGCAAGTCAATAAAAACAATGCAAAGACAATCAAATTCGTAATCAATAATAGAATAAAACAAGAGTCAAATGGCATACAACAGTTACTTAAGCAAAACCTGCAAAAGAACAATGCAACATACAGACACAAAAATAATTGAAGCAAAAAAGTTTTTAACTAAAGAATAGTGCACCCAAACTGAGTCAATGTTACCACTATTCTAAGTTATTCTACTACTCCTACTGTTATCTAATTTTATTGTACTTAGATCCGTTTATACCCAATTCCTATTATACACAGATCCTGGCTAGGCTCGCCAATTAAAGTGTCATGTGGGGTTTATGGGCTCTGCACAATGGAATTATGGACCCTCACGTTTATTCGGTGGGAACTGCTAGTAAGTCACCCTATGAATTACTTTAATAAATTTATTTGTTTAGCTCGTTCTGTGTTAAGGTTGGGGTACAGAAATAGATAGAAAAAAGGTAAAAGAATACTGTCACACTAGCTTTCACACGGCTATGAATCATATGTAGTCCAGCCTTTTGATAACAGTTAAAATCACACATTTATTTCTTCTACTCTATACAAGGTTCTCTAAGTACTAATCTAACTTAAAAAGTCTCTTTCAATGCTAATAGTTCGATCGCTGATAGTCTATGCAGCTGTTCTATCTTCATCGGGCACTCGCTAGTATATCTCATGTAGATTTGGACTACTGTGGTCCGTTTTAGAGTTTCTGAATAGTTGGACTACTGTGGTCCTGTTCTGATCAGTTTAAGTGCACTTGGGATAACACACTTAACTGGCGGGTGGTGCGGTCGAAGTCCTTCTGTGAGGTAGCTTCTGGTCCACCTGTGTCGTTGTGTAGTTGGGTTCCCTGGCCACGCTGTGGGGTCTGACAGGGAGTTTTACCGGGTCGCTCGTTCCGACTTGTGCGGTAGAGGTTCCTCAACCAACTTGTTTCTGTGGAGTGGGGTTCACAGGATAGCTCGGGATAGCTCGGGATAGCTCGCCTGCCCGTCTGTAATATAAGAGACGAAATTCTGCACAACCCTGAATAATCGGTTTGTGCAGAGCGTCTCACTGAAAGCCAAGTAGCCCTCAGTGATAGCTCCACATCTCTATACATAAGCGACGAACATTCTGCTACTTCCGGGTTCCACTGGAATCTCACTCTAAATTCCTATACATACATAAATATCAAACGTGGCTAACTATACACATACAGAATTAATAATATTATAAACATTCAGTGGTACAGCCACTGGTCTGCAAACATACATATAAGTTAAACAACAGTGGTTCCGTATGGTATGCAACATGGCGGCGTAACCGGTCGTGTTTCGCCTCGTGGTAGGCTCTTCCACATGGTCACGCAAATTCGGATTAACAATTCACATTTATGCATAGCAAATTCTTCAAACATAATTTCAACAATACTACACATATATCACGATGAAACAGAAGGGTGTTCATTTACCTGTTTGACAAGTTCAGGCCCGTGTGACTTGATAGAATTCTACGATTCCTAAGTCCTGCTTCCTGGTCTAAGTGTAGAGAGATTTCTCTGCCAGCTTTCTAGCTGTTAACACTTCGGTGTATTACTCCCAACTGACCAAAAATGTGTTAGGCTCGGACCCAGTCAAACTGGCTCGAACCGCTTTGCGTAAGCTCTCATTGGGTAAAATGTTCATATTCAAAACTCAAGTGCTGACGTCACTGCGCTGTGTGTGTGGCTCAGGCTCGCAGTGTGCTGTAATTTAATTGCTACTGTGTACTGTACTAACTCTCTACTGTTACAAAGGCTACACAATGCTAAATAGTCGATAGGCAGAGTTTAAACTAGCCAATTCGTGACATATACAAAGCCTCTCCTAACAACAATGCAAACTCAAATCAAAGGTAAATAAACTCCATTATTGAATACTTTGCAAAACGAAACGATTAGATCTATCGTGCGCGCTTCCGACATACTTTCGTTCGCGTTTCAACGTAACAATGGGTAATGGAAGCAAAAAGAAAACACATCCACTGAACACAACAGTAATTTTTGTGTTGATAGATTGTCCAAGAGAGATGCCTAAACGGATGTCTACAAGTACAACGAAGTCAATTTGATTTTGTAGGTAAAATGAAAACTAGCAGGTCCTCGTAGAAGTGAGGAAAATGGTGTAGAATGTCGAGGTAAAAGTCTAAAAGACACTAACCAGTCTTATAAAGTGACCAGGCTCAGCGTAACAGATTCATTATTGCTAAATAACATAAATTGTGTAGCCTACATACTCAAAGGACTATCACCTCGAGTGAGTCGCACTCAAGTCTCTGCGTAGTGCAGCGCAATTAAGTTGTTTTCCGACAAAACAGGTTAGCAATTAAGTTGTTTTCCGACAAAACAGGTTCTTCGTGCATATTTCGTCATTTTTAGACACATCCTTGCATCCACCTCAAGGTTACGTCTAGATTGGTTAGTGTCTCATGGGTGTATTTAATTACTGAAGGAAGTAGGCGGGGTCGATGTAGCCTACCCTAGGAAATATGTCTATGATGTGTGTTAGTATAAAGATAAGTGTTGAGAAGGTCACCTTGTACTCTCTCCACGCTCAGTGCAAAATGTTCTCTGGAGTTTAATGGCTATCGCTAATAGCAAAAATATATTTGGAAGTACGAGGGTCTTAAACTTAATGAGAGATTTATGAGAATATTATTGAGGGTACGCTTCATCAATGAAATCATCTTGGATTACAGAAAATGACACTTTACAAAGATTGTTATTGATTTGTGTCATTGACGTGGCCGTACAAGGAATATATAAGACAGTTGCACAAAAAAGAACAAGATGAATGAGAACGAGGAGGAGCAGGGAAGAAGAAGGAGAAGGAGGAATGGAAGCTAGGCGCGGTAACAGCAATTATAACCACTGATCTGTTTATACAGTTTCGAACTTGGCACAGTTTGTATCTGCTAAGCCATACACCTATCATGCTGTAGAATGTGCTTTGTTGTGCAAGCAGTTACGTTGCCAGCATATGGAAAAGTACGCACTTACTGACACAATAATACATCTTGCTGTAAATCTTATGGGGAGTGGGGAAAGAGGATGGGTTAAGAAATGAAAGAAAAGCAAACCATCAATGAACACTCAGCAGATTTAGCATCCCGAAGAACATCGGTTTATCATCTGTAGACTAGTTTGTTGTTTATTGGTTTTTTCTAGTCTATATATTTTTTAACGAGCGATATCACTCACAGTAGCATCGAATTAAGAGTTAGTAACATTGGGTGTCCTTTATTTTTAAAAAAATTGTCAAGGTTGTTTTTTTTTCCTGTCGAGTTTTGAGAGAAAATATATCAACAGCAGAAGAAAGGGAATACAAAACCAAACAAAACAAAGTAGGTATATAAATTCCAAAAATGTCGCCTTTCTCGGGGTGAAACTTTAGAGCACAAAAAACATGGCATAAGTATGTCGTTTGTGTCTTATTCTAAAGCTTATTCAGTGACATTCTTGATCGCTGGACAAGAGATTTAATAACACGATGAAACAAATAATTTAATTCGTTTCTTTACAATGAGGTCAATTTTCGACGTGAGTTTGGTTTAGGAACTTTGTCCTTTTATTAAACAAACAATACAACAGTCAATAATAAATTAGGCTCCTAGCCCAGGGGTGGGCCGTATAGCCAGACAAGGGATAAATGGGGATAGGGATACACAATATATGCATAAAACAGCAAGAACGGCACTATATTAATACAACATAAACATTAAAAAGACATCAGCATCTAACTGCAAACAATAACGATAACATATTGGCTACTTAATGAAAAGACAGCAAATCAACTATTTTTAACTCGTACATACCTCGTAAATATGCACTCAGCAAAACACACACACACACACGCACACACACACCCCCCACACACACACAACAAGCGCATAAAGATGCCAGATAAAACAAAAACACCAGTCATAATTTTTAAAAAAATAACAATCACAAGAATGCAAAAACAGTAAAACACACACACATGACCACCGAACAGTATTGACGCACTTGGGGAAAAAAAACCAATGTGGTACTACTCAAAAAAGCGATAATATGATTCCAATAAAACGACTTAAATTCATTAGTTTGCGTTGCGACTAGCCACAAGCGCGAGCCTACGAAGCAGGCGAGTGTACTAGGGGGGTCCGGGGCATGGCCTCCCGGAAAAAATTGAAAATAATGGTTAAAATCTGTGCAATCTGGTGCATTTCGGGCATTATTTTAAGGACTAAAAATAGTATTGTTTTGTGCTAAAAGTCCTCTTTTAGTTCCCCCCCCCCCCCCCCCACACACACACACAAACACCCCTCTGCAAACTCTGATGATAAAATTTACAATAGCAGAACATCTTGCATAAAGGCTTATACAAAGACAGATAAAGTTACTGCAAATAAAACAAGAAATAGCCACTCACATCAGTTTTATTCAAAACTGACCTAATGCATGTACAAGTTTGGTCACACACACACCCACACACACACCCACCCACCCACACACACACACACACACACACCCACACACACACACACACAAAACTAATTTGGAGGTACATAAAACTGTGGGGTGAGTGAGAATTAGTAATTTTTTTCTCTTCTTTCTTCTCCTTTTCTCCCTTTTTTTTTTTTTGACCGCCAGGGGGGTGTGCACGTGCACAAGTGGCACAAGAACAAGATCCGCCCCTGCTAACTAAATACTCTGTGTTGGTAAAGTGCATTTTCTGAAGTTAGTAGGGGCTGAGGTGCTTTTTCTAATGTGAGCCATAACTTTACCGTATTTAAATTTAATGTTTTTAATAGAGTTTATGCAGTGTAATAAAAACAATTATATTTTCTTTTATAGAAAATGGGCGTGTGGATTTAACTGTCGGTGATGATCAGCGTACGTTCAGGTAGGAATGTGAATGCAAAAAAGACGGCAGGTGCGGTCAGACGTTAGCTTACAGAGGCAACGATATAGAAAAGGCACAGGAAACAGATAGTCAGTGAATACTGAGAAGCGCAACCTGGTAAAACCGGTCCTCTTGGGAGATGTTATTTTGGCAATTAAAAGACCTATAAATCAAAATAATCTGAAAACTGAGCTTTGTTAAAACTACTCTTTCGCATGACAGTCAATTAGGGTAGAATAATTTTACAATCCTCAAAAATAAATTAAAGTCGCTTATTATCAGGACCTTATTAATATCATTTATTGAAAAAAATCTATTCGTTCAAAGATAGGGCATATTCAAGTCGATAATAGGACAGGAAAGTGCCCAATTGTCGTTTTGTAGCTTCTGAGGAGAAAATATTGTTAGGATATCTGTATATGAGATAAATTAAAGAAAATTTGACTGTGCACTTATTAATGTTAAAAGTTGGCATCTTGGGCAGCTTGAAGTAGATTCTGATTTGCGCTGTTAGTGCAGTACATAAGGACGGTTACTATACTTTGTAATTCGACAATATTGCAAATATATGCCTGTTTGCAGTGGTCTTACTTCTCCAAGTGTACATGATGTAAAGCCGTCAGGGATGCATGCCAACAGTAGCAGAAAGTACTCGGAGGAAGCATTCTTGTCTGCCTTCATTATACCAATGACGACTGACGAAAATGAGCATTGCTGCTGATGCTAAATGAGACTGGGAGAGAGAGAGAGAGAGAGAGAGAGAGAGAGAGAGAGAGAGAGAGAGAGAGAGAGAGAGAGAGAGAGAGAGAGAGAGAGAGAGAGAGAGAGAGAGACCGAGAGAGAGAGAGAGAGAGACCGAGACAGAGAGAGAGAGAGAGAGAGAGAGAGAGAGAGAGAGAGAGAGAGAGAAAGAGAGAGAGAGAGAGAGTGTGTGTGTTATGTTGAAACGCGCATGATGGTGCGTGTGAAATGCGCACGATGTTATGTGTGGAGCGCGCGCGATAGATCTGTTCGTTTTATTTTGCAACGCATGCAATAGTTATTAGAAGCTTTGTATAACGTTGGTATTTTTAGTTGGTCGATATTATTTGAGAATTTTCGAGAGTGGGTTGTTTACTATCGATCGAAGCGTATGGATAATTCTAGTGGTAACTACGAGACGCTTCCATCCCAAATAAGGTTGTGTGACGTGTGACAGTGATGATGAAATTAATTCTGATTGGTTGAGGTGTGTCACGTTGGGGGTATTCTCGCTCTTTCTGGAGTCTAGAGAGACTATATATATATATATATATATATATATATATATATATATATATATATATATATATATATATATATATATATATATATATATATATATATATATATATATATATATATATAGTGCCGCACTGTTTCAAAAGGTGGTTTTTTTAGAGAGAGTTGAAAGTAAAGAGAGCTGTTGTATTAGAGTTGAGAAAGTTATAAAAAGTGGAAAGTTCATAGTTGAGAATTGTAGAGTGGAAAAAGCAATTGAGCGACTGTATGCAGTTGTTGATGAGTGCTGAATAAAAGTGGAAAACTTCATACGACGACTCCTGACTTGTTGATGATTGAACGGGTTGCGTGGATAAACGAATCTGAGTTACACCTATCAGGATTTCAAGCATCGGGGCTGAATCAACTACTGATAGAGAAAAAACAACATCGAGTGTAACAGTGTGTGTGTCAATATGTCTCCTGTTTAACGGTACACCAATACCATACACCGTATGATATTTTACACTATTTTTGAATGAATTACGCAGCTTCAAGAGTGCGTCCCATGAAATAAAAATTGATACAACAACAAAGAGTGCGCCTTTTTTCCTTGTGTGTGTGTGTGTGTGTGTGTGTGTGTGTGTGTGTGTGTGTGTTTTGTCTACTTTCTGGAAATTTAGTGCTTTAAATTCCCACTGTCGCTGTCTTCCGCATTTGCTCTTCTTCGCTAGATCAATGACCAACCTTTTCCTTGAAAACTCTTCCTGGACAAGACTCCTTGTTTGTGTATGAGGTCTGTTGGATCAGCTTGGGAGTGTTGGACGCTTTCTGCCGGGTGGTCACTGGGGCTTCCTATGATGTTATTATTTTGCAATGTAGGCATTTTATATGTATGTGTTTTGTTGATAATTTATAATGATGTTTGTATTCTATTTTGTTTTTGTAACCGGGGGTTCGAGTAGTTGGGGTAAAGCCTCAGCCGTCCCCTGCGTGGGATGTCTTTATTGTAAAGTGACTGGCCGGTGGAGGGCATTCAATTTTCCCACTAGGGTTGTTTCAGCAGATCTTTTATGCGGATCGGGGGTTGTCCGGTCCTGATTTGGCTCGGAAGAGTCCGCTGGACCTAAAGCAACAATCAATCAATCAATCAATAGGGTAGGTTAGGGTCTGTTGTATCAACCCAACACGAAAAACTTTACCGAGAACCTTATTGTATGGGTTCTTGTATGACGGCCTACTAGCGCCAAAACCTGATAATTACAAATCTCATGAGATAATTACAAATATCATGGGAAAATTACAATTATCAAGGGATAATTACCATTGTTATTGAAAAATTATAAATATATTCGCGTGATCATGTTTAATTTTCAGTTTTGGCTCTACCAGTCTGCATGGAAATGCGCCAAAAATGGAAAATTTTAATTATCACATAATAATTACAATTTTCACTTCATAAGTACAATGTCATGCTTAATTCTGACGACGGCAGTTAAACGTGCATTTACAGCTATCAGTGATAATAGTAATTAATACATATTCTGAGTAATTAAATTATGACGGCCTGCTACGCCAAAACCTGATAATTACAAATATCATGTGATAATTACAAATATCAACGACCTATTTACAATTAACACGTACAAATTGTATTGATCAAGTAAAAATTACAATTTTTGGTTTTGGACCATTTCCAGGCGGATTGCTAGAGCCAAAACTGAAAATTAAACAAGATCACGCGAAGATATTTATAATTTTTCCATGCTAATTGGAATTTTTTTTATTTATTTTTTTTATTTACCTTATTGTCCCTTTTTCCATAGGGAAATTCTGGGCCGCCTCCCCTGGGGAAAGCGTAGTCCCAGCCTGTGGCGCGCCCAAACCCAACCTACCTAACATTAGTTGTGATTTTGAAATTTTACTGGGGGAGCAAACCGGAGTACCCGGAGAAAACCCCCGAGACGTTGCCCGAGTCGAAAGTAAATAATATTCGGAGAAACATAACGCCCAGATGCTGGATCGAACCCACACCTGTCAGGCGCCATTGGTTTCTGGCCTGTGGACAAGGCAAGTTAGTCCCGCCTTAGCCCACTTGGCCACAATCCCTTGATAATTGTAATTTTCCTATGATGTTTTTTTAAAATTATCTCACAATATTTGTAATTATCAGGTTTTGGCGCTAGGAAGGCTTGGAAAATACTGATAATTATTAATTAACACTGTGGATTATCAATTATTACTTGTTAATGTCAATTATCTCGTGATAATGGTAACTCTCGGTTTTGGCACTGGTAGGCCGTCATATTCTGCTCTTACCGGCTTAGTTGGGTAGATTCTATTTTTAGCTTAAGAGCCTAGCAGTTGTTATTAATAGGCACAACAACTAAGGAATTTATTGATTTAAAAAAAAAATACACACACCCAAACCAGACGTCCGAAAGAGTTATTTTTTGTTGCAAGCTTCTTTTTTTTCCAATGGGGCAAAACTCACTGTGAATGTTAAAAAGGATATGTCGAAGGAGCCGTGGTAAACGCGTGTCTCTTTAAGCTTGCTTATGAATGGTTTGAGTGCGTGTTGGGTGGTGTTTCTGTGGAAGAATACTCAGACATAAAATAGTAAAGTGTGGGTTTGAAGGGAAAGAAAGGAAAGTTGGAGATTAGAAGACCATGGACTGACTGTACAAGGGTGACTAGAAGAACTGGCACACAGCAGCTCAATGCCTATGTGAGCAGCACTCTTAGGTTATCCCACAGTTTGCTGGCTGCGGGCTATTTATAGCTTGCCTACACCCTCCCTTTCAGTGAAAGGATAGGAAAGAAGAGCACTGGCAAAGCTATTTATAGCTAGCCTGGCTGAACTAGCTTCAAAACCTAAAAGCTTTGGTTGAGTCGGTGTGGGCAGGAAGACCAAGGTTACAGTAGCTAACCACCTGGATTAACAGAGACGCGTTTAAAGGAACGGACAGAGTATTATTATTATTTATTATTGAGGATTTGTATAGTGCACATATGTCGCCGTACTTGGCGTCTCAAGGCGCTGGCCGATACAGGATCTAACTTAAGCCACCCGAGGCGCCAACTTGCAGCCTTTGGGCGCATCGTAATAACGCTCCAGACAACTGAGCACAATCCTGGCCAGCCAGGGATGGGGGGAGAAGGACCTAGGTGCATGCTGGCATGAGCGTCAGGATCTTTAAAGTCCCTTATGATGGAATGTAACTATAGGAAGATATTTTTAAAGCGTGCGAGCGTACGAAGACTGAGGTAGAGAAGGAAATGAAGTCTCTCATCCCATGGAAGGTAAACTAATTAACACACACACACACACTCTCTCTCTCTCTCTCTCTCTCTCTCTCTCTCTCTCTCTCTCTCTCGCCTTAGAAAATAAAGATAGAAAGAAAGAAAAGAAGTAGCAGCTAAATTGCAAGTCAATAGGACAGCTTTTCAAACGAGCAGCAGGATTGGGTATTGTTGTTGAGAGTTGGATAGACAATTTAAAAACGAGGGAAAAAGCAAGTACGGTTTAACAGGACACTACCAAATATACAAGAAGACGAGACAGAGGGTTGAAGGCCAAAGGAGATTAATATACCAGATTAAAAGGTTCTTTATTATGTATTTCGCTAAAAGCTTCTTTCAGGAGATAAAAAGCCAAGCGAAGTCCCAAGCCAAGCAACACAAGCGCAACGCCACAAGCTACAGTACTGAATACACATCAAATTCAATAACAAAACAATTCAGTAGGCATCTGATATAAGTTTGACCGTATCCAGAAAATAAAACTTCAGCTTCAGAGTACACTTTGAGCACAGGCGTAATGTAACATAAACGAGGCTCATCGCCAGCAATTGTGTGTCTGAAAGGCGCATGCTGTCAGTAAACATGAGCGGTGTTTCTGAAGATCTATGATTGGTTGCATGCGCAGCACTGGCAGGATGGTGGGCGAACGGTATAATTACGACAGTGCGCAAGGTCTATTTAGTGACGGAATACATTTTTTTTTAAATGTTTTTTTAAACGTACTTTTATCATGACGTGCCAACCAATGCATGCAGTTATTATCTTCTCCGTTGAGACAACATGGATTTGCTCAAGGCGCAGGCCAATACAGGATCTAACTCAAGCCGCCCGAGGCGCCCACTTGCAACCTTTGGGCGCATAGTCTGACGCCCAGACGACTGAGCACAATCTTGGGCGACCGGGGTGTGGAGAAATGGCCTAGTGTGTGCTGGGTGTATTTGTGTAGCCGGCACTCACCCGCCTAGAACATGAGCGTCAGGATCTTTAAAGTTTATGCTACGGAACGAGTGCGTGCACAGACTAGACCTCGGTTTATACTCTCATCCGAAGGAGTAATGCATCCCCGCAAACCAGTATATCTGGAACATAATTAATATTACGACAATGCATGTAGTCAACATATTGTACTGAACACAGCAATATTGAGCAATGCAGCTTCTTATTTTTCCCCCGTGCCAAAAGACACTCATTGGAACTCAATGCTATAGCACGATGATGAGAAATGTTTTGTACTACAGCGTACTGTGTACAGCCACAAATATGTTTTTATGTTGAAGCTATAACATTAACTGATAAGACCTTGATACGCTCGTCAGCGCCAGGGTTCGAGACACGGCTAAGGATTATTATTTTTAAAAATTATTTTACATAACATTTATATATGTTGTTTGTTGGTTTTATTATGTGTTTGTTCGCTGTTCTTGCGTGCGTGTGTGTGTGATTCCTTTCAGTTATACTACTACTACTACTACTACTACTACTACTACTACTACTACTACTACTACTACTACTACTACTACTACTACTATTATTATTATTATTATTATTATTATTATTATTATTATTATTATTATTATTATTATTATTATTATTATAAATCAGGGCTGGAGGTAAAAAAAAGAAGAGGAAATTGGCCTAAGCGCTGGTAGAGAGTGTAGGGGAATGCCCCCCTCCCACCTCCCATTCCATATCCCGGCGAATATATGAATTGTTGCATTTTTATCGCGCATTTTTTATGACCAAACAAAAAATAATATAGTGAAGGAAGGACTTGCTTGCTTACACACAGCTGAACTCTTGAAATAGCCTGTCTTTATCGATGCAAAGCTTACATTTATTATTCGCCAACAAAGTCCAACTTTCAACTTAAGTTTAAACACATACTGGTGCCCAGTTGACAATGCTTATCCACCAATAAAGTCCCAATTTAGTTTTAAAACATTTCCTACCATCTGATGCAAAACCCAAATCTTGAAATAGTGTTTTCGCCGGCAACGGTTTAGTTGGTATGTTTGAAGAATTTGGAGAGATTGGTTTGTTTGTGAGTGCAATTTCTCTAAACAGGTTTTTGAAGTGCTTTACCAACAATGACTGAATGCTGGCTCCAGCACACTGGCTTCACAGATTGTGCATCAGCAACACTGATTGAAGGTTGAAAGTTGCACACTGAACTCACAGGTTGTGCATTAGCAACACTGCTTGAAGGTTGAGTGCTGCACACTTGCCTCACAGTTGCATGAGACTGCTTAACTTTTTGTTTTAGCTTCAGACAGCAAGTTCTCCATTGCTCGTATTTGATTTCCAACTGGCACATTGTACAAAAGGCTATTCCATTTCTCAAATGTTATCATCACCTATTTCTTTTTCCATCCCTTCCCTTCTCCATGCGTTTTTCACGCCTTTATCAACTGCATCGCCAAGCTGAACAATGTGTGAGTGTCGCATCCATTTTACCGTCTACGATTCTTATATGCACATGCGCAGTTCCGTGTTTCCGTTTGACTTTAGAACACGCACAAAACACGTTCCCATTGGAGGAAAATCGTTGTCAAACGTTTTTGTTCCGCGGAAAAAAACATACTGTTCTCGGCGGAAATATTTTTTTTTTAAACAATAACTGGAATCCGCTGAACCGCGAAATATTACACGCCCTGATTAGGCAGATTTTTGTTTGTATTATTATTATTTTTAGAGTTTTTTTCAATTGTGTGCGCTTCCTAATTTTATGACCTTGTAAACATGATCCGTGTGAGGTGCCATGAAGCTGATGTCATCTGTGTTGTATTGCTCTGTCCTGTCCAACGGTCCTGATACAACTCTATACTAAAGAATTAACTGGACCTTAAGCAATGTACAAACAAACAAACTGTGGGGCGGACTATAAGACAACAACAAGCGTTAAAGAAAAGAAAAAAAGTAATCTTACAAAAACAACAAAGAAAACCAAAAAAAGGAAACAAGAACATATTTACAAATTTAACTGAATTTGACAATAATTATGATTATGCAAAGCAGTGTTAAATTTTCACAAGTTCCATTTTGTTCAATTGACAACCAACGCTCTTTAGCCCTCTAATCATTACACTATTTAACACAATTTTTGTTCCTGGCTTCTAAGTGTTATATTTCAATTGCTTATGTCTAAAGTACGTGAAAAAATGACTTCATTAAGCACAAACTTTGCTTACACGACAACAGCACGAAGAAAACTTGTTTTTGTGAAAATAGAACGATTTTGTTTTCATTTTCATCATTATGATCACGTAAAAACAAAACTTGCACAAGGAATAGACAAACACAGTCGGAAACCACTCAACAAGGTTCAGAAATGTGTAGATTTTCTAGATTTACGATTGTACTGTGAATCACTCTCTCAGTTCAGTTTATAAATGTATAGTCCCCAACACAGTATGCGTATAGGAGACTTTGGTATTATGATGTCCATTGATATAAGAGGTCGTGGTGCAGTAAGAGGTCATATGAAGAGGGAGCGCGGGACGCTGCTACGACGTCCGGAAGAAGACGGAGATGGATCGATGGCAGGCATGAGGGGAAGGAGTACGAACGAACGGCGGCAGGGGTAGGACCGGGGTGCCAGGGAGGCCGCCAAGGCCAAAGGAGGGCAAGCACAGAGGGGGAAGGGTGGTGGGCCTAGCAGTGACCAGGAGGAAGGGGGGAGGGGAACGTACCTAATTAGATAAAAATCCTTCATGACCACATTAAAAGTCGAGGAGGGCCGGGTAAAAGCTATAAACATTCAAGGATGGACCCATAAAACAAGGAAGGAAAAAAATAAAGGTACAGATCGTGAGATAGGGAAAGTCATTCATGAAAACGGATACCCAGGACACAGGGGTCAACTGAAGGTATGAGTCATGTGGAGGGGATGGTCAGTCATGGAAACGATACCCAGGATCCAAGGGATCAACTGAGGTATAAGTCAAGTGGTGAGAAATGTCAGTAGTGGTATCTAATACACAGGACACAAGGATCAACTGAAGGTATGAGTCATGTGAGGGGGGTGGTCAGTCATGGAAACGGATACCTAGGACCCATGGGGTCGACTGGAGGTATGAGCCATGTGGTATGAGAGCAAGGTAGCTGAGCGGTATAAGTCAGTACGTGGTAGTAATACCCAAGACCCAATGGGTCAGCTGAGGGTACAATCCGTGTAGTAGTAGCTGAGTAGGAACATGTCACTTAAGTAGAGCATACCCAGGACCCGAGAAGGTAGAGTCGAACCCAAGGCCCATGGGCCAGGTGGGGAAATAGGTTACAAACAGGTAACTGAGTGGGGATAGTCATCATTAGTAGTTGTAAGACAAAGGAACCCAAGACGAGTTCCGGGGAGAGAACCGGCCAGGCGGTTGGGTCTAAAAGTGTACAGACACTCGTGAGCGGTAGGTGCACACCGCGGTCATGAGCAGCAGTCCAAAGTTAGTCGACAAGGAGTAGGCTACCAGGTCGGCCATGGAGTCCAGATGCACGTCGCGGCAGGCAATCCTAACCGCAGAGAAGTCAGGTTCCAGGGCCAGACACTCAAGGACACAGTGGTCGTGTGCTTTTATACTTGTACAGCTACTCTTGGAACGTTCAAGAACGTTCTAGAAAGTTCTGAGAGTTTCTCGAACGTTCTAGTGTTCAGGAGAATTGTAGAAACATGTGGACAACTCTAGCAGTTCAGGGAGGAAGCTCGGCATTGAAAGCAAATCGATAAATTTCTCGAACACACGCGATTTTTCAAATTTCATTGTCCCGGTCGCAGAAGCAACGTTTTTCTGGAATAACAGCAATTTCCTTTCTGTTCTAGACCTAACAGGTTAGGAAAACACACTTTCAACCCAGGAACAGAACAAAAGTGAAAATGTGTTACATAGTGTTATTCAATGGAGGATATTAATTCATGAATACAATTTAGCACTCTGGCATGCTGCAATAGTTTTCTTTTATGATTCAGTCACCAACAGCACAAACTTGAATATCATATAAAGGCCTCATGTTTGTATGAATTTAAAAAAAAAAAAAAGTAGAATTGAACTGTTTTCATTTATCATTTCCATGTAAATTGTAAGCTCTATATCACAATGTTGACGAAAAACAAATGTACAAAAATACCAGCATTATTGCATGGAGTCATTTTCCTACACATTACACAATAATTTTGTTGACAAATATGTTCGGGATTCATCAGAAACACGCCGATACAGTCGAGCAATATCGTCTGTATTTACATGTTGCTTTGTGGTCTGTTTACCTCCCTTGACCTGCTTCGCAACGCAGCCGCTTGGTGTCGCCGTGGTGTCTCTGACGTCACTCGTTTCGCTTAGAATCGTGTTATGACTCTTCTTTGTAGTATACCCATATTCTTTGATGTTATGTCTGAATGTGCTGATCTGATTGATGAGAGAGAAATATATTTTGGTTCGATACTTATTAGATTTTTAAAGTTTGCAATGGTCAAAACCTGTTTACATTTTTATATGCTGTTGGTTTGTTTTATCGCATTTATCTTGTTTGTGTGCTTGTTTGGATTTCATTAGATAAGCCAGTTTTATTTACATTTTTTTTAAAACCATATTTTAATTTGAGTGGTTCAATTTGATTTGGAATAGTTTTGAGTGGTTCTGATTCGACTCAGAGTAGTCCGCTGGACCCTATAAACATTGACTATCTATCTTTCTCAGGCACAGATAAATGAGGACATCTTTCTCAGGCACAGATAAATGAGGACATTTCGCTGCTCTATCTTACTTTACTTGGTTCCAAATGCCAAGCATGCATCTATGACAGGATGTCGATGATTACCGTGCAATGTTTCATTTTTTGTGGGGTGTATTCGCATTTAAAAATACTCTGAAATAGTCGGGAGTGAGGTGGGAAGGGGAGGGATCAGAACTAGCCAAATGTCAGTCTGTCGGTCCGTTGTAAGTCATATCTCAAGAACCACTGAACGGATTTAGACCAAAACTTCATTGAAGCATTATACTTATGCAAATCAATGTCTGGAAACACCTGTGAATAGCTTGCCATCTAGTTTTGATGCTTTTGCTTTTGGGATCCCATCCAAGTTCTGGCCGAGCTGACTGTTACTTAATTTTTGGAAACAGTAGCGTTTGTGCAGCTTAATGCGCCTCATTATTTATTTTTTTTTGTTGATGACTATCAGTCATTCATTAGAGTGGTGAATATTAATATTAAATTGCTGTCTGTGTGTATGTGTGCAGGTTATGGTGGTTTGAGTGTAGCTATCGAGGGTCCTCACCGCTCTGATATTGAGTGCTACAAGGCCGACAACCGTTTGTACAACATCCACTACAGCCCCCACGAACCCGGGATCTACATCATCAACGTCCGATTTGCCGACGATCATGTTCCAGGTAAAAGATCAACAAACACACAAACAAATCAACACACAAACAAATCAACAGACAAACGTTAAACACACACACACATCAATTTAAAAAAATGCAACACTGTTAAGGTTGTTTTGTGATCCTTGTGTGTTGTTTTTAACTTAACGTCCTCGAGAGAGGCAGTGCGTTAATCTGTTTATCGTAATCTGGTTCAAGATTCGCGATTTAATCCCATCTCCCTCCCTGTATTCTCCCTCCCCTCTCCACACACACCCCCTTTGGAGTGTGGATGGAGTTTACAACATTGTAAGTACATCAAATATGATTAAATTGCAATAAATACACAAAGCATTATTAATTTATCAAACTTTCGACCACATCTGACAAATTGTTGCACTAATATTAGCAAGCGTCTTTTCTTAAGGTTTCTTTCTACCTTCAGTTTTGGTTTAAAATCATAATTTTGCATGATTTGGGATTGTTGCATCACACAAAGCTGAACGTGCATATTTTCGATTTCCAATACTGTTTACTTCAAAATCACTCTCAAAACAATGTTATTTGTGTGTTTCTTTTGATTTTCATTGTAGCTCTGCTGTGAGGGTCCAGGTTTCGCAAGCGTATAGGAAGATGGAGATAACAAAGGACCGCAGCAGCCTTATCTTGGGGTGTAGACTGATAGTCCTGTCTTGCCAAATGGGCTTCAGCCTTCTCAGAGCAGCAGTTGTTTGTGCGATCCTGGAGAGGACTTCCTGTCGGGACCCATTGTCTGATACAATGGTTTCTAAACATTTGAAGTTATGCACAGTGTTGAGGGATTGGCCTTGGTCTTTGATGTCAGTTTTGATGCCATTGGTATTGTTTGTCATCATTTTGGTCTTCTCTGCACTTTATTTCCATTACAAAGGCTCTGGAGGTTGTGTCAAGCCTCTGTACCAGCTGTTCAAGTTCTTGTTTATCTCCAGCACATCCAGCCCTCAATTTCATCAGCAAAACGGAGGTTGGAAATTGCTCTACCCCCTACGCTGACTGTGCCTTCGTCATATGCAAGGGCATCGGACATAATGCGCTCCAGGAAGGTGTTGAAGAGTGTTGGAGAGAGTAGGCATCCTTGAGGCACGCCGATTTTTGTTCTGGCTGATGCTCTGGTGACGTGGCCGTACCACCGAAGTTTCCGTTTCTTTACCATTGTGAGCATTTCATTGTGTTGTCCAATGGCTTGTGTGATGGTCTGTCGGACTTCGTCGTTGGTGAAGTGCTTGGTATAGGAAATGTCCAGACGTCTTCTGTAGCACCTCATCTCCAAGCTTTGTATCCTTCGCTGTAGGTCTGCTGTGAAGGTCCATGTTTTTCAAGAGTATAGGAAGACGGAGCAACCTTACCTTAGAGTGTAGACTGATGGTCACGTCTTACCAAATGGGCTTCAGCCTTGTCAGGGCAGCAGTTGTTTGTGCTATCCTGGGGAGGACTTCCTGTTTGGACACATTGCCTGATACAATTGCTTCTAAATATTTGCCTGGACACCGTGTTGAGGGATTGGCCTTAGACTTTAATGTCAGTGTTGATACCATTGGTTTTGTTGGTCATCATTTTGCTCTTCTCTGCACATTTCCATTACAAAGGCTCAGCCAATCCCTCAATATCATCCGCAAAACGGAGGTTGGAGATAGCTCTACTCCCTATGCAGACTAAGCCTTTATGATCTGAAATGGCATTTGACATGATGCTCTCCAAAAATATGTTGAAGAGTGTTGGGGAGATTAGACATCTTTGACGCACGCCGGTTTTTGTTCTAAACGAGTTCCCGATGGCGCTTTTATGGAGGACTGCACTTCTCTTGTCATACAGGCTTTTGATAACATCCATGTTAGAGCTGATGTTGTACACTCTCATGGTTACCTTTTTTGGAAAGAGTGATGACAAGTGACTGGGTCCAAGGTGTAGGCCACTCCTCGCACTCTGCCAGATCTTGTTATAGATAATTGGCGAGAGCGTCAAATCATCGCTTCTCCTTCTGCTTGAAGGAATTCTGCGGATATGTTGTCCACTCCCGCTGACTTCTTCTTCAGCGATTGCACTGCTGCCTGAACTTCTTCTAGGAGAATTGGGAAGATTTCTTCTTCTTCTCTGTTCTGGGGACATACTAGAACTGATGGGTCTCCGTTTGGTGTGTGGTTGTAAGGGTCAGAGCATCTATCCATGACTTCTTGTTCTTCTATAAGGCACAAGCCAGACTTGCTTTGGATCGTGGAGACCTTGGGCTGTTTAACACTTATCAGCCGCTTCACAGTCTGGTAGGCCCTTTTGAAAATTCTTGGTCAGATTGTTCTCTATTTACTGGCATTGATCTTCCGTCCAGTCCTCCTTTGCTGTGCGCTTTTTCGGATGTCACTGTTGATTTTTCGGTAGCCATCCACTCTATGTGTGGTGTTTTTTTTCTTTTTCGTCTCTCTTCATTTGTCACATAGGTCCAAAAGTTCAGGGGTGATCCACGTTTTTTCCTTGGATGGTGCTTACCAAGGATATTAGTGGCGGCATCTGTCACTGCGGAGTTGAAGGTGGTGGTCATGGTGTTCACATTTACTTCATCAGCTCCCAAAATGAGCAGTGGTGCAAATTTCCCTCCAAGTGACTTGGAATTTTTTGTCTCAACTACGAGTTTTGCAATTTGTCCAAGTCGAAATTCAGCCTGGTGCACTTTGCTTTGTTTACTCTCTTCAAGAGGAGCCGGAAAGACATCACAAGATCGTGGTCCCTTCCGATGTCTGTTCCTGGAAAAGTGCGTCCTGTGGTTTCGGGCACTGAATATAACAGACCCAACGTTTCCCGGTGTGTCGTATCAGGCGATTAAAAGGGGTGATGTCAGCACGACATTACTTGGCGAAAGTCTTCTACACAGAAGTCCCGGCCAGGGCGGAGGAATTTCACGTTACTATATGTTCAACGACCACGTCCGGGGCCAAGCGAGCCACACTGTACACTATTATTTCGTCTGTTCAACAGCCTATATATTTTTTCCGCCATTATCCTCCTTTTGGCCAACAGGGCGGAGGTGATAGAGTGGGTACGATGGACAACTTAGCAGAATCCCAACTTCGATATATTAACCTGGAATGTCACTACTGCTTGGAAATTCCTTAGCTAACTTCTATTTATGACCTACATTTATTCCATAAAACCATTCTTTACACATTTCACTTCCACATGAACCCACCCCTTTCACAAAAACATAGCCCCAAATACCCTATATTCCCCCTTTCAACACATAGCCACTTGCGAAAACATTATCAACAACACAAATTGTCAGAATTTTCGACCTCCATGACATCTACCCAACCACGAAAAAGGACATGGCCAAAAGGACCCCAAATGCTTATCAACTGGGACACACAAATTAGAACCACCAAACTAAAAAACATCCACCCAATCCTTCCGGCAATGGCGCCAGAAACAGTCAACACTGGCAAACAGAGGTTTTCTCTTGGAGTTTGCCAGATATCTGACGGCAAAGTCCATCAAAAAAAATCTGGCACCTTTAGATCTGCCCAAGCCTGATGATTGCCTGTCAAGATTCAATCAGATGCGTACCAACTCAAGACTCGCATTAAAAATAAACATAAATTTAAAGCAAAATCAAATAAATCAAAAAAATCAATCAAATGATCGTCGTTCCAATCAGATGTGATGAATAAAAGAAAGATTCTGATTGACTGCTTTTTACAGCCTCGCATTGGTAACCGGTCTGTTCAGCTAATCAGCGTTCCGCTTTCCAGGGGCGCTGATTCAAAGCGAGCGATTATCGAAGAGTTACATACATTGTTTTCATCGATTGTGTGGGTTATCAGCATTGATCATGGGAGACCAGAAAAGAAGAGCAAAGAGAGCAGGTATCGACTACATACAATGAAAAGGAAATTCACATTGGAATAGTGGGATCCAACTATGTGACGGAAAAGACTTGCAATAGATGAAATTGATGGATATCTGTGGTTATGTAGGAGGAGTCTAAAGCTCGTTTAATATTCCTCTCATGTTGGGTATATTTCTCCATGGACAGAAATAATGTGCACCTGATGATCCGCAGATCGCACCGTGTCTTCTCCAACTCCAAGTGAAAAAAACACTCCTTCAGATAAAAAACTAAAATGTGAAGGTATTGTTTTTGATGCAGATAATAGTTGAGATAGTTTGACATATTTTAGATTTGTAGATGTTGCATATATGACGGCCTACTAGCGCAAAAACCGAGAGCTATCCCGAGATAATTGAAATTAACACGTGTTCTGTGTAATTTACAGAGGTACCGGTAATATACAGTGTTAATTAATAATTATCAGTATTTGCCACTGCTTCCTAGAGCCAAAACCTGATAATTACAAATATTATGAGATAAATACAAATATATCATAGGAAAACTACCATTGGCATTATCAAGCGGATACTTATGCAGATCATCAGGCCTTGCAAAGACCATCAATCCCCTGCAAGACACAATGCTATGAGGTTAAGAAGAGGGAGACCGAAAAAGAGGTGGGAGGACAACATTCGAGAATGGACTGACTTGACACTGAGCGAAGCCATGAGGGTTGCTGAGGACAGAGAAAGATGGAGTATGCTGGTTAAACGATCATCTGTGGTGCCCCAACAACCTCAGAGTTATAGGATAGGAAAGGAATTACAATTAGCATTAAAACATTAAAAATATCTTCACGTGATCACGTTTAAGTTTAAGTTTTGGCTCTAGCAATCCGTCTGGAAATGGTCCAAAACCGAAAATTGTAATTTTTACTTGATGATTACAATTTGTATACATGTAATGATGTATGTTAACTGGAAATATGTTGTTGATATTGTAATTATCACAATATCAGGTTTTGGTGCTAGTATGCCGTCATAATGTGTGTTAAACAGAACACATGTTCATTAGTATTACTATTATCACTGATACCTGTATGCACGTTTTGGCGCTAGTAAGCTGCCTTAGAATTAAGCATGGTAACGTAAACATTGTAATTATTATGTGATAATTAGTAAGTACACTTTTCGGTTTGGGCACATGTCCAGGCAGATTGCTATCTAAAGCCAAAACTCTGTGTGTGTGTGTGTGTGTGTGTGTGTTTGGTTTATGTTTGTATGGTAGGACATGTGCTTATGAAATCATGTGATAAACTGTTAAATTTCACTGTTTTTTAAACTTTATTTATTTAATTATTTTAATAATATGAGCTGCTTCTAAATCTTGACACTTGTAATTGCCCTACAAGTACAAATAAAGTTGTATTGAATTGAATTGAATTGAAAATTAAACATAATCACACGAAGAAATATTTATAATTTTTCAATGATAATTGTAATATTACTTGATAATTGTATTTATCCAGAATATTTGTAATTATCTCATGATATTTGTATTAAAAATTGTAATTATCAGGTTTTGATGCTAGTAGGTAGTCATAGTTGCACGTTGAACTTTTGATACTAGTTTGTGCAGAATTTGTTCTCTTGAGTGTAAGAAGCCCCTAGGTGTCAACAACTTGAACAAGAGATTGTCAAGTGTCACAGAAATTAGGACAAATCAGGCATCTTAAGTATTCTAAGTTTATATTCTAGTCTCAGTGTCAGCAAGAATTCAGATTTTTTTACATCTAATAAATGCAAACAGATTTATGAAGCAAATAGAAGATTTCATTTAGCAATCCTGTTGCAAGGCAAGAATATGACTTCAGTTGCCACTTTTCTTGGACACGTAAACATGCCACCTCCAGCTCACAAGAAAAGTTGGCAGAATAATCACCAAAGCAAATTCTAACAGCAACCAAGTCAGTGGCACAAGCCTGCATGCAGGAAGCAGCTGAGGAGATTATATGCTACTGGCACCACAGATATCACAGTGTCAGTTGATGGCACAGATACAGCTTCAGCAGCAAACATGGGGTAGTGACAGCGCTGACTGTGAAATGCCCCAACTCCAGAGTTGTGGACACCGCTACCCTATCCAACTATTGTGATACAGTGATAGGTGTGCAAAGAAGAAGTTGACACCAGAAGAGTTTGATGAGAGGCATGCAGATCACACAGCCAGCAGCTAATGTAATAATGTGACAAGAACCTCACAGGATTTGCAGCAAGTATGGAGCCAGCAGGGGCAGAGCAGATTTTTAGGCAGGACTTCAGAAAATTATGGTCAGTGCTACACTGGCTACTCGGGCTATGGAATTTACTTTATTTAGTAACACTCGTTTTCCCTCCCAAAACAAATTGCATAATTGCCACTTTGGCTTACGAGAGATACGTTGTCTGTTTCAGAATAAGTGTTTTCATGACTCAGTTTTTTGAATATTAAAAAAACTGTGTTTTGGTTTGGACTGCAGGCAGCCCCTTCTTGGTTAATGTTGGCGGCAACCCTTCAGGCCGTGTCCGAGAGACCATTTCCAAGCAGATGGAGGCTGCTGAAGCTGCTGTACCCAACAAACATTGTGAATTCATCCTTCAGATTCCGGGTATGTAACAATGGCAATATTGGCGAGGAAGAGGAGGATAAAGACGATGGTGATGATGATGATGATCTGTCGAATTCTGCACTCGAGGTCCTTCTTTTATTTATTAATGTTTTGCTTTATTTTTGTTTAGTTTGTATAGCTATTTATTACTGGGCATATTTTATAACACTTAACAGCTTCTGTGCACGGATATATACTTTATCTTTACACAATTGTAACTGAATATAATCAAAATCTGATCTCACGAGTGATGCTCTTCTCTGTGTAGAGATATTTTAGTTGAAACTTTTCCACTGCAGTTGAGAGAGTCAAGTAATTTTAAGAATGACCTGAACATGAACTGTTATGTTATGGGACCTGAACTGTTCAACTTCAAGACTTCTTTATCATCATTTACGCTTCGCCCTCAGAATATCAAATAATTAATAATTATGTATGGTCTATTTTCTAAAGGAACGAACCCCTTCGATATGGAAGCCAGCGTGCAGGATCCTAACGGAACCACCGAGCTGTGTGACGTGATGGATCTGGAGGACTTCCACTACAAGATCATGTTCACTCCCAAAGAGAACGGCACCCACACACTGTCCGTCAAGCATAAGGGCATGCACATCTCTGGTAAGTAGGCCTATTTACAGAGTTTCCAATTTGCGTAGTTCAATCTGTTGCTGTTCTCATAAGTAGCATGCTTACTAATATTGTTAATGTTGTTTGTTTGGCGACCTTACAAATTTAAATCATCCTCACCTGGGTTTGTGTGTCACAGCCGATATAAACAATGCTGAGTTCAGATGGCAGATGGGACCAATCTTCGCTCGGAAGTTCGTGGACCGGACATTGCAAACACAAGATGGCGGCAGGAAGTTTAGGTCAATGGTGCGGCCTTTACTTGCCTGTCTCTTGTTACATGTCTCTGTAGCACTTATAATAGTTCTGTGCACAGGCATAGTATTGTGGCAAAACACTCAATTACAGCTAGTTTCAATGACATAGCAGGCATACAACAATGACGTATCCTGCTCAGAGAAGTTGGCAGAATACACCACTATTGAAAAGGATGATGATGGTGATTCAGTGATTGTAACATTTCACATGATTTTGACTGTTGATGTTGGTGGTTGCAGGCAGCCCTTTCCAGTACTCTGTGGGTCAGCTGAACATGGGAGGCAGCCACAAAGTTCAAGTAGGAGGCCCTGGCCTCGAAAAAGGAGAAGTTGGTGTGAAGAGTAAGTAACTTATTTTCCCTCCTATATATTTCTGTAGACTAGCGCTGTTGCTAGTATTGACAATAAGTATGTGTCTATAGAAATGTGCGTGTTGCTAGTATCAATCAATATTGGTTTATATTTCATCTATTGATATCTAAATGTGTAGTTTATATTATTTCTATATCTATTTGGTTTTACTCGAATTTTCAGGCTTGCTTCATCCTTTTATATTCTTTGTACAATCGGTTTTACTCTTGAGCCAAGTTGAGGCGATTTATTATGACGACTGGTGTTAACAATTTGACGATTTTTGGTCAACTGATTTTAGTCTTTAAATAGCAATGTATTTTATGTTTCAATGTTCATTTCTTTTCATTGTGTCAATTAATGGTGAAATGAATCCTAAAACATCACAGCTAATATTGCAGCAGCAGGAAAAACTAGAAGGGCAAAGCCCATATGACCCACATGCTCCTTATGGAACTCGCAATATTTCAAATGAAAATGAATGCCCGGGAAATACAAAATGAAATGGTGGTATTAAAATGCAAAATAATAACGACTTGATCTTTCTATGCTCTTGACCTTGAGATGACATTGACCTCTGGCTCCGATTGCAATCATGTATTATCAAATAGACCTTGGGATGACCTTGACCATCATGTGACCTCTCATGCATATTTGAGAAAATCACCCAATTTTGTTGAATACTATGGGTTAAATAAACGGCCATTCCACTGACAATACAATGACATGCTCACACAGTGGTGAAGAAACGGAAACTCCGATGGTATGGCCACATAACCAGGGCATCAGGCCTTACAAAGACCATCTTGTAAAGGCACAGTGCAAGGAGGCAGAAGAAGAGGGAGACAGAAAAAGAGGTGGGAGGACAACATTCATGAATGGACTGGCTTGACACTGAGTGAAGCCATGAGGGTTGCTGAGGACAGAGAAAAATGGAGTACCCTGGTTGAATGATCATCTAGGATAGGATTCCACTGTGCGATTACCTATTTTTTGTATGGTTTTTGCAAGGCCTAAAATTTCCTTGACCTTCAAGATCAACGCAAAAATGGAACATATATGAAAGATCAATCTATCATCTCTAAATACAAGTTTGGACTTTATATCTCTAATAGTTTATGGTCAAGGTCACTTCAAAGTACCTATACAAACTGGCTTTGGACAGCTTCTGTGACCTTGACCTTGGAGCGAGTTTGCCCAAATTTGCATAGTATGTGTTTCTCATTGATATCTATCACACATCGAAGAATCATAAGTTCAATATTAATAACTTAGAATAAAGTGAAATTTTATGAATGTAACTAATAAATGTGTCACTAAACTCAAATTTTGTTTTTGGTTTGTCTTGTCAAATATCACTTAAGTGAATTGACCTTAAAAACAAAGGATAAACAAAGCATTCTGCTTGACAGTTTATTTAGGATGTTTCTTTTTCAGACGTGTGCAATGTGTACACGCGTGAGGCCGGACCTGGGCATTTGACCGTTGCAGTGGAGGGACCTGGAAAGGCCGACATCCACCTGGAGGAGAGACCTAACGGATTCCTTGGTGTCCAGTACAAGGTCCCCAAACCTGGTCTGTTATTTCCACTTGTGTAGCTTACAACTTCATAACTTGAGGACATACTCAAGGCTGGAAGAAAAACTAGAAGAAGAGAGGAATAAGCATAGATGATGATTATTGATTGATTGATTGATGATGACGATTACGATAGCAACGACATTGATGATGATGATCATCATCATGATCATGATTATCAATATCATTATTATTAGAGTAGCGACGATGACAGTCATGCTGAATATGATGTAAAATTCCAGGTTCCTATGGCCTGCACATCAAATTTGATGACCAGCACATCCCCGGATCGCCGTTCATTATCAACATTGCACCAGACAGTGGCAAAGCACGTCAGGTCACTGTTCACTCTCTAAGGGACAGGAATCTTCAGGTGAGGTGGAGGAGAAGACGAGGATGAGAAAGAAGAAGCAGTGATGTTGGTTTTGGTGGTGGTCAATACCTTTTTTTTTAAAAATAGGAAATAATACGAGATACCCCATGGAGGATTTACCAGCAATTATGATAGCATGCAGCATAAAGGTCAATATTGCTGGGGTAACTGGATCATTGGATGACAGTGGGGTAAAGGAAGGAGAATAAAGGAGAGTGTGTGATAAAAAGAGGTTTAGATTCTATGCACATTTACAAACCTATAACGTTACATCTAGGTCTAGACGGCTAGAGCTTCAAAGCTTAGAACTTCAGCCCACTTTCATATCACGGTGACTCACAGCAGATCATCTTCATTGAGGTTTGTGAAAACCATAGACTTATAAATGGGCTTTGAGCCTGAGCACAACCAAGTTTGAGCAGCTATCTGTGAGAAATATTAAGTAATTTTGCGATTCCAACGTGTTGGAACTTTAACCGATCAGCCTGTTGATCCCGAGTGTTTACTGAAAGAGGAAGTGCAAAGAGAAGAAGAAGAGGAGAAAGGGGAGGAGGTGATGGTGAATGTGAAAGAGGAGGAAGAAGAAGAAGCAGCAGAGTGGAGTAGGAAGAAGATGAAGAACAACAAAGAAGAACTGGCTTAGGTTGATCCTGTATCGGCTAGCACCTGGAACAGCTCCTGTGCTGGAAAAGGCCTAGATATAAACTAGAAGGGCAAAATCCATATGACTCCCATGCTCCTTATGGAACTCGCAATATTTAACATGAAATTACGCTGGCCCAAGATAAGTGTGATCTCCAACATCACGCTCCCCTACGGCCACAAGGCTATGGGACTACCTTTACCTTTTTTTTTTTTAATATTTAACATGAAAATGATTAGACCAAAAACAAAACAAAAAAGAAATGAAATGGTGGTATTAAAATGCAAAATTATAATACCAAGGATTTTACATTATGAGATTTGTAACTCACAGCTAAACCAGCAAATTCAGCAAGAATGAAGTCCCTTTTCACCATCATTAACAAATGGCGATATTGAAGAAACGCAATCAGCGAGCTGGAGGCGATTGAATGTCATAATACCGCTATAAACAAAAATGCGATAAACTTTTGTTCTTTCAATTTCAGAGAGATAAGGACATGTAACAATGCACGCTTATTATTTGTGTTCATTCTGCATGTAAAAGAACACGATAACAACATGAAATTGCCTTTGTAATTTGGTTTGTGTCGATGGTTTGTAGGCCATAATCTTACCCCACACACAGGGCATAGTATGTCTTGACCTCACAAATAAACTACACACTCAAAAAGCTATAGTAACTAGATCAATTGGCTAGATCTAGATGCGTTGCACGTTCTTCAGGTTTTGTAATTGTCAGGAACAATTCTTCATATCTTAATAAAATCAAAAGGATCTTTAATTATACAGCCGTATATTTAGAATTATAGTTTTATCCTCTCTCTCTCTCTCTCTCTCTCTCTCTCTCTCTCTCTCTCTCTCTCTCTCTCTCTCTCTCTCTGTCTCTCTCTCTCTATATATATATATATATATATCTCTCTCTTTCTCTCTCTTTCTCCCTCTCTCTCTCTTTCTCTCTTCCTCCCTTTGCAGCATTACCTATGTTTTTACCTCCCCCCTCTCTCTTTTTACCCCCCTCCTCTATCCATCTGTGTGTTACACTCGATGTTGTTTTTTTATCAGTTGATTCAGCCCCGATGCTTGAAACCTGATAAAGTGTAACTCAGATTCTTTTATCCACGCAGCCTGCTCACTCAGCAATAAGGCAAAGTCGTCGTATGTAGTTTACCAACTTTATTCAGTGAACATCAACTGCATACAATCGCTTTTTCCACTCTCAACTTTTCACTTTCGACTTTACAATTCAATACACTTTTGAAACAGTGCGGCACTTATATAGTCTCTCTAACTCCAGAGAAATAAAGAACATTCGGGCAAGACATAATTATAACCAATCAAAACACATTTCGTCACCACTGTCTCACGTCATACAACCTTATTTGGGATGGAAGCTTCTTTAGTTACCACTAGAATTATCCATACGCTTCGATCGATAGTAAACAACCAACTCTAGAAAATTCTCAAACAATATCGACCAACTAAAATTATCAACGTTATACAAAGCTTCTTCTAACAACAACGCAAAATCAAATCAAAGGTTAATACACTCTGTTATTGCATGCTTTGCAAAATAAAACGATCAAATCTATCCCGCGCGTCTCACACGAACTATCGTGCGCGTTTCAACGTAACACTGTGTGTCCGTCTCTCTCTCTCCTTTGCACTTCTCTCTAATGCCTTAACCTTCCCCCCTCTTCTCTCTCTCTTTGTCTCTCTCTACTTGTGCAAAAGATCATCCATGCTCTCACCCCATCCCCCTCATAACAAAATCAACAACGCACACACAAATACACACCCACCTCTAAAACAAACACCCAACAAAACATAACAAACCCACCAAAAAGCATCTAATTCCATGGCAGACGAAACAAAAGTGTATTCATTTCAATATGAATTGAAAATATATCCCAATAACACTCTTAATATACATAAAGATAATTAAGGATAGATGGAATAATAAATCTTTCATCTACTCTGTATGATTTTCTTTTGCAATCCATGAATCTAGACTTCCCAAGGCAGTTTCATACAAGTAAAATAAACGAATAATAAGCCCAAAAATTATCCAACTTTATTTTTTTTATCTGTAAGCAACCTATTGTCCTATGTATTTGTAGACTTCAAGAAAGTGTTTGACCGAGTCTGGCATTAAGCTCTGTTTTTATCCTATGTGTTTGTAGACTTCAAGAATGTGTTTGACCAAGTCTGGCATGAAGCTCGGTGGGCCACCAGGAGAGTGTACAACATCAGCCCCAACATTATTGAAGTCATCAAAAGCCTGTATGACAAGGCTACCAGTGCAGTCCTCCACAACAGCGCCATCGGGAACTGGTTCAGAACTACAATCGGCGTGCGCCAAGGATGCCTACTCTCTCCAACACTCTTCAGCATCTTGCTAAAGCGCATCATGTCAGATGCCCTTGCAGATCACAAGGGCACAGTCAGAATAGGGGGTAGCGCAATCTCCAACCTCCGTTTTGCGGATGACATGGATGGATTGGCTGGAGAGGAACTAGAACCTAAAAGGCTGGTACATAGGCTTGGAACCACCTCCAGAGCCTTTGGAATGGAAATAAGTGCAGAGAAGACCAAAATGATGACCACCAACTTCAAAGGCATCAACATGGAAATCAAAGTCCAACGCCAATCCCTCTACACAGTGCTTAGCTTGAAATATTTAGGAGACTTTTTATCAGACAGTTGGTCCCGACAAGCAAACGACTGCCCTGACAAGGTTGAAGCCCATTTGCAAAGACAGGACCATCAGTCTACACTCCAAGGTTAGGCTGCTGCTCTCCTTTGTCATCTCCATCTTCCTATACACTTGCGAAACATCGACCCTCAAAGCAGACCTACAATGAAGAATACAAAGCATGGAGAAGAGGTGCTACAGAAGACTTCTGGGCATTTCCTATATCCAGCACATCACTAAAGACGAAGTCCGACAGACCATCACACAAACCATTGGACAGTATGATGACATGCTCACAGTGGTGAAGAAACAGAAACTCCGATGGAATGGCCACATCATCAGAGCATCAGACCTTGCAAAAACCATCCTGCAAGATACGGTGCAAGGAGGCAGAAGAAGAAGGAGACAGAAAAAGAGGTGAGAGGACAACATTTGAGAATGGACTGGCTTGACACTGAGCGAAGCCATGAGGGTTGCTGATGAAAGAGAAAAGATGGAGTACGCTGGTTAAACTATCATCTGTGGTGCCTCAACGACCTTGAGTTACGGGATAGGGTGATGTATATACAAATACGAATCACTTTATTTTCCTTATGTAGAGCAATACATGTACACATTTACATTAACGTGTTACTTTAATGAATATTTTTATCAGGTGGACAAGCCCAACACTTTCACCGTCAGCTTCAACGGAGCCTCTGGCAAGCTGCATGCCTCTGTCCGCACTCCCTCAGGAGGACACGAGGATTGCTTCATTCAGGTAAGGATTATGTGTTTTTGATTAGCTCTGCTGGTAAAGCTTTTGGTTTCTTTTGCTGGTTCAGATCCGTGGTGGTCTTGGGCATGATATCTGGATATTGGGGGCTTAAAGCTTACACTCTGGTGGGAAAACCTTCGATGACAGCTGAAATTGTGTTTGTACAAGTTTTGGATTGGTTGTGTTCCCCAATACCTTGAGTTGTGCTGCTGCTGCTGATGATGATGATGAGTTTAGATGTGTGTTTCTTCTTAGTGTTCGGGTGGTAGGAGAGGAGGTATATGCATTCTTTAGTTTTGTATGTTTGTTACTTTATTGAAATGACATCACATACAGTTTTGTATAGGCGATTAGAATGCACTATACGTTGTTCATTAATCCTTGCATATAATACAAGATGAACAAGTAAGCGTAGCACGGCACTTTTTACCGTTCTTACGTAGCTTTGTTTCCAGCTGAAGGAGTTTGGACATGACTAACTTGTTTTTTTTTGGGCGTTTAAAATATACAGGAAATGGACACAGGCATGTACGGCGTCCGCTACATCCCTAAGGAGAACGGTGTCCACTACGTGGACGTGAAGCTGAATGATGCACACATCCCTGACTCCCCCTTCGCTCTCATGGTTGGCTCCTGTGCTGCGGACCCTGCCATGGTGTCAGCCTCTGGAGAAGGCCTGGAGCATGCTAAGTGCGGTATGAATAGGCTTTTATATTACAGATGGTGGCCTGGTAGCGCAGTAAATTTCGAAAGAGTGCTGGTTACGTAAGCTGAAGGTCGAACTTATGCAGAGATGCCAACCCTCACGGTTTTGTATTATTTTCCGGTGGCAAATAGTTTTTTACGGATTTACGCTGAAGTCTTACGGCGAGAATAATTTTTACAAGAATATATATTTGCAGCTGATGAATATGGCAAAAGGACTGTTACACGTTTCAGACTGATTACACTTAGGCACTGTTACAGTATAAAATAATGACCCATATAAGGTAATAAATCAATTTGATAGCTTCAAATATTGAAGCTTGGTTTAGTTTACCTTCTTGCATGTCGTAGTTCACAACCTTGTTAGCTGCGCTGAAGCAGCAGCAGCAGACAAAACAATGCAAAGAAATCAATGAGATTTACCTTTTTTTAAAATGTTATGCCGATACACAACCTCAAAGCGATTTGTTTTAATTAACTTAACATTGTGCTGTACATGATTCTGATTCGTAGCAGGTTGATGTTAAACATTTTGCGAACTGACATCGATTATCCTTCTGACTTCGGTCGGGGTCAAGTTTTACCACAGATTATTATAGAATTCTTTTGCGGAGCTCAGTCATCTTTGATTTTTCCGTTATGATTTTTAATAAGAAATCTCAATACTGGACCTTTGCTCCCTCTTGTCTACTGACAAAATTTTAAATCTACTGGCAATTTATAAATGTATCACCGACAGATTTTTCTGCAGGTTTGCATCTCCGCTTATTTGACGTAAAAAAAAGTCATTTTCCGGGTTCTCCGGTTTCCTCCCTACCTTCATTTTGGAGCAGTAAATCTAAATTTCAAAACTGAAAAGTGATTTCTCTTTTGCCTTCTGTTATGTGATCTCTTCAGATCGCTGCACTCTTATTATTATTATTATTATTATTATTATTATTATTATTATTATTATTATTATTATTATTATTATTATTTACTGGGCAATAAAGAAACATTCAGTTAAATCTCTTGGTTATCCCTAGGAAAATCCTGCATTTTTGGGGTATTTAATCTTTGGAGTTGCCCCTTTTCTCTCCATGTTGATGTGTGCAAAATTGTCTTGGTGTGGTGCTAGGATGCAGATAATTCTAAAACATATATAAGCTTAGATATAACTCTGGATGGGGAAAAAGTATTCAGAAATTTGTATAGTCGTAAAATGTAAAGAAATGTGTGCCTGCGCAGTCTCTAATAAAGACTGTTCACTTATAACCTTACATTACCCGAGTTTCCTCCTCCCTTTATCCTCTGCCCCACTGGAGTCGACCCCCTTATTCTGGTTTAGAAAGATGGAACCAAATATCTGGCAGTGCACCGTTGTAGATACAATTAGATTTTCTACAACCCCTCTACTTCTCCCCCTTTACCCTCTTCCTTTGAAAAACAGTGCTGTTTTGAGTAGACCTGTTTTATAACTAACATTTTAATAGACTAAAGATTCATTGCAACAGGTCTAATCATGATTTGCCTGCCCCCATTTCGCCTTTAAACACCCGTATCCATTCGCATTCTGGTGCTCAGTTTGATAATATATCCCATTTTCTCAAGGATCGAGAGTTCAAGAAACTTGCGCCAGTTTAGTTTACATGTTTCTTGCCTTTTTAACCCATCACCGCCATTTAAAAGGTTAATTTGTTTCTTTTAACTCCATTGATACATTTATGACTTGCATATAGTTATAAATCTACGCCATGTTCTAAAGTTGTTTGAGTTACTTTGATATACTTGTGACATCATTATTACATGCCCAACACAGGTGTGAAGAACAAGTTCGTTGTCAGCACAGCCGGTGCTGGCTCAGGCCTGTTGGCTGTCATCGTTGATGGCCCGTCCAAGGCTGCCCTGTCCTGTAAGGAGGTGGACGACGGCTACGAGTTCTCCTTCACCCCTTTCTGCCCCGGGGACTACCTCATCACAATCAAATACGGGAACATCCCCATCGCTGGCTCGCCCTACAAGAGCAACGTTTCAGGTAAGAGCGGGAAGAGTAATGCATTCCTACCTCTGGCTGCACAAAGCAAGCGCGCTGTGAGATTCAAAGGACAGTGGATGCGAGGCCACTAAAGCTGTTTCTAAAGAGCAACAAAAGTAATAGTTATTATATTGCCTAATTTCTCCACTGGGAGTATATGTGGCACGGGTGAAGGATTTGTTTACTTTCGTTTTGTCAGCTTGTAATGGTTCTTAGCAGCTGTGCTACTGTCTTCAACACATGCAATTTTGTGTAGGATTTCTTTGCTTATTGTATGGCTGAAACAAAGCGGGCGTTCCTGTTTAGGGCTTTTTCTGCATTTGTTTGAATGCACAGTGGAGTTTGCATAAACAGCATTGTATACTCCTGTTTTAATAATGTATATTTTTTTGGATAAAAGGTCTTTTAATTTAAAAAAAACAAAATTGCTTCTTTTTTGTGTGTGAAAATCTACGTTATTCAACACTAGGTATAAAGTTTTGCTAGAACCTGTGTAAAAGAGCGCATTGCGTGTGAGTGAGTACCTGGGAGAGCATGTGTATTTGCGCAGTTGTGCGTGGGTGTTTTGCATGTATGTGCTTGCGTGGTGGTGCGTGGTCTAAGGAAAAGAATAAACATATTTGCATAATAAAAAGTAATCAGTTTATTCGGATTTTAAAAGAAAACAAACTAACAGAAGAAAATACACAGTCTGTTAATTATAATCTCATATTTTACATCAAAAGAAAAAGCAGTGAGCACAGTTTGTTGTTCTGCATTATTGCAGCATACTGCGTTACAGCAAGCTAGTGAAGCATTTTGTGCGTAGAGTTAGCAAGCTTTTTAGGCTGATGTCTATTCATGCTTTTTAGATTGCAATTTTTTTTTCTAGCAGCGAATGTAGTTCTGCGCTTCAACAAATGTATTAGTTGTCTGTTGCATTACGTACTTGTATTTAATTGCGTTTTGCTGCATTTTGATAAGTAAATAAAATTATGTTCAGGCACTTGAAAATGCAAGCAAACAGTTTTTTTGAAAACCGGAAGAGATTGAAGAATTAAATTAAATGAATGAAAAATACTCACCCAAAATGGGACTAAATATGTTGGAAAAATATGAGAAACGATACTTGGACTGTACTCAAGTGCTTGTACAAAAATTATAATTTAATATTTTATAGGCTGCAAATAATAATATTTAAATAATGTTCTATAATTATAAGTTTACTATTTTTGCTTCTTTTTTTTTTCTTCAAATTTTTTAATGCGCCTAGTGATGCAGTATAGATTGTAGTTGAGTATCTTTTGTGTTTTGAAAGTGCTGTGAAGCTAAATTCATGTTTTACATTTTGTTAATTTTTTGTTGTTGTTGGCTTTGGTTTTTGTTTATGACTTCAGAACGTTTTTCTGTTCTCTTTACATTCTGTTTTCAGGTTTCTTTTTAATTCTACTGAAGTTATATTTATTTATGTAACTCAGTTTTGTTTGGTTCATTTGTTGTCTTCTATAGTACATGTGTTGTAAGAAAGTCCTTGGTTCGTGTCCTTTACAGATGAAACGGGCTGCTACACCAAAGGTAACCGACTAAAGCACTTGTAATCATTATTGTTTTCCTTTCTCCACCAGTTATCATTTATCTTCCTTCCTTTTCCCTTGCCGAATCTTCCCCACCCTCAACCTTCCTTTCTCTGTAAATCGTCAGTCTCCGCACAACTTTCAACTACATGATAAGGCGATATAGATTAGCTGAGCATCATGAATATTTTTTGTGAACTGTAAATGTTAAACTTTGACTGTGTGAATAGTATGGAACTGCCTTTTTATTATTATTATTATTATTATTATTATTATTATTATTATTATTATTATTATTATTATTATTATTATTATTATTATTATTATTTTCTGTTCTTCTGGACTAGTTTTTGTTTATTGCTAGCTTACATAGCTGTGGCTTCAGCTAGTGAGTTTAGAATCCACTTCTTCAAAATCAACATCCTTACATTAAGTAGTCACATGTTACGCTTTATTGGTCCCATAAGGCCCCTTAAAGATATTTATACTCTACCTTTCAGTTCCCTTTCAGAAGTATCTACCCTTCATCCTTTAGTGTTATATTCCATCTTAATCCATAATGATAACCAATGTAATTATCATACCATCAAACCTTTGTGTGATCCTAGCAACAAATTAAAACAAGAGTATTATTATTTTGCTTCCCATAGTATAATATAATGCCATCAAATCCTGTGTGATCCCTGGCAACGAATGAAAATGTCATTGCTATTTATTTATTTAATTCTGTATCATTCACGTCGCTTGCTTTGCCTTATTTTTCTTCCCGTATATTTCAGCTATTCAGTATTATGGATTTCAGTTACACAGCAACAAATTCAAAGTTTCTGGCTTTGATAAAATTCGTGAAGAATTTATATAACTAAAAAAAAAAAAATCTGTGTATTCTTTCACAAAGTACTTTTTGACTAATATTAGGCATCTTGGTCAAATGTTTATAAACAACTAAGCGAACTTCCATTCCAAAACGCATTTCCTAACTCTTCATTTCTTGACTTCCACCCACCCTCATTCTCGTATCTACCAAAGCCGTGTCCGAGTGTATCCTTAAAGTGTTGCTGTTGTACTGCAACATTTATTGTTTGCACTGTGCACCAATACTGGCCATTGTGATTGTCCAAGAGTTGCTTAAATTAACATCATTTTTCTTTCAGACCACAAAAGGTCCAGATCATCGAATACTGATCTTTTGTATCATGTTACCCTTTTCATTATTACAGGCTTTCAGCGGTCTTATGCAATGGTGACTGAGACACCATATCTCATCTCTTCTCAATCCCAGTTCATTTCATTATTGTGTGTGACATGTTCACTGATTATATGGATGTATTTTTGTGTGTTGTGAATTCATGTCCAACCTTGTTTACATTGCAATCGAAATTGTCACTTGTGTTGTATGTGCACTGGTGTCAATGTTTTGTTGGCACTGAATTGGAAATTCTTTGCATACAGTTTTGTCGATGTAATGTCATATGTAGTATTGTAAGCTACATTTGTTGTCAGTTGTTTGGTGGCACTGTCAACCTGTGTAAGTCTCAAATGGCACTCTGGTGGCCCTACTGTATTTTTGTTTGCAATTACTAAATCTACATTATTCCATACTCATGTGGCTCACATCTCTTTATTGCACACACCGGTCTCCCAGCTGTTATTGTGTTACCTTAGTATGTCTGAAACTGCAAAGTATTCAATAATGGAGTTTATTTACCTTTGATTTGAGTTTGCGTTGTGGTTAGAAGAAGCTTTGTATAACGTTGATAATTTTCGTTAGTCGATATTGTTGGAGAATTCTCTAGATCTGCTTATTTACTGTCGATGGAAATTTCCCGATAAATGTCGAAGTTTGAAGGAACGTTCTGGAATGTTTAGAAAGATGTATGACGTAAGTCAGTGATGACGATCTTTTATTTGATTGGCTGTAGTGCGTCATTCTAGTCTACCGTGTTCTAAATTGTTCGGGAAGAGAGAGAGGCTATATATTTTATGTGCCACACTGTTTTGTGTTGTTGTTGATAGTGAGTTGGAAAGTAAAAAGTTGAGAGTGGAAAAGCGATTGTATGCAGTTGTTGATGTGTGCTGAATAAAAGTGGAAAACTTCACACGAAGAGTGAGCAGGCTGCGTGGATAAACGAATCAGAGTTACACCTTATCAGGACTTTAGCATCGGGGCTGAATCAAATACTGATAAAGAAAAACACCAACATCGTTCGAGTGTAACATATTGTTTAGGCAAGAAAGTAGGGAAGAGTTTACTGTGTAGGTTGAATATTTAAATTAACAATATTTTAATCCCAGACATCTTTTATGCCCCCCCCCCCTCACCCTTTTCTCCACCCCTACTCACCTTCCCCCGAACGGAATGTAGTCTGGAACATAAATTTGAAACTTTCGTGAATAAAATTGAAGAATGCTGTCAAACGTTGACTGGGAAATAACCTACTGTCTTCTTTTCAAACAAATCTGGTCGCAGAGTCTAGTCTTGCATTCACCCCACACTATTTAAGTTTCTTAATTATTGTACATTATATGCAAAGTCAAATTCATATACCATCGCTTCCATACACCATCCCTTAAAGCTTCTGTCGTTCCCAGCAAATGTTTCTGTTTTCAACAATGCAATTCATACCATTGTTTTATATTAGTATTCTGTCTGTATGTTACTGTATGTCTAAATTTCTGTGGACTATCTTTTCAACAAATCAGGTGTCATGTCTACATGTGGTTCGAGTTCTGGATCAGAAGGTAACATTTCATATCCTATCACGACTGTAAGGCTTTTATTTTACCGTCACTGTGCAACTATGTAATTGCATCAAAATGTCATTTCATTATCATATGCTTTTATTATATACTGTTTCCGTAATTGCATTTCCGAATCTATTCCAAGCCGTATTTGCAAATTTTGACTTTGCCATAAATGTTTAACTGGATTGTGGGACCAGATCACAGTCATTAGTTTTACTGTGCTTTCCTGTGGACTTTATGTGTTTACCTTAACTGCATTATTTTTCAGACCGTATCTCAACTGTATGCCATTAATTTTTTCTTACCTCTGATTATGATTTCGATATGTATGGGTCAATTTGGCCATAAAGGAACACGGTTAACTACATTGATAGTAAATATTGTGTGAATTTGTTTAATAATTTCTGGGTCATAAAATTTAACGGTGTCCCACAGTGCTGTCTATTATTATTGACCTTTTTTTTTTTGGTAGTGGTGGGCTGGGGGGGAGGTTTAATTTCTTGTTTTAATCTCCTACTTTCTGCACAAACATGGATTTTATTTGATTTATTTAAAGTGTGCAACTTAAATGGGAATCTACAACGAGCTCCAATGAAAAGTCTTGACTAATATTTAATTAAATGTTGGCCAAATTGTTTCTGTTTGAGATGGCAATTATGCCTGCGTGTATGCATTATGTACATGTATGTATTTGATTTGTACAACACAACCCACTTCCTTTGTATTTATTATAATGCATGAATGTATATGTTTTATGCCTTCATAAATATTCCAATGGCTCCAAAATCATTGCATGTAAAGGAAGAAATAAAATTTTAAAATACAAATTAATAATGAAGTACATTGATATTTTTATTTACTTTGATCTTATTTGTTTGTTTTTAAGTGTTCACCAGCCAGACAGATGACATTACATTGGTGCATTCTTGTAGGCCGACTTGCTTGTCAATTCTAAAATGTCATAACTAGTCTTCAAAATATTGTCTCTGTTTAGCCTTTTTCAGCGTACATAATTTTATGACAATTTGTGCGCAAAATATTTTACATATATATGAAAGAGAAGTCGGAAATCTGTCTGTCATAAGAGCTCTGAAGTAATGTTTCAATCCTTTCGAGGTGAAAATCAAGACACTTTGGTTTGAACATGGAAAAAATTCTTGTTTCAAATGTTTTGTGTCATTCTCCACTTTAAAAATTCCTGTATTGGGGTTTATGACATAATCATTTCTTAAGATAGACACCATCAAATTGTTATAACATTTAATCCATTGCCGCAATAGTCAACCATTTAAATCACATTGATTTTATTTGCTTTCTGGCTGTAGCAAGCTTATCAATGTTTTACAATCCAATTTGCACAAATGGGTTGATCTTGGCTCAGCTAAATTAATTGTGCATAATTGTTTCATATTGGGTTTATTGCACTCCTTGCATACTACTGAAGAATACATTGCTTTATTTTAATTGTGCTCAATTGCTCCTTTTTCAGAAGAGAAGATGAAACGGCTGCTTTTTGTTGTTTCTCTGGAAATATTTAGAAATAGTCAGAAATCAGAAAGATACAAATATTAGTCCGTCCGTTGGACTGTCTGTCTGTCAGTCTGTTGCTCGCCTTTCTCAAGAACCACTGAATAGATTTTGACCAAACATGGTAGGAACATTACGTAGGATAGTGGCCAGGCTGACGTCCATCTCATTTGCTCTACTTTAAAGGTCAAGGTCACTGGCGGCTATTCTTTGCTGAGTGTTCAGCAAAGAATTGCCACCAGTGACCTTGACCTCTGTTTCTTCCAAAACAGATGAACCGATGTTGTTGATTTTTTGGTTATACAAGTTCTTCAGCTCATAGCCAGTGGTTCAATAAATAGCGAGTACAGGAAATTGGTAAACTAACTGAGGAAATAAGTAACGTGAAGTGTATGTGTGAGGAGGGAGGAAGGGTAAGGAAGGGGGAGTGGAGGGAATGTTGGGAGGAGGAGGTAATAATTTTTTTGTTGTGAGTTTGAATGACAACCCTGCAACAGAAAACGAAGGTGATCATGGTGGTCCAAGTTTATCAAATGCCACACTAATGTGCACTTCAACATGCATATTTTTCAGCTATGTTGTGTCTGGAAATACTTTTGAATGAATTGCCATCTTGTTTTCCTTTGTTTGCAAAAGTGCATGTGTAACTTATGTCGTAGTTTATTTAACTTATGATAGCTCTTTCTCTATTCTATATATTTCATTTAACTCTAAATTAAAGTATGTGTATGTCCAGGTAAGAGTACGGTATTGTTTTCAATAAATATCTTTTATTTTCAATGAGTTAAATAATATTCGAATGCTTTCTACAAGTGTGCAATCTATAATCTGTAGAATTAATGTTTACTTTGACAAAAGAAGACTTTAAATTAATGAACGTAATGTCATTTTATGCTATGATCAGTAATTCCATGGTTTGTGAAACATGACATTTCCCAGGTCCAGGAGTGAATTTTCGTCAGACAGTAAATACTTTGTGTTGCTTGTACCATCTTGCCATTTTTGTTTCAATCGTTTTTTTAAAATATGCTTTTAGACTTTGTCTGTGATCTCTTTGGTTTCACTGTATGTTTCCACATTTAGCAATTCTCTCTCTGTAATGTTTAAGTATGGCACAAAGTTAAATAAACTGGGCAGATCTAAACTTTCCTTGATTGTTAATTTTCTTTTTATACAAGAAATGTTTATATATACAGCATTTTAACCCACGTCAAGGACTGTGAGGGTGTTCATTTGTAGATCAGAACTCACCATATGTGTTTTATTTACAGGCGGTGGTCGCAAGGCTTCCCCGATCACGGAGCAGTCTTCCATGGTGGTGGAAACAGTTGAGAAAAAGGCAGGTGCAGGTGGCAAGATCCGCAAGTTCCGCGGAGATGCCTCCAAGGTTGTTGCTAAAGGCCAGGGTTTGAAGAAGGCTTTCACCAACCGTCTTCTGAACTTCCAACTGGACACCAAGGATGCTGGTGGGTGAATTTGTCATGTGCGCGCCCATATTATCATTGTATTATTATAATAATAATATTTATAAGATGCTTTTCCTAGTAAGAACAGTTCAGAGCGCACCACACGCATCAAAACACTCGCTAGACATTAGTACAATGCATATACATCAATGGCTTGGGACAGGTGAAATCAAAGCGGACTCGGTGAGTGGCGTTAATAAACAACAAAAAACACATGCACACACAAACGGGACTACACACACACTCATGCACGCATGCACAAAAATGGCGAGGCAATATGAAAGAAGCAGTTTGAAGACAGAACAGATCTGATGACTTAAGATAATAAATGAGGTTTGCTTTGAAGGTGTTGATATTCGGTATCCTGCGGAACAAAAGTGGTAATGAATTCCATGCAGTTGGTCCAAAGACAGAAGAAGATCTAGAACCAAAAGAGGACAGTTTGTGGCAGGGTATACTGAGGAGTGTGTCGGGTGAAGAGCGCAAGCGCAATAAAGGCATACCCACATGCTTAATGGTAACCAAGATGCCTTCAAGTATTACTATGGATTTAACTATTTGGTTTTATATATATATATATATATATATATATATACAGCATCAGTAACGGTCTATAATAATCTTCAATCTGTTTTCCTCCACAGCCAATTAGTGCCTTGGCCCATTCAATCAGTACACCAACATCGAGACACTGAGAGTTTGACAATTCAATCCCAACCACGCCAGTTACATTCACGCATAGATCAATCATTCTCGAAGGTAATGAATGAGCTGTGGTGGACTATGCAACTGATGGCATCGTTTTCAACGGAATTAAAATCTATGTTGTCCTTGTCATAAATGTTCACAGTAATCCTTGCTTATTGCAGGCGAGGCACTGCTGACTCTTGGCATGATCGCCCCAAGCGGCCACCCTGAAGCAGAGCTGAGTCTCAAGAAAATTAGCAACACATCCTACACCATCAGTTACAAAGTGGTTGAAGTGGGAGACCATGTTCTTCACATCAAATGGGGTGATGAAGACATCCCAGGCTCTCCTTTTGTCATCAGCGCATAAGCAGTCCAAAGGAGACGTCATATCCCTGTTCTTCGAGTTCGTCATTTCCAGTTATTTGAACGAACATTGCAGGGAAGGGACATTACCGAGTGGAAATTTTTAAAAAGTATATTTATAGTGTTTGTTAAGAGCAGATGATTGACCGTCCTTGTTTATCATTATAGGTATTTGTTATAAATGTTCTCCAACTTTCTGTTTTGCATCCCAATCATTCTACTAGGTGCATCCAGAATGCATTTCTAGTTGCCCGTTTAGTCTACAGTTTAATAGGCCTATTTCATTTGCGTTCAAACCTTATTCCAGTCCAGCATTTGAACCATTATTATCGTGTTCTTTAAAGCAATTAATCCCAAAGCGTGACCTAGGTTTATTTATTGCATCAATTGTCGTCATTGGCATTCATTAGTGCTATTTTAATCATTTAATGTCTATGATATTAATTTATTTTTACAAGTGTTGTGAATGTGATGAACTGTTTTTTTAACTCGCATGCATAGCAATCGCTGCAATGTGAGCCTATGTACTCTCCAGAAAAAGCTTTTTTCCAGATTTGTCACCAATCTGTGTGACATGAGTCTTAAATTAAAAAAAAAAAAAGAAAGAACATAAAAAAAAAAGTTCTTTTTATCCGTCTGTCCGCTGTCTGTGCAAAAACTTTTAAGTGGCTAAGTACTCAGAGCCTATTTTAACTATCACAACCAAACTTGATAACATGGTGTATACCCTTGAGACCTTGAAAATGATCAGTGAATGAATGGCTTCACTTCAAGGTGAAGGTAACGTGGTCATCAAAAGGTAATAAGAAAAAAATTGCAATTTTTCTCAAAATTTCACTTTTTTGCTAGGTTGTTAATACTGAACTTCTGATTCTTTGATGCATGATAGATAGCGATGGGACACACATACTTTGAAAATGTAGACATCCTCACTCCAAGGTCACTGGAGTTGTCAAAAGTCCGTTTTTATAGGTACTTTGAAGTGACCTTGACCCTAAACAATGAGAGATATTGTCCAAACTTGTATTTAGAGATGATAGATTGATCTTTGATATATGTTCCATTTTTGTGTTGATCTTGAAGGTCAAGACCATTTTAGGCCTTCCAAAATGGAATGGCTGTGTATTTAATCCATAGTATGCAACAAAATTGGGTTATTTGATCAGACATGCATGAGAGATCACGTGAGGGTCAAAGTCATCGATGGTCAAGGTCATCCCAAGGTCAAACCTTTTTGGTGGGGGCATAATAAAACGTTTGCTGTACTTTATTTAATAGTGCATGAGTGTATTTGGAGCCAGAGGTCAATATCATCTCAAGGTCAATTAGAAAGATCAAAGTCGGTATTACTTCGCATACATTTTTTTTCTTTTTTTCTGGGCATTCATTTTCATTTTAAATTTTGCCAGTACCATATGGGGCAAGTGAGTCATATTGGCTTTGCCCTTCAAGTTAGATCATAGATGGATCAGGTTATGGGCCTTGTATCCCTATGTGATTTTGTGATGTCGATTTGACTGGAAGTGTACTGTAATATTGCATTTTATTCAAATCCCATTTGAGAGTATTGTGATCACCTGCTTTAGCTTGGATAAAATTCAAGCTAAACGTTCACATAGCAAATGTTATTGAATAAATTTGTTGTTTCACATATACGTAGTCATTATACTTGTGCTTGAATGTGTTACTTGTCCAAATTTGACCCCTGACCCATAATTGATGTACACTTACCCAATAGATTTTATATGTATAATGTGTGAAAATACCAACCAGCATGTAGAACTAGAATTTTAGAAAAGTTCCCATCCAAAAATCCTGAGTGCCTTCAAGTTGTGGACCCATTTATACTGCATTGTTTGCAGTGTATATATGACAAAGAATAATTGGGGGGAAAAACATTAAACAGTGGCGTCTGTTTCAACTCCGATTGTGTGTTTGCAAAAGTGTGTCTACTTGTACCATTTATCATTGGTTATAAGATGTTTTATTATCCAGGGTCAAACATAATCATAGCTAGTATATTGCATGTTTTGGGCATATTTTGTAGATCTATTAGAAATCAACCACAGCATTGAAATCACTTATCTCCACAAATGCATCCAAAACAGATCTTGTTACAGCTTGCTCACAGTATGTAATGTCATTATTTTTGGTACTTAAATTAATGTACATTTTAACATTTGCTGTACTATGTCAGCTCGCAATTTTATTGTAATTTTGGTACTGAAATTAAGGTACATTTTAGTATTTGCTATCCAGCCTACATCTCACTCTTAGCATTTTATTAGCAAAAATTTATCATTTAGATTTTGCTTTATGACACTGTTTCCATTCAGATAATCCTGCTAGTGTGTCTTTCATTTCTATCATCCCTACCTATATGGATCTATCATCTAGCCTGCTTCTGAAATGTGAAAATAACCTTTGTTCGATCCTCCACATTGTAACATTTCAGATTTTTTTGTTCTTCCTTTGTGCCCCCTCAGTTTACTGTGTGACAACTGCATGCCAAAGTACTGGACTGTTTGAATAAATGTCACTAGTTCTCGAAGCTGAGCGTTATATTGTTGTATTTATTATCGTCCTCACTCTTTTTTCAGTATGATCTAATTCTTTTTCTTTTGTCTCTGTGTTACATGGTATTTATCAACAGCCGATTCAGCCCCGAAAGCTTGAATCCTGATACGTGTAACTCAAATTCGTTTATCAACGCAACCTGTTCACTCAGCAACAAGGCTAAAGTCATCGTATAAAGTTTTCCAAATTAATTCAGCAAACATCAACAACTGCATACAAGATCGCTCTCTGAAAATTACTATCACAATCGTTAAAAATCCTCCTCACAAGCAGACAGTGTATTACTTATATAGCCTCTCTGCAATTGAGAAAAAGTTTGAACATTCCAGCATGATGCAAAAACACCCAATGAAAATGAAACTTGTCACCGGAACTGTGCACTACCTTACATCAAATGTTTAGATTTGACCAGCTTTTATCCTTAAGGTTTAGAAGCTTCGAATGATAATAAAGAAGTAATTCCAGAAAATTCTCTACAATATCGACCGACGAAAATTGTCAACATTATACAAAGCTTCTTCTAGCAACAGCACAAAGTCAAATCAAAGGTAAATACACGCTATCATTGCATGCTTTGCAAAAGAAAATGATCGGATTTATCGGGCGCGTCTCAATTATAACCCCCTTCACTGTTTTCTTGCTTTCTCGTCCACCCTTTTGACTCCAACCCCTAGTCTCCAACCCCCTAGGCCCTCCCTTGCATTCCCTCACCTAGTCAGCTTTCAGTCTTTAATTCTAAATTCATTGTTGTCTATTGTTGCTGTAGTTGTTATTCATATTTATTTTATTTTGTTGGTGGTGATGCTTGAGTAGATCTATGACAACACTATTTTAATTTAATAATAATAATAATAACAGCGGCTGACAAGTGTTAAACAGCCCAAAGTCTCCACTATCCAAAGCAAGTCTGGCATTTGCCTTACAGAAGAACAAGAAGTCTTGGACAGATGGACAGAGTACTGCTCTGACCTTTACAACCATACACCAAATGGAGACCCATCAGTTCTAGCATGTCCCGAGAGCAGAGAAGAAGAAATCCTCCCAATTCTCCGGGAAGAAGTTGAGGCAGCAGTGCAATCGCTGAAGAAAGGGAAGTCAGCGGGAGTGGACAACATACCAGCGGAACTGCTACAAGCAGGAGGAGAAGCGATGACTGATGCTCTCACCATTATCTGTAACAAGATCTGGCAGAGTGGGGAATGGCCTACACCATGGACCCAGTCGCTTGTCATCACTCTTCCCAAAAAAGGTAACCTTCAGGAGTGTGAAAATTACCGCACCATCAGCCTCATCAGCCATCCCAGCAAGGTCCTCCTGAAAATAATACTCAACAGGTTGAAACCACAAGCTGAACAAATCATAGCTGAAGAACAAGCAGGATTCATGGCAGGGCGAAGTACCACTGAACAGATTTTCAACCTCAGAATAATCTGTGAGAAATACCTACAGCACCAACAACATCTATATCATGTGTTCATAGACTTCAAGAAGGCATTTGACCGAGTCTGGCATGCAGCTCTATGGGCAACCATGAAAGTGTACAACATCAGCCCTAAAATTATAGAAGTCATCAAAAGCCTGTATGACAAGGCTACCAGTGCAGTCCTCCATAACAGCGTCATCGGGAACTGGTTCAGAACAACAATCGGTGTGCGTCAAGGATGCCTACTCTCTCCAACACTCTTCAACATCTTCCTAGAGCTCATCATGTCAGATGCTCTTGCAGATCACGAAGGCACAGTCAGCATAGGGGGCAGAGCAATCTCCAATCTTCGTTTTGCGGATGATATTGATGGATTGGCTGGAGAGGAACAAGAACTTGAACAGCTTGTACAGAGGCTTGACACCACCTCCAGAGCTTATGGAATGGAAATAAGTGCAGAGAAGACCAAAATGATGACCAACAACACCAATGGCATCAACACGGACATCAAAGTACAAGGCCAATCCCTCAACACAGTGCACAGCTTCAAATATTTAGGAGCCATTGTGTCAGACAATGGGTCTCGACAGGAAGTCCTCTCCAGGATCGCACAAACAACTGCTGCCCTGACAAGGTTGAAGCCCATTTGGAAAGACAGAACCATCAGTCTACATTCCAAAGTAAGACTGCTGCGCTCTCTGGTCATCTCCATCTTCCTATATGCTTGCGAAGCATGGACCCTCACAGCAGATCTCCAACGAAGAATACAAAGCATGGAGATGAGGTGCTACAGAAGACTTCTGTGCATTTCCTATACCCAACACATCACCAACGACGAAGTCCGACAGACCATCACACAAGCCATTGGACAACACGATGACCTGCTCACAGTGGTGAAGAAACGGAAACTCCGATGGTATGGCCACGTCACCAGATCATCAGGCCTTGCAAAGACCATTCTGCAAGGCACAGTGCAAGGAGGTAGAAGAAGGGGGAGACCGAAAAAGAGGTGGGAGGACAACATTCGAGAATGGACTGGTTTGACACTGAGCGAAGCCATGAGGGCTGCTGAGGACAGAGAAAGATGGAGTATGCTGGTTAAACGATCATCTGTGGTGCCCCTACGACCTTCGGGTTATGGGACAGGATAGGATAGGATAGGAATAATAACAGGCAATTTATACAGCCCTTTCCAAAATCACAATCGCTTTACACAAATGTAAACACAATATGCGTACATTGGTCAATAACACGCAACCACATCCCAACACCAAAGAAAAAAAAACAAAAAAAAAAAAAAAACACTCAACCTAACAAAAGGCCTCTCTAAAAAGATGCGTCTTCAAGTTCATTTTAAAAGACGCTAGTGAAGGACTGTGACGGACAGACCAAGGTAGCCAGTTCCAGGTCTGAACGGAGAAGAAACTGAAGGCTCGACCACCGTTTCTCACCCTGTGGTATTCTGGTATACTGAACATCCTTTCATCTGCAAACGAGCGGAAAGACCGAGAAGGACCACAGACAGTCAAAAGTTCTGAAAGATAGCTAGGAGCAGTTCCAGAGATAATGTGGTAGCAAAGACATGAGGTTTTATATCTAATTCGTTGTTCAAATGGGAGCCAGTGTAGTTCTTGAAAGAGAGGCGTGCAATGCTGTGATGTGGGCTCTGCTTCACAAGAAAGACATCAATTTGATTGAAAATGCCCAGAAAGAGGCTACTAACATATGGTGCCAGAAATCAGGTAAGTTGAATATGAGGAACGACAAGACAAGTTTATAGGAAGTTCCTTATGAACATGATGAAAGTGTACAAGTAATCCTATACACACGACCATGCAATACAAAATCCAGTCAACACAATTTTTGCCCCTTGCAATAGCAACAGAACTAGGTAGGGGGATGGGGCGTTAGATTCAAAGACAACTGTAGAGGTTGTACATTTATTAGAAAATACTCTTTGGGTTGAACTGGTGTAACGGATTGGAATATCAGACTTTACACCCTTTGGTCAATCCCCATGAGGTCACCCATAAATTGATTTCATAGCTCAAAAGAGATTTCAAATATTTCTGCCTCACAAGGTGAGAAGCGCAATCGCGTGTATCTATACGCACGTGACCCGTCTCCTTTCTGGTTATCTTATCTATAGTATTTATAGATAATTAGAAGGCAGACACGTCACAGGCACAGGTGCTTGTGTGTGCAGATACAAGCGCCTGTGGAGAGAAATGTGTTGGTGGCACACCAGGCTGCTGGCCACCAGTGCCACGACACTCTTTGCAGGTCATTGGCATGAACCTTGCCAGCCGACAAATCAGCCCTGTTCACCCCCAAAAGGAGAAGATGAAAAGCCAGGTTGGGAGAGCACCTGTCGTGCCACCCAATCCTGCATAATCCAAGGGCCTAAGCACACACCCAAAGATCCTAAACTGCAGGACCACAAAGGCCAGACTGACAACAAGGGAACAAACTCCCTCTGGCTGTCTCAAGGGGGACAATCCCTGCCAATCATGGCCAATTGTCCCCCGCTCCACCATAGGCTGATTCACAACTTAGGTCGCAGAAGAAAAGGAAAATAAAGCCAAACAAGTCGTATACAAGTTTCCAAATTTTCGCCTTTATATACCAGGTTTCCTCAGGTTTAAATGTTAAAGCGTACAATGAATCACACACAGTTCAAAAAAGTGAAAAAGGTTCATCTTAGCACTAAATGTGAAATCCTCTCCTATCCTATCCCATAACACAGATGATCGTTTAACCAGCGTACTCCATCTTTCCCTGTCCTCAGCAACCCTGATTGTTTCGCTCAGTGTCAAACCAGTCCATTCTCGAATGTTGTCCTCCCATCTCTTTTTTGGTCTCCCTCTTCTTCTACCTACTTGCACTGTGCCTTTCAGGATGGTCTTTGCAAGACCTGACGATCTGGTGACGTGGCCATACCATCGGAGTTTATGTTTTTTCACCACTGTGAGCAGGTCATCGTGTTGTCCAATGGCTTGTAGGCCGACGTGTTATCTGTCGGACTTCGTCGTTGGTGATGTGCTGGGTATAGGAAATGCCCAGAAGTCTTCTGCAGCACCTCATCTCCATGCTTTGTGTTCTTCGTTGTAGATCTGCTGTGAGGGTCCATGATTCGCAAGCGTAGTACTATAGGAAGATGGAGATGCCCTGGCGAGGTTGAAGCCAATTTGGAAAGACAGGACCATATCAGTCTACATTCCAAGGTAAGGCTGCTGCGCTCCCTTGTCATCTCCATCTTCCTATATGCTTGCGAAACATGGACCCTCACATGCAGCAGATCTACAATGAAGAACACAAAGCATGGAGATGAGGTGCTGCAGAAGACTTCTGGGCATTTCCTATACCCAGCACATCACCAACGACGAAGTCCGTCAGACCATCACACAAGCCATTGGACAACTCGATGACCTGGTCACAGTGGTGAAGAAACAGAAACTCCGATAGTAAGGCCGTCACCATATCATCAGGCCTTGCAAAGACCATCCTGCAAGGCACAGTGAAAGGAGGTAGAAGAAGAAGAAGAACAAAAAAAAAAAAAAAGAGATGGGAGGACAACATTTAAGAATGGACTGGTTTGACACTGAGCGAAACAATCAGGGAAAGATTGAGTACGCTGGTTAAACGATCATCTGTGGTGCCCCTATACGACCTCCGCGAGTAACGGGATAGGATAGGATAGGATAGGATAGGATAGGACAGGACAGAAAACTGGGACGACCATAGAAACAATGTGATAAACAAGGCTAGCAGCATGCTTGGCTTCAAGATTATGTATGCAAGGTTCTTGCATTGACCACGTTTTGTCAGGCCCTTTTTGCTTGAATATGCCTCATCAGTCATCGGTATGGGTCCTTACACCTAGAAGAGAAAGAGAAAGAGAAAGATTTTTTTTATAACGCACTTACAAGCTCAGAGAGCTTCTCAAGGCGCTGGCCCGTAATATCCAGCAATCACAAAATAGTTTGCTGAAGTCAGGATTCGAACCCACGTCGCCCAAGACGCACTCACACAATGTCGTGCGCTCTGACCACTGAGCTATTCCTGCCGCCATCATCTTAGCACTAAGCTGCCCTATTTTGACGGTAGAGTTACAGCTGTTTTAGGCTTATGGTTAGGTTAAGGGTTAGGGTTAGGGTTAGGTGTGTGTATGTGTGTGTGAGTGTTTATTTTAGTGAGTATTATTTTGTTATTTTCAACAGACAATTGAAAGGCTCGAAACTGTCCAGAGACCGACGGTCTGCCCGAAACAGCAGCAAACAACCCCAAAGTGCCGGAGTAATCATCACCTTGATTGTGGGCATTAATGGAAAGAAGTAGAAGATGGAGAAAAAGACTAAGCACACTCTGCAATTTTTTTGCGTTCTTTTGCGCTGCTTCTAGCCAAGTGAAGCTATTACCAGTTCTTCTTGTCGAGTACTTTCCCTTTACACAAACGGCAGTGTGGGAAGCTCGTTTCGACGAGTCTCAACTGTTCGAAGAGGTGTTGTAGGGACGCTTTGGTCTTCTGGTTGGTCTTCAGCTGACGAATGAACGCCAGCTGTCGCCAGCTGGAGGGTCACTATGGGCGGCAACTGGAGCTCTAGAAGGGGCGTGAAGCGTCCTCACAATGATGAACAACCAGAGGCATCGACATCGACTGGAGCAGATGATAGCGGAGACAGCGATTTGCACACTCCCAAAAGGTGGGTGGACATATAATGATGTTATGTCTCAGCAAAAGAACTAACCCATTACATGTGATTTAGATTCTGGTAGCCTCTTTTCTTAGAATTTTGTTGTAGAGTAGAAATCTGAAATACACACACATACACACACACGTACGCACACACATAGCCGTTATAGGCTACTTTCTCAGACACTGTTATTTGGACTTTCCTCAAACGCCACATAGGTTGTGTGGACAATGCAATGGGTCGTTTTTCGACCCCCTTTTAAAGTACTTTTAAGTGTTCTAACCCTACCCCTAACCCTTTACCTATCCCTAACCCTAACGGATCACTAAATGGACCTCCCAACAAGGGGGTATGTCCAAAGAACGTATGTAAATGTGCACTAGTTTGTCCAAAGAACGCCGTGTAAACATGCGACACTCACACACACACACCTAACCCTAACCCTTAACCTAACCCTAAGCCTAAAACAGCTTAACTCTACCGGAACGGAACCCTATTTTGACGTCAAAATAGGGCAGCCTTCCAAAAAAGTCAAAAGAAACCATGTGGAGTTTCATGAGTGTGTCACTGTAACGTAGTTTCTACATGCCCACAGGGTTGCATGACAAAACGCGCTATACGCCAAAAGTAACAATTCGAGTTATATCCCTTGACACACTCAGCTCCTATGGCTACAACTGCCTGTAAAAATGAAGGGTTGCATGACAAAACGCGCTATACGCCAAAAAGTATCAAAATCGAGTTATATCCCTTGACACACTCAGCTCCTATAGCTGCAACTGCCTGTAAAAATATTTCTTCACAAAACGCGCTATAACCGTTACTAACCGCCAGCGAAACATGACAGTTCTTTACAAAACGCGCTATGAGCCACGGCCTCTTTTTGACAAAACACTCTATATCCGTTCAGCCAATCAGATTGCCCGAAAGTGTTATATCCGGCCACACCTCCAGTCTTGTTGATAAGTGTAAACAAAGCGATTTATTTAGCACATTTGATTTATAATCTTAATAAAACGGAGCCATCCGTCAAAATTTATGATGGATAACTTTGATTACAGTTTGGAAGAAGTTAATTTGACAATTGGAGGGAGGAGAAAACGGAAGGATAAAACTACACACAAAAAAGAAATGAAGCGAGCACGTCATTCCAGTGGTGGCAAAATCCCAGCCATTGCCTACTCACACAATGACAATGCAGAGTGCAAAGGCTGCTTGGCAGCAAACCTGACACCCACAGACCTTGCTCTAAATCAAGAGAAGTTTTATGATTCCTTAAACAAGGCGAGATCAGCTTTTTGATTGTTGAACATCATTATTTTGGGTTGTTCACAAATTGCGTAACACCTAGGCTAGGAAAGAGGGCGGGGAGGCGACCAATACGATGTGACAAAGATGGGGAGGGGAGTAGGACATGCGCTACATAAAGTGTGACCGAGTTTATTTTAACTGCAGATAATGTTTCTGTTAACACAAAAGTGCGGTTAACTATTAAAGTCATATCAGGACCACTCGCATTCTTATTCATAATGATTGCTCAAGTCTTGTTAATAATAATATTATCATCCCTATCATAAATATCAATAGCCTATTATTATAATATATTTAGTAAATTAATATCAGTGGTGAAAATAATTGATTAATAGTCAGGTGTAGTACCTTTAGTTATTATGGTTAGCATTGTGTTATTATTGTCTATAAACTTATAATCTTTGCACTTTACTTTACATAATTATTCCAATCCTATCCTATCCTATCCTGTCCCGTAACCCGAAGGTCGTAGGGGCACCACTGATGATCGTTTAACCAGCATACTCCATCTTTCTCTGTCCTCAGCAGCCCTGATCGCTTCGCTCAGTGTCAAACCAGTCCATTCTCGAATGTTGTCCTCCCACCTCTTTTTCGGTCTCACTCTTCTTCTACCTCCTTGCACTGTGCCTTGCAGAATAGTCTTTGCAAGGCATGATGATCTGGTGACGTGGCCATACCATCGGAGTTTCCGTTTCTTCACCACTGTGAGCAGGTCATCGTGTTGTCCAATGGCTTGTGTGATGGTCTGTCGGATTTCGTCGTTGGTGATGTGTTGGGTATAGGAAATGCCCAGAAGTCTTCTGTAGCACCTCATCTCCATGCTTTGTATTCTTCGTTGGAGATCTGCTGTGAATCCAGTGAATTTTAAATAGTATTGAGACAACATAATGAACATTCCATACCACGTGACCCATATGGATCCTGTACAAAACTTTCCTAGGCTCCCACGTGATCCATATGGATCCCTGGTGTAACTGTTTTGGCTTGGGTGGTTGCTAACGGGATGATTATCTCCCCTGCGGAAGTAGCATATTATCTCCCCTGCGGAAGTAGCTTATTTGACATTTGTCAGCCGTTTTCACTGTACAAAGTGTGTTTTAGATGTGATTAAAAAGTGAAAAACGAAGAATGAACGCGAGTGATTTTCAATGACAGTGTGAGAGACGAGGTTTCTATGGCTAGTGACAGTGAGAATGAAGTAGAGAGTGATAATACTTTGGAATAACATTGCTCATGGATATTACATCATGGAAAACAGGTACTAGGGTAGGACTTGTATTTTTTTATTGTGCAAAGTTGTGTTTGTGCCTGTCCAGTAATATGTGTAGGGTTTTTTTGTTTTTCATTTTCACTGCATTACCATTTATTCTCACATGTACATTCACACTTGTAACAAGTTGCAAATTAACCAGAATTTATTCAGCTTTATTATGCAAAAAAACAGAGTTAAAATCAAATAAAAACTACATGAGATATGAATATTTATGCGCAACTACCCGTTTACAGCCACAAAATGGCAAACATACTTGGGACGCAGGGCATGTTCACTCGGAAATTACCTGGTATGGAATGGGTTAAATAGTTTTTTTGCTAGGTAACTGATATAGTGCGTTTTGTGAAATAGCCTTTCGCTGGATATAATGCGTTTTGTCAAAACAGTCAATATAAAAAATGGTCCAGTAAATATGATATCAAACATTGATTTGGTGATTTGTGTTTTTAAGAAAGCTTTAATGTTCTCATTTTTTTTAGTATAAGTACAAATAAGGAATATCTGCTACAAGGCCTGCCTTTAAAAACTGCCAAATATCTCAACTTGACAAATTTGGATATAGTGCGTTTTGTCATGCAACCCTTCAAATATTTCTTCACAAAATAACCTATAACCGTTGCTAACCGCCAGCAAAACATGACAGTTCTTTACAAAACGCGCTATGAGCCACGGCCTCTTTTTGACAAAACGCTCTATATCCGTTCAGCCAATCAGATCGCCCGAAAGTATTATATCCGGCCACACCTCCAGTCTTGTTGATAAGTGTAAACAAAGAGATTTATTTAGCACATTTGATTTATAATCTTAATAAAACGGAGCCATCCGTCAAAATTTATGATGGATAACTTTGATGACAGTTTGGAAGAAGTTAATTGGACAATTGGAGGGAGGAGAAAGTGGAAGGATAAGACTACACACAAAAAAGAAATAGTGAAGCGAGCACGTCATTCCAGTGGTGGCAAAATCCCAGCCATTGCCTACTCACACAATGACAATGCAGAGTGCAAAGGCTGCTTGGCAGCAAACCTGACACCCTCAGACCTTGCTCTAAATCAAGAGAAGTTTTATGATTCCTTGAACAAGGTGAGATTAGCTTTTTGATTGTTGAACATCATTATTATAGGTTGTTCACAAATTGCGTAACACCTAGGCTAGGAAAGAGGGCGGGAAGGCGACCAATACGATGTGACAAAAATGGGGAGGGGAGTAGGACATGCGCTACATAAAGTGTGACCGAGTCTATTTTAACTGCAGATAATTTTTCTGTTTACACAAATATGCAGTTAACTATTAAAGTCATATCAGGACCCCTCGCATTATTATTCATATTGATTGCTCAAGCCTTGTTAATAATATTATCATCCCTATCATTAATATCAATAGCCTATTATTATATTTAGTAAATTAATATCAGTGGTGAAAATAATTGATTAATAGTCAGGTGTAGTACCTTTAGATATTATGGTTAGCATTGTGTTATTATTGTCTATAAACTTATAATCTTCACACTTTACTTTACATAATTATTCCAATCCAGTGAATTTTAAATAGTATTGAGACAACTTTAATTTAATAGTTTTTTGGCTAGGTTACGGATATAGTGCGTTTTGTGAAATAGCCTTTCGCTGGATATAATGTGTTTTGTCAAAACAGTCAATATAAAAATTGGTCCAGTAAATATGATATCAAACATTGATTTTGTGATTTGTGTTTTTAAGAAAGCTTAGTTTAATGTTCTCATTTTTTTAGTTTAAGTACAAAAAAGGAATATCTGCTACAAGGCCTGCCTTTAAAAAATGCCAAATATCTCAACTTGACAAATTTGGATATAGTGCGTTTTGTCATTCAACCCTTTATATGGAAAAACTCCTTTTTTCGTCATTGCTTTCAGTGTCACTGAAGTTATTGTTTTGTTATGAACAGTCTCTCTCTCTCTCTCTCTCTCTCTCTCTCTCTCTCTCTCTCTCTCTCTCTCTCTCTCTCTCTCTCTCTCTCTCTCTTTCTCTTTCTCTCTCTCTCTCTCTCTGCGTGTGTGTTTGTGGCTTGATGTTGCCCTCCCTTGGGCTGGTCTGAGTTTTATACTGAATTGTTTCCCTTTGATAGTGATATTCCCCCCGTTGGGGTGCCGGGGGTTTCAGTATAAATTAAAATAGTATCCCCACTTTCTGGAAATTTAGTGCTTTAAATTCCCATTGTCGCGGATTTTCTCATTTGCTCTTTCTCATTCCTGCTCTGTTCTATCAATCTGAGTGCTATACTTTCGTCTTCTTCACTAGACCAGTCTCATACCTTTTTTCTTGAAAACTCTTCCGGGACAAGACTCCTTATTTGTGTATGAGGTCTGTTGGATCAGCTTGGGAATATTGGACGCTTTCTGCCAGGTGGCCACTAGGGCTTCCTATGATGTTATTATTTAGCAATGTAGGCATTTTATATGTATGTTTTGTTGATAATTTATAATGATGTTTGTATTCTATTTTGTTTTTGTAAACGGGGGTTCGATAAGTTGGGGTGAAGCCTCAGCCGTCCCCTGCGTGGGATGTCTTTTTTTGTAAAGTGACTGGCTGGTGGAGAGCTTTCGGTTTTACCACTAGGGTTGTTTCAGCAGATCTTTTATGCGGATCAGGGGTTGTCCGGTCCTGATTTGGCTCGGAAGAGTCCGCTGGACCTAAAGCAATAATAATGTAATGATAGTGATATTTTACTTTTTAAATAACTGGTTCACTGTATTTTACTTATATCGTTTTCATATGTTGTTGTGCAATAATTACTGTATTTTTGATGTTGTATTTTAGTGAATTTATTGACAACGAAGTTTGAAGTTTGATTTGTATGAATAAGTGCCGAAGAAGGACATTGTCATAGTGCAAGGCATAGTGCAAGGCGACTGGAATGCAAAAGTTGGCCAAGCAACAGTGTTTCCCACAGCTTTTATATTGATGTTTGTATTCTATTTTGTTTTTGTAAACGGTGGTTCGATAAATTAGAGTATAGCCTCAGTGTCCCCTGCGTGGGATGTCTTTATAGTAAAGTGACCGGCTGGTGGAGTGCGTTCAGTGTTACCACTAGGGTTGTTTCTGCAGATCTCTTATGCGGATCAGGGGTGAGTCCTCTTTCAGCGAAGCTGTTGTCTTGATTTTTTGGTCCTGATTTGGCTCAGAACAGTCCGCTGGACCTAAAGCAATAGCCAGGTAATGTAATTTGTAAACGGGAATTCAATAAATTAGAGTATAGCCTCAGTGTCCTCTGAGTGGGATGTCTTTATTGTAAAGTGACTGGCTGGTGGAGTGCCTTCAGTGTTACCACTAGGGTTATTTCAGCAGTTCTTTTGTACAGATCAGGAGTGAGTCCTCTTTTCAATCATTTTGTGATTTTGTGGTCCTGATTCGGCTCTTTGCAGTCCTCTGGACCCTATAAGCAATGAATAACTAACTCACTAACTAAAACAAAATAGTGTTTCCATTTCATCACGTGGTGGGTTGTAGTTTGTAGTTTTATTGTTATTACTATTACTAGTGATGCTACAATGCTGCAAGTAATTATGGATCTTTTTGATTTGATTCCTAGGAAAAGGGTGCAGTCAACATCCAAGTATATTGTGAAAACATTGTTTGAAGAAGGAGTTGACAGCGATGTCACGATTCATGCTCTGGGAAGGAATTGGCCTTTGCACAAACTATATTTATCACAGGTTAGTAATAGTATGAAAAGTAAAAATAAATTGTAATGACCTTTGCAGTACAGCCAACGTTGGCTCCGGCAATGCAATTAATCAAGATGAATCTAATTGGTAACAAGTCAACAGTATGAACATTTTAGGAGATAAACAACATGCAGATCTAGAAGATGAACAAAACAAACAATAAGCAACAACTACACACACTAACACACGCAACACTCATTCATACATTTAGAGAAAAACCAAAAAAAAACGTGTGTTTGATACTGTGAAGAATACTTGTCTGAGTGATAATCATAATACATTATGCATTGCGTGAGCTTGGAACAGTTATTTCCTATACATATAATAGTGGATTACATGGGGGTGTTTATTGTTTTAAATTCTTCTTTTGTGTGGTGTTTACTGAATTTGATAATTTACTGTCAACTGTCATACATGTGTGAGCGTGAATAAATTTGCAAAGTGTGTATTGATTGATGTCCGGTAACTTTCTAGAACAGTCATAATGCAATGAGATAACGGCAGTAATAGCTCTTCGGATGTGGTCCTGGAATCAAACTCTGACCGTTTGACAAGGCTATCAGTGCAGTCCTCCACAACAGCGCCATTGTGAACTGGTTCAGAACAACAATCAGCATGTATCAAAAATGCCTACTCTCTCCAACACTTTCCAACATCTTCCTAGAGCGCATCATGTTAGATACCATTGCAGATCACCAAGGCACAGTTAAGAGTAATCTCCAACATCCGTTTTGCTGATGACATTGATGGGTTGGCTGGAAAGGAACAAGAACTTGATACAGAGGCTTGACACAACCTCCAAAGCTTTTGGATTGGAAATAAGTGCAGAGAAGACCAAAATGATGACCAACAACACCAAAGGCATCAACATGAACATCAAAGTCCCTCAACACGTTGCATAGCTTTAAATATTTAAGAGCCATTGTATCAGACAATGGGTCATAAAAGGAAGTCCTCTCCAGTATTGCACAAACAACTGCTGCTATTTATGTGTGTGTGTGTGTGTGTGTACATGTGTGTCAGAGTTATTTGTATGTGTGCATGTATATATATATAATTTTTAAAAAATTGCTTCAATACTGTTAACATTTGTGGTGAACGTTTGTGGTGATAATGATATTCATTACAATTAGATTCTAATACATGTGGGATGTCATTATACATGCAGTTCTTCCAGATGGAATATTGTTGAGAGGGATAGCCTCATTTAATACTGAAATTTAAAAGGCGCCACATAGTTTGCACCATAGATTAAACTTTAGAGTAACATGTACACTATAAACATTACTTTGGTGAACTACTGAAATAAATATGTCTGCTTTGCATTGCTGCTTGCAAATTTTGAATATATTACGTAAGTGTACTCTTGTATATTGGATACATAAAATCCATTATGCAGTGCAGGGAAAGGTTAGTTACGTTTTGGAGGTTACAAAAATCTGTATTTAAATAATCACTGAGAAGTGGGAAGAGTTCATCAATATTAGCCTGGACTGCATGTTTACATTGAATGCATATGTTTATGTATGCGCATATGTTATTATTATTATTATTATTATTTATTATTATTATTATTATTGTTGTTGTTGTTGTATGCTGTACCCCCGTTGGAGTGCCAGGGGTTTCAGTATAAATAGTATCCCCACTTTCTGGAAATTTAGTGCTTTAAATTCCCACTGTCGCTGTCTTTCTCATTTGCTCTTTCTCATTCCTGCTCTTTTCTATCAATCTGCTATACTATCGTCTTCTTCGCTAGACCAGTCTCCTACCTTTTTTCTTGAAAACTCTTCCGGGACAAGACTCCTTGTTTGTGTATGAGGTCTGTTGGATCAGCTTGGGAATATAGGACGCTTTTTGCCAGGTGGTCACTAGGGCAGAAAGCAGAAATAATAGATGTTATTATTTAGCATTGTAGGCATTTTATATACATGTATGTGTTTTGTTGATAATTTGATAATTTAATAAATTATTTATAATGATGTTTGTATTCTATTTTGTTTTTGTAAACGGGGGTTCGATAAGTTGGGGTGAAGCCTCAGCCGTCCCCTGCGTGGGATGTCTTTATTGTAAAGTGACTGGCTGGTGGAGAGCTTTCGGTTTTACCACCAGGGTTGTTTCAGCAGATCTTTTATGCGGATCGGGGGTTGTCCGGTCCTGATTTGGCTCGGAAGAGTCCGCTGGACCTAAAGCAATAATAATGTAATGTAATGTATGCTGTAATGCACACATAATTATTTCTTCGATTTACAGCTTTTGTCAAATACTTCATGGGTAACACTGGAATCATCAATATAATCAAAAGTTATTTTCATGGAAACCAGAAGGAAGCTTTTTAAACACATGAATGAGAATCTGAAGCTTCATACATTTTTTGTTGTTGTAAATCATCACTTGTGAAAAATGCAAAATACAACAAAATGAGTTCTGTTATATAATTTATAAACAGAATAAATTAATTGAGAAGTAAATTGCTAGTCAAGATTAAATTAGTCAAATAAAGCATAATTGTAACATTTCTTACCACAAAGGCCAAAAGCAATAGCTTTCATGTCTGAGTTCAGTTTGATTTAAAAAAAAAAAAGAAATGCCTGCACCTAAATCAGTAAATGTTTTGAAGATAGCAGATGTAGTTTATTTTTTGTACATGCATGGATATTGCAAAGCTTATCAGCGTCATGATTCTAAATACAACAAGATGACAAGTCATTCAAATGTGTTTTAATAAAAATAAATGGGTGTCCTATGTGGAAACAAAAGAGAATAATATGCAGGAGTTGTTCAGCTGTCTTCCTTGACCCACATCTGCTCTCCATCAAACTGGTGTTAGTTTGTGTATAAGGTTTGAGATCCCCTGACCAAATCCAATCGCCAGTTTTTTTCTGTTCCTGTTTCTTCCTGACTGGAACATATTTTCCTGCCATTCTGATGCCAAAGGATGGAAAGTTATGATTAAGTAAATTGCATTATGCAGTGCTCCTTATCATGACTTGCGAGTTGACGTCACACATTAAATGTCATTTTGGCATTCTGTTACAGTTCTTCAGGTCAAGGCTTGAGAGTTGATTATAATAACTTGTTTTGTTTTTTTTAAAGCAAAATAGTTTGATATATGATCAGGCTGAACATGAGTGTAACGTGTATCAATGACCTGTTTTGATTTGGGGAGGGGGGGGGGGGGGCAACTGTATTCTTGTAATATTGATAGGTGCAGTAGGATAAAAAAAAAATTTACGTCATATAGACATATATATCTACACGCACACACATACAAAGGAAGAAGGCTTCAAATCTCTCCTTGTAACTTCGCTAAGAACTTGTAAATATGTAACTGTTCTGATATAGCCAAGCCAAACTCGGGCCAAACAGGAACAGATTAGATCTGTAAATGTTTTGACATAAAATAAAACTCAAAGTAGGTCATGTTTTCATGCAGAGATTTATTGACATTATCATTGATGTAGCATGAACTTGATAGAATGTGGAATCTTAATTACTGTTACACATTAGGATTAACTTCGCAAATGCCATGCAACATTATGGCCATTCTCTTGCCAAGAGTCTGGAGGAGAGGCTGTTCCAGGTGCAAATACTGACAGACGAGTCCAGCCTTGCATCCACATGAGTTATATGTTCTGCAGGATTCTCCTACACCAGCCCTGGCAACGCATTGTGCTGTAGACAGAAACCACAATAGAAATTGTACACTTTACTGTATAAGCCAAAATGGTAGCATTTGAAAAAAAAAACACTCTAATATTACTATTATGAGGATAAGAACATTAACCAACATTGATAGCAGGAAGATTAGTGTTAGTAACACTTTAAAAAACAGAGCAAATCTAAGAAGTAGTTGACTAAAAAAACGATGAAGGAAAGCTATCTTTGTAGGGTAAAGTTTGTTGTTTGAAAAGTCAACGTCGGTTATTTTGGTAAAAGATATTTGCGCATTTTGTTCTCATTTTGTTGATATGCTAAACAAGACCCATCCAGTTGATCTGCGCATCCGCTTTAAAAAACAAACAAATGGGGCAAATATTTTCCATGTAACAACAGTGCTAAAGGGAAAAAGAAATGGTGGACTTCTAGCATTGAAAATTTACATTAATGTTCATTTTGACAAAAACAAGACAAAACGACACAATGCAAATTTTCTATTCTCTCTTCATCATGCAGACAAAACACAAGAGACAACAAAACAGTACTTAATTGAAATATAGATGATGTGTGTGTGGGTGATAGGGGATGGAGAAAGAGATTCTCTGTTCTGTATTTTGATGTGATTTCACACATTCATTAGTTTATTAGAGAATGTAACCTATCTTGAATGAGTTGTGGCAAAAGGCTAATCACATTATGGTGTTAGAAACCAAAAAAGTGTATAATCTCACCTGACAGCAAAGGATTGATGAGTCCATCAACTACCTGGCGTTTTTTGCTCACCATCATGAGGTTATGATGCAGACAGCATTCATCGGCATTGCAGTCACTGTCCGTCACACAGCTTGCAGCAGCATAGCCCTGAAATTCAGCAAGTAGCCCATAATCTTAAGGACACCAGTCTCAGTGCAGATTTAAATTTACTGCCCAGAAATACAACTGCCAGAAGTCAGTCGATAATATTTATGAATGAGTTACAACAGTTGTATTCCCAAGCAAAGAAATTGATTTAACAAACCATAAAATTCAGCCAAAGCACTTACATAAATGTTAGTGTACACTATAAAACTACAGAACGTTATTTCTCCAATCCATTAATTTTAGTTAGCGCAAACCATAATTTTACTATTAATAGTACTTTTATTATTTGTTTCAGTTCTTAACCATGGGTTATAACTTTTGTTAAAATAATATGAGCAACAAGAATTTTGAAGTTAATTAAATTTAATTTAAAATAAATCGAAATGAAATTTGTTTATGGCTACCTAAATCTGAACCTTTATGATACATGTGTAAAGGTATTTGTTCAACACTTTGTTAGCATATTCCAGCAAAATGAGTCAAGTTCTGTTTTAGCTACTTTGAGTTCATTAGTAAATAACATAAATATTAATACATTTATATGAAAGTATATTTTTAGACAATAAATTTGAGTCAAACAAGTAATCAGAATTATGTAATAATGTATGCACAAATGATCTTGTTAAAAATAATTCTTACCACAAAGGCCAAAGTCAGAAGAGCAGCAACTTTCATGTCTGCCTTTACTTAGGTGCTGTTTCAACAAATGACAGAACTTAAGATAGCAGTTGTACTTGTTTCTTTATATTCCGGTGCGCATGTTTCAAGGTTAAGGCTTATCAGTCACAATTCAAAATTAGAACAAGATGATTAGCCATTCGGACACGTTCCATTCATCATAAGGATGCATAGAACTGTGCAAATTAAATCTTGACTAAAATTTATAAATCCACCTTAAGCACTTTATGGTACATGGAGGAATAATTAGGTATTGTGGACAAAATTTAAGTAAAATAAATGATAAATGGTGTGTACAATATAATAGAAGTTATTTCCAGAAATTCTTTAGCCATCTTTCTTGACCACAATTGCTTTGTCAAAACCTACTTGGTTGTTTTTGAAGAGCCATTGCATTGACCAAGTAAAATCACCAGTCCTTTCCTTAAGCTTGATGGCTAGAATGTCCTGCTGTTTTTGATGACAGCATCATCAGTACCATGAGTTAAATCTGCAATTAAGAAAATTTATGTCATCCAATGCTCACTTTTGTGGCTTGAGAGATGCCATCATTCAATGCATCTGTTTTTGTATTTTCAGATAATATCTATAGATACTTTACAATAATTCAATTGTCGAGAATCAGAATGAGCAAAATGTCATTCTGTCTGTCTTACGATGCATTGCCTACCATTTCTCAAGAACCACTAATCAGATTTTGACAAATTTTCATTGGAACATTACCAGCCTTATGCCATCATACTTGTTCTTTCACAAAGATTAGGGTCAGTATTTTTGTATGTGCATGAAGATGGTTCAGATTGTAGCCCATCATTCCATGTACTTGCTGTGGGGGTGCCAGTGTTTATGTATAAATAGTATCCCCCCCTTTCTGGAAATTTAGTGTTTTAAATTCCCACTGTCACTGTCTTTCTGTTTTGTTCTTTCTCATTCCTATTCTGTTCTATTAATATTAATCTACTACATGTATGTATTTTCTTCGCTAGACCACTCACCTACCTATTTTTTTGAAAACTCTCCCACATCTCCTCATTTGTGTATGGGGTCTGCTGGTCAGCTTGGGAATATTGGATACTTTCTGCCAAATGGTCAATAGGGCTTTCTCAGTTTCTGTGATATTATTATTCAGCAATGTAGGCATTTTACATGTATGTGTTTCGTTACTATTTTATAATGATGTTTATACTCTATTTTGTTTTTGTAAATGGGAGTTCGATAAATTAGAGTAAAGCCTCAGCGTCCCCGGCATGGCATGGGACGCCTTTATTGTAAAGTTGCCGGCTGGTGGATTGCCTTCAATGTTATCGTTAAGAGTAGTTTCAGCAGATCTATTATACAGATCAGGGATGAGTCCTCTTTCAACCTAGTTATGGTCCTGATTTTGTTGTCCTGATTTGGCTCTTTGCAGTCCGCTGGACCCTATAAACAATGAATAGCTAGCTAACCATCATTCGATGTTTTCATGTTGCTTAGGATAAAGCTTAGTCACAGCATCGCCATGAACTAGAACTTTTGAAAATGATGACTTTTAGCTATATGTGTGACTTTCTGGAAATATATTTAAATGGCTTGCCATCTTGTTTTTTCTGTTGCATTACTACACTTACGTGCTTGAAAGTTGACAATCAAAAAAGCAAAATAATGTTGTTTTTATGCAGGTTCACATGCATCAGATTATGTGGAATTTGTAGAGTTAAACCCATGTTGATTTTGTTGGAAACTGTATTTTCGCATATATAGGCAAGCACGCGCAAATGCAGTGGTCACAGAAGGACACAAAATAATGTGTGTGAATTTTGTGTGAAGGCTTTTAATTTTGAGAAGAACTTAGAAACAAGAACTCTGCTGATTATATAGGCAAGATAGTCCAATGTATAGAACAATTGCTATTAGAAAACAAAGTGAAATAGGCCAGTAGGTGCATGTGAAAACAAAATTTAAAAAGCAAAATGACAACTACAAACCGCAACAATATGATGATGTTTTTCACTCAGTGATTTATTTCGAACAAGCTGTAGTTAGTGGTAACACATATTTGATAGATGTAAGACCATAACAACTTAATAGTGATTATACAATAGGATCGGCTTGGCATTCGCCGGGCATCATCATGGATATTCTCTTGGTCAGGGTCTGGAGAAGAGGCTGAGTGAAATGCATGTAATGACAGGTCAGTCCTGTCTGGCATCCACAGGAGTTAAACGTGCTGCAGCTTTCACCTTCGCCTGCGCGGGGGATGCATTTGGCTGTTGGACAAGAGATCACAACATTGCAATAAATTTTTTGTACGTTTCCAATAAATTTAATTACCTTTAATTTCTGCCATATTTGTTCCTGAAAACAGTACTGCTGTAAGTCAGTACATATGTAATTGTGAGTTACACATTTTCAGCAATACTAATTCTGAGCAGTGATATGTCGGGGTATACTTTTTTAAAACCCAAACTGATTTTTGTTTTCACCGGACGTCTACAAAACTTTCCCAATTGCTCACTTTGCTTTGAAACTGTGTGTATTCATCAAAAAATTTATAAGTATCAGGGTTTCAAGGTTGTTTGTTTATTGTTTGTGACAATTAGTTTACTTAGGAAATTGCATTGTTGTCACAAGAATACATAGTAGACAATCATTGCTCAAACTGATGACTAAGCTTGATTTTGAGTCATCCCTTCTTTGTTGTGTAAGCTAACCACAGGGCTTACTATAAATACTTTCCTTGCAGTGCTAGTGCTATTTTTAGAATCAACATTGATGTTATTAAAAGGTACATAAACAAATGAGTTTATCGATTTATATTTGTGAAAATAACTTACTTTGACTGAGGTTATGTTTTCTGGCTTATTTGTGTGTATTGGGGCATCACTCACTGTTGGTTTGAAAAGGATCAGTGGTGCTGAAGTGTGTGATCTTGGGGCCCTTTGTTATTTATTTATTTATTTAATCGTTCTTATTTAGCGCTTTTCCAGCTCAAGAGCTGCTCAAGGCGCTGGCCGATACAGGATCTAACTCAAGCCGCCTGAGACGCCCATTGTTACCATGATGATTAATTATAGAAGAAGTATAGGAAGACAAAGGAAGAGAAGTAGTAGAAGAACAGAAGACCCAAGAAGTCGAAGAAGAAATCGTATCTGTACAACTGGAGGTATTGGTAAGCTTTAGCTGTTGTTTGGAAATTCAATGTGGGTTGTTTGGCAAAAGGTCCTGATTACTGTATCACATTAATTGCGCAGTTTAATGAAAATTTTGTTATAGTCATGGATTAAAAGGTAGTTGTATTCCTGGAGTGAAATATCTTTTGATGAGGAAATTACATAATAGCCTGAAATGGCAGTTATAGTTCCAGGCTTCAAGGTAATCACCTAAAGGATTGAAAAGTGGGGAGATCAGTCCATTAAGTTGACCAGCTGAAACCTGGAGCAACTGGCGTTTTCTGCTAGCGATCATGATGTCCTGGCGCAGGCAGCACTCGTCTGCAGGGCAATCAAGATTTGTCACACAGCATGCGGCATAGCCCTGAAATTCAACCACTGCAGACATTAACAGAAGTGTTGTGGCAAACTATAGAATACAGAACATGATGTGCTTTATATAATATACCCTTTTGTTTGCTCTGCCCACATCTACATATCTAACTTTGCTTTGGTAATGCAAAGTCTACAAACTGTGTTATGCTAATTCTAAAATGCTTTGGCAGTAGAACATTCATGCACTGTCCAGCTGAACAATAAAATTGTCCTGGTAGTTTTGAACTGATTTTAGAGAAATATTGCCCCCGTTGGGGTGCTGGGGTTTTGTTTATAAATAATATTCCCACTTTGTGGACATTTAGTGCTTTAAATTACCACTGTTTCTGTCATTCTCATTTGTTCTTTCTCGTTCCTAATCTGTTCTATCAATCTACTATCTTCTTCGCTAGACCGGTCACCTATCCTTTTTCTTTAAAGCTCTCCCGAAGCTCCTCATTTGTGTTTGGGGTCTGTTGGGTCAGCTTGGGGAGTTTTGACGCTTTCTGCCAAGTGATCACTAGGGCTTTCTATGCTATTATTATTTAGCAACGTAGGCATTTTATAGTATGTGTTTTGTTAATATTTTATAATGATGTTTATATTCTATTTTGTTTTTGTAAACCGGGGTTCAATAAATTAAAGTACAGCCTCAGCATACCCCTGCATGGGATGCCTTTATTGTAAAGTGACCGGCTGGTGGAGTGCTTTCATTGTTACCATTAGGGTTGTTTCAGCAGATATTTTATACGGATCAGGGGTGAGCCCTCTTTCAACCAAGTTGTGATCATGATACCCCTATAAACAATGACTAACCAATCAGATAAATATTTGATTTGATGGATTATGTTGGACTTTTCGGAATTAAACAGTATTGGCTATAACCTCGGCACATGCAATCTGTGATTTTATAGTTTAATGAAATAAACATAACAGGTGCAGCACTGGATCCATGGATATAATGGTACAGTGATGTGCTTCAGGTGCTTGCTCATTTCTTATTTGTTCTTTCACTGTTCCAGCCTTGAAACACAGGAATTTAAGAATTATATGATCATTGCTTTGCATGACATGAAGTTAAAGTAGTTAGTTTTGCATTAGCAGCTTGTGAGTATTATCAGATATTGAGTAAACTAATTAGAAAATACATAAATATTTCAATCAAGCAATCAATCAATATGTGTGGTGTCAATATTCTTACCATGAGGGCCAAAATCACAACAGCTTTCATGTCTGCGTTTTGTTGGATCCTGTTTCAACAAATAATAACACTTCAATGTTTGAAGATAGCAGATGTTGTGTTTGATGCGCCTTAGCAGGCTTATCAGCGTCACGATTCCAAACTACATAAGACTTGTTTTTATCAGTCTCCACTCCTACTTTTGACACAGTTTCACTAAGATTCCTAAGGTTAGGAATGATCTGGTTTAAGACATTATTTTATGTACTTGTTTAAACTTGGTCTAGTTCTTGCATAGATGCTCAGTAGAATACTAGAATTTATATTGTAATGCACAATAAAAGGTATAGCCCATAAATCCCTGCTCTCCCTCCCTCCCCCTCCTCCCTCCCCTCCCTCCCCTCCCCCCACCTCTCCCTATCTCCCATCTCCTTCCATCCTCCTCGCCTCCTCCAAATTAAATTTAACTAAAAGCAGATTTGCTACAAACTTGATATTTTCATACTACATAATCTGTTCATTTTTATTACATTCGCTGCTTCAACAAGAAAAGTATTTGTGATTTATCAGCATGATTGTTTTTGTAGCTGCCTTACTGAACAGAACGTACATGCAAATCATGGTACTGAATGTTATTGTTACATTGTGTGTGCAGTGCAAGTACTTTGACAGCATGTTCAGTGGCTGCTGGGCAGAGTCTGATCAGTCGACAATCAACATTGAAGTCACAGATGAGAACATTGATATAGATGGTTTGACTATTTCTTATTTTCTCGTCTTTTTGAGCATACATTATTGTATTCATTTTTGAGGGATGGGTAGAAGAATTTTTATTTTTTAGGATGAAATGGAGATTAAAAAAAAAGAGTTATGAGATTTAAAATAATGAATTTTATAATGCTTAGTTTAGGACTAATATATATTATTGCATCTTTAATCAGGCATTACAGGTGTGGAGCAGCGATGTACACACACTATCCTCTTGAACACTGTCTCAGCTTGCAGCATGAATATTGAACACGGCCTCCTAGAATAATGCTGCTGTACCTATAACACGTTATAGTCCGACAAGGCAGTATTATTTATGGGCAGCAGTCTGTTCACTGGGCAGTGAGACAGTTCATTAATCCACATGTATTTAGCCTTTTAGCAATTTAAATTAAGTTCATAAAATGCTTTTAAACAAAAAAATGTTACCGGTGAATGTGTGGATGTTTTGTTATTGATGCAAGATCCAATGAACCTTTTTCACTCTGCTTTGCAGCACTGAAGATTGCGTTCAAGTCTCTTTACACAGACAACATTTTTGTGAAGCCTGTCCAGTCGGTTGCTGTACTTGCTGCTGCCACCCTCTTACAACTGGTATACACTGTTGACATTGTTTGGACTATTATCATTAGCTCTTTGAAATGTTTAAAAATGTATGCAGGCATATTTTAGTCCCCTTGTGAAGCCAGGCACATGAAGTAGAGTGGTTCATTTTTTTACTTTTTGAGCAATGAGAAGTCAATCCTGTTTCCATGAACAGTTTCTTGAGGGAACAAAATCGTTATGTCTGAGTTTTGTGGCAGATTTGTTGGTTTAAGTTTTGCATTGTAGTATGATGGGTTTTGTTTGGTTTGGTTTGGGTTTTGTTAATTTTATGAATGACAAAATTAATGCTCTAAACCAGTTAGCGTATGCGTGTCATCGGTGTGTTACAGTGATACTAATTCGTTGCAGGATCCATTGATAGACCATTGCAAGACTGTGATGAAAGGCAGCATCTCGTAAGTGTTCTGTTGTCCTTGTTCCTGTTTGTTCACAACATTTTAGTCTCCCTTTATTCTGTTTTCCCTTAGCTTATGGGGGTTCGCTTTGTTTTTCGGAAGTAAGAAAATAAATTGAATTTGTTTATTTACTTATTTATACAATTATCTTACTTATTTAAACAATTATCTAAAGGCCTTAAAGATTTGATGACTCAGAAATGCTAAAGTATTTGTTCTCTTATCAGACATGGGACTGATCCGTATTTATACTGATTTCCGTATTTTTTAAAAGTCAATGAGTCATTTCTGAGATCGACCCAAATCCGAAGAGAAAATTGGGGGGGGGGGGGGGGGGGGGGGGTAGGGTGAGCTTTGGCGCCTTTGCAAGTACGGTTGTCGGATCGTTCTGTCATGTTTCACGAAGTACTGCGACGTCATTTATCCAAACTTTGCGTGCGTTTTGATTGGTCACGGCTTCAAAAAGTACTTCAAAAACTTTAACTTTTGTTTTGTACTGTAGCCGTTTCAGTGAACAGCCTAGAAAGTTAATCGTCCTGCTCAGATTGCATCAGATTGCACCATTTGGCTTCCCCTTTTTTTAAAAATTTTCTTGGCGCTTCGCGCTGTCGGCTCGGCGCAAAGCGCTTTCAGTTTCAGTATTTTTCACAATTACCTTGTCCCATGTCTGCTTATATCTCCGCCTAGAAAGAACAGCATTAATTTCTTAGCTTTCACATACGGAAAAAGAAACTTGTCACATTTGCTGGTGCAAAAATAAGCCTGAAAAATTAAATGTTCACAATTACATTTTGAGTTTTGCAAATCTGTGTTTATGTCTCTATTGATAACGTTCTGCTTGCAGGAGCAAAACTGTCTGCTCATTCTTCTCTGCCAGTGAGCGCTATGGGCTGATGGACATCAAACATTGTTGCATGATGTGGCTCTATCACTGTCTTATGGCACCCAGTAACGCTCCCATGCTATCTGATGTATCGTAAGTATTAAAATTTTCTAGCCATCATTTGCTGGATTCTCTGGGCACTCAACATGTAACCTAGCCTGGGTCTCACATTAGCATGAGTCTGTAGCGTGTCTAGACTATATCTACTTAGTAAACAGTTGGGTGATATGTTTGTCAGGAAGGCCTCAAAAATATGGGCCTTCCACAAATGCTTAAGAGTTTGCCAGTGCAAATTATAGTATAAGCTCGCCTTACTTGCCAACCATGTAGTTTAATGCAGAATATTACTGAAGTTATGATTTAACGATGCATAGTAAGGCAGCAATCATTTTTGCTGATCAGCAACAAGGTCTAGGTGTTTTGGTTTGCAGTTTGTCGTATACCATGCAAAGAGTTTATTCAGCTAGTGGCTGAATTACACTTTCCGTTGCATTTGTTTGGATCAAAGGTGAACAACGATTTTAGCCTGTAAGGAGTCCATAGATAAATGAGCATTTTATTTCCCTTCAATACTCTTCCACAACACTGAACGCAGCGTTCATCGTTGATCATCCCATTTCAAATCCATTGAAAGGTTTTTAAAGCTCAGAAATTGATGTGTGTTTGTGGAGCGGTTATAGTGTAGTATATGCACTGTTGGCCTGCAGTGGTGATTGATGGTTTGGGATGATTCTTTTGTATGTTGCGCAGAGAGGACCTTCTTGAACGTTTGCTGGACAGTCATATGCTTTGGACACTGCAGGTGGAAGTTGATGTCTACACATTGCTGAAGAAGGTATGAATGAAGAAAGCTATAATTTGATACAGAGAAGGTTGGATAGATTCAAGCAGCTGTGGGCCTGGGATCAATTTTGATAATGTTAGATCTTTGAATAATAATATATCTGATCTTTTTGTAAGAACGGAGAACTGGGCTTGATTATATGCCATATTTAACAATAGGAGCAGATATGTTTGTCTTGTAGTCTGCGAAATAGAAAGACCTTTTGGATAGTGAATGTTGACATTTATTTCAGTGCAAATGAGTGCTTTTAAAGGGTGACTTTGTTTGTTTTTTTACATTTTAAATCTCCCAATATTCCAAAATATCTTTGTGTAAGTCACTTGACCAGGAAACTGTTTTAGTGTAAAGTAGTTGATGGTAGTATCCTTGATTGAAAACATTTCTTTTGTTTCCATTGATTGGTTGGTTCCTCTGCATAATTATGAAGGGTTAAACAAAGAAGAAGAATTCTTAAAATTTGTGATAAGAATTCTTAAAATTTGTGATGATCTCAATCTGTTTCAGTGGGTGTTCACTCAGCTGCATCCCACATGGACTGGCACTGGAGAACAACTGCACAAAGACTGCATGGACTTTTTTAGAAGCAAGGCACAGAGTAAGAACTTTGTTCATTTATTTAATCTGCAGTTGTATTCTAATTATTATTATTATGTGAACATTCAAGATTTCCATTTCTATTTCAATAACAGACTTCATATTTCCCATTGTGCAGATATTTTGTATGTCTTAAAAACTGCAATTTTAACCCTGAGAAAGGCAGTGGGGACATTCTTGATGTGTAGGTTTCTTCAATGGGATCGAAAAGTTAAACAGATTACTATTATTATAACATGTTATTATTTGTTTTTGCTGTCATATTTATTCTCCTTTTTTGGACTGCAGGCAACAACTGCTGTTTTGTGGAGACTGATGAAGGTCGTTGGTTTGTGCACATGTTCGAGAAGGTGCGCTGGATGTATGTCATCAATGACATGTCTTCTATCCAGCTACTTAGGGATGATAAAATCATCCCCATGGGTTAGTAAGAAAGATTTTTTTCATCATGTATTTTTTCTTTTTCTTTTTTTTTTCTCCATTTTTTTTGTGTATGCGAGTTATCTCTGAGAGAATGAGAGATTTGTGCGATTACATTTAATTTGTATGTGAGTGTATGTGTGTTATTTTAGGTCCGGGGAATTCATTCAATGTTTGGGCAAATACATTTTGCAGGTTGGCTGGATCCATTTTTCAAGTCTTGTTGGCTCTATCATTTGCGGACTGAGCAGGGAACAGACATTGGGTTAGTAACAAAGTTTTCTTATTTCTTTTATATTTCTTAATATTTTGGTAATCGAATATTTTTCACGTTTATACAATTTATTTTTTAAGTCTTGGTCTTCAACAGGTTTGTTGTGGTGGAGAGGAGGGGTGATTTGGGGTGGGAGATTCAGATTCAGATTCAATATTTTATTACAAGAAGAAAATGATTTTAGCATTAATTTGCTAATCTTACAATCAGTCCTTCTTTCAATCACTCACACATTTACTTTAATCATTCATCCGCATTCATGCAAAGACAAACATTGATTTGAAATTAAAGGAATAAACAAGCTAACTTCGTAGCAAGGAAACTAACAATACTAAATATAACACATTTAACTGGAACCATTTAATTTAATAATGAGAGAGAGGCTTGACGGACTGAGTGGGAGGAGAGGGGAAGGGGGATGAAAGAGGAAAATCAATTGATGCATGATAGAATGTATGATTTTTGAAATTATTAAGAAATATGTTGTAAATCTTGTACTTGAAGCTGTTGAACGATGTGCATTTTTTTTAGTTCTAAAGAAAGAGTGTTCCATAACAGGGGGCCTTTAAAAGAGAAGCTAGATTTTAAAATGTCAATTCGTGGTTTTGGAAGTCGGTAGTTTTCAGAATGATATTGTGTAGGAAATGACATTAGTTGATCACGTAATTGAGATATATATATGAAGGGGGGTAATTCACGTCTGTCTTCTATATTAGCACTGTTATTCTGCAGTTGTCTACCTTCACTAATTTTGTTGAGATCCTATCAGACATTTTGTGATAAGAATAATTATTGAGTCCTAAACTTTTGTTTACTTTCCTTAGTTTTTGTTTTTTTTAAAGATGTCGAAGTTTGTTTGGGATGCATTTTGTTAACTTTTGCAATTGATTTTAGATTTGGAATTTAGAACAGTAGTCAGCTGAAGAAGTAAAACAGTTTTCTTATTGATAGTTTTATATATCTCTAGGTCTGATAGATTGTTTTATGTATCTCTAGGCCTATTGAGGTGAGTGAGGAAGAATTCTACAACCGTGCCATGCGCTGTGGTCGAATACTGGTGGCAGAACAAGAGGTAAGTCCACTTCATTGCCTCCTAAAATTTTTATTAACAATATTAATTGCTTCTTGTTTTTTTGTGAATGTTAGCATCTAGCACTTTACTGTTCGATGAGGCGTTCATCAATAATTATGAATTGTTTTTAGCACACCTTCAGTGTAAAGATCTGGTTTGTGCATTAGGTCACAAACTCTTGCCTTTAACTCCTGGAAATGAGTGTACAAGATTGAACTCAAAATGTGCAGCTGTAGTGTATTTGTACACACAGTGTCCAACTAAGCCACTAGGAACGACAGTAACGAGAAATCAGAGTTAAAACACAGTAATATTTTAGAATACAAATATGCAACTAATTTTTAAAAAAAAATCAATTTCTGTACAGTATCATTGGCGCTGGCTGGGTTACCAATATGGGCTGGACTTACTGTTCACTCTCCGCAACAAGTGAGTTTCATCACCTGTAAAGTTTAATTAGAATATTAACATTGACTAAGAATCCTTCTTTGATATCAATACTGGTAATGCTTACAAAGGCGGTGTTTTTTTACATAGCTCTAAGTTTGGCGAATATATTAAATTATTACGCGCTACATTCTCTGCAGTCTTTGTTCGTTGTGCTTTGTGGAAAACTAATGTAAAGCATTTTGAATTTTAGTGAACCGAGGTTTTCCCTTTACTCTAGCAGCTTTCTTTGTTGCATGGTATACCTATAAAAGCATCCGGATGTGTGAGCGCCAAAAATAGGTTCAGAATGTGAAAAACCAAGATGTGTAAATGTTTGGTGCTTCTAGATTGTAGCAAGTTAGGAGGTGAGGTTTCCAAAAAAGTAATCACAATATACATCTTAGTATTTATTTGTTGCTGTAAGGTTTTGGGTGTTGAGATTTCAGTGAGTAATAATTGCTGTTATTGTTGTTGCTGTATACTTTAGTTTTAGAAGTTAGCTTATGCCGAGCATAATCATGCAAGTCGCAGTGTTGAGTGCTACTTGCTGTGACAGAGTGATGACCGTGAAACGCAACAGCGGTACCGTTCAAAGTTTTGATGGGTCGTTGAGCCAGCAGCGGCGACGTCAGGTGATGCTGTGCGTGCGTGTGGCACAGATCAAGAAGAAGGACCTGTGGAACAGCAACAACGTCAAAAGCACAGGCATCATGACCCTCCCCCTGATCATTGAAGATGCGGTGAGTCTTGGACACTGCACTTGGACAAGACATATTTAATGGAGTGGGGAGATTGGACATGAAGTGGAACAATTTCAAAAACGAATAAGGCTTAGGAAATTGAGTGGCAGGATGGGAATGAAGTTAAAAAAAAAACAACCAAACACATTTAACAAAAATAACAACAATCACAGCAACAAAATAGTTGACAAGCCAATCAAATTTATTTGAAGACAATCCTAGCTGAAAATCAGCTTTTTCAGAAGTGTTAATGTTCATGGCGATGTTTTGACTCAAGTTTATCCTAACTAAGCAAATTGAAAACATGTAATGATGGTTCACTGCTTGAACTGTCTGCATGCTGTACATGGTAGTGTATGAGGATAAATATCTTGTATTAATTAAATGTTTAGAGAATATGGGCTGAAGACACACATGTAACATGTAGATATATTTTGCATACAAGTGATGACATCGTTGATATTTTGCATAGAAACCTTGAACATGAACACATTATGCATCTAGTGGGTTTTGCATTGCACTATACAAATTGCAGTGATCAATGTATAAATGGCTTGTGTCTTATGGTTTGTTTCTCATTGGTAGCACATTATTTAGGTTGACTATCATTTGCATGTTAACGTGTTGTAACAGGAAGAGGTGCTGATGATGCTGCCACCAACAGTCAAGTTTCCACTGCAGATTACAATGCACCTGCTCTATGTCAACCCCACAGCAGACATCCCCATGGCCAGGCTGTCTGTGCCTCCACCTCCTGTAACGGTGGTACCTGCCCCTAGCCCTAGCGCTTCATCAGCCAGCATCGGGGCTGGGAATAGGGACCAAGAGAGCGAATCCTACAAGCGCAGCCAGGGAAAGCCACCCCAGCAATCTCAGCAAGGGGGTGGAGAACCAGCGCCATGTAGTTCTTTAGTACAGGACACGGACGCCTCCAAGGGCTTGGAATCTCAGCATGCGCACTTTACCAGCTACCGAGACCCTTGCCAAATAAGCTCTGCCACTTCAAGCTCCCCGTCAGGGATTGTAGCTTGCCAAACATCTGCAGAAAGACTGACAGCGGCATCAACATCCTACGCAAGGGATGATAACATGAACATTTCCCGGCCTGACCGACTCTCGTCACCCAGTGTGGCCTCCTCCAGAAGAGGAGAGAGACTGGTCATGAGGCTGAGTAGTCGAGTTTTGGCCGCATCGAGGTCGTCATCGGCCACAACCTCCTCCTCTTCCAGCAGTACAGTGACTAGCTTCTCTCCTTCGGAGGCTCACTCTTCATTACGGCTTCTGCCTTCTGACTTCTTGTCCACAGACCTCCCATCCCCATCCACTTCTGTCACTGTGGCTTCCATGCCTCCGTCCTTCTCCATGCCTTCTGCTTCATCTTCCACCACCAATGTGAATGAACCTTCCACCAGCTGTACCTCGTCCATATTCCAGCCATCCATTTCCCCTGCCCCTTCCCCCTTCCCTTTGGCAGATGGTTCATCTTGTACAGGTTCCGCTGATGTACAGGCAGACTCCAGGAGCACACGTTACAGACGAACACTAAGGGGACACTCAAACAACCAATGATACTCAAGGTCAAGGTTTGGGAGAAGTGATTTTGAGGCATTGTTAAGGAGAATGAGGAAGTGGCTGTGAAGAATGAAGAAATGGCAAATATGAATCCTTATTGTAAGAAACTGAGCGTTGCACATATATATTGTGAAATAGTTACAGCATTGAGTCTTTGAACACTTTTTGCTGAGAAGTAATGAGAGTTCAGTTGAAAGGTAATAAGAATTTGCCAACGAATTTACCGAGTCAGTATTTTAGGAGCAAGTCTAGACATACAAAAACAGAGCGTTACATAGATATTGTAAGTTATTTACTTCATTGGACCCTTAAAAAAATAATGTTGCTTATTGGGGCGAGGAGAGTTTGCCTTGGATTTTAATGCAAAGGATATTTTAGTTGCAAGTTTAGACCTATGAAACAGAGCTTTTCGTAGATATAAGTAACTACTTCGTTGGTTCAGAAGAAATTGTTGAGGTAATGTGAAGTTCAGTTTGAATGGATGGATATTCCCAATAAGTGTGAGCTTGATTGTAAAGAGTTTTTAAAAATTTTTATTTCATAGATATTGTAAAGTAGCTACCTCATTTGTTCTTGAAAATTGTTCTTTGTTGGGGTAATGAAAGTTTACCTTGGATGTTAAAGTGAGGATATCCCAAGGGCAAGTTCAGACATATAAAACAGTTGTTCCGAGACATTATAAAGTAATACCTTTTGGGTTTATTAATTATAGCTTTTAATTTTTCTCGTGAATTTTGTCTTGAATATATTACTGAGAGGATATTCCATGCACAAGTTTAGGCATATAAATTAGAACTTTTAAAAATTTTTCTCATGAATTTTGTCTTGGGTATATTACTGAGAGGATGTTCCAAGCGCAAGTTTAGGCATATAAAACAGAACATAAAAAAAAAAATAAATACTGCTTTAGTTTATAGAGAACTGTTTCTGATAGTGTAATGAGTTGTATGGATGTCATTATTGCGAGCTTTGACTGTTAAACGAGTGTTACTTATATATTGTAAAGTAGCTACCACATTTTTAATGAAAATTGTGTGCTCAAATTAGGGTATAAGTCATTTTTCACAGGGACAAGATTGCAGCAGAATTAAAACACTGCATTTGCTTGAGAATATTCACTAGAATAACATATTCAAAAGATAGAAAAATATAGGTAGTCCTTATGGTAGTAAAATTAAATAATAAAACTATTTGTTGTGCTAAGGGTGCACATGCGACTCCACTCCCAGACATGCAAAAAAGTGTAATAGATGATGTCAAATTCCAATTTTGCTTGCTCGGACAAACTTGTCTACAACGAGGCCTACTTCAGACTTAACTGTGCATCTCTGACTTCGGTTCTGAATTCGTTTTGGCTGTTCAGGATCTGAAATTACACCTTAGATCGATGAAAAGAGGGTACAAATAGTTACTTGTGCTGGGGATATAGGCAGTGAAACAAAAATAACAGCAAGTGAAAGTGAGATGTGAATTCATTGAAAGAATGAGAATGTATGACACCACAATGTCTGCTTTACGTGAAACGGTGTAAAACTGAATCATTTTCTTTTGATAGTCCATTAAAGAATGAAAGAAAGATGCTTACATGTGTATATAATTTGTACATGAAATTGAATAGGCCGAAGGTGTATAATTTGAACATGAAATTGAATAGGTCGAAGATCTAGATTTGTTCCTTACATTATTAGTCTATGAGGAGAGACTGTATACAAAAGGCGGTCAACAAGTACTCGAAAATGCAGACTTGCTTAAAGCAAAGCCAAAGGCTGTCATTGGAGTTTCTGTTTTGTTCTATCGGTGTAATTGAGGGGGATAATGTGACTGAGCTGCTCAACTGTGCTTGATGAACTGTAGTCAGAATGACGTTGATGTGATGTTAATGTTGGTCACTTGTAGCATGTTCAGTGCATGCTATAATAGCATGTGAGACTACTTATATGTCGATGCAGTTGATGTTTATGAACAAATATTGTTGGTTGTAATAATGAGAGTTTACTATGGATATGTTTGAAGAGGACGTGAACAAACCACATCTTTGGTTCATGAACACGGTATTTCTTATTGGGGTAAAGAGAGTTTGCCATGGATGTTTTTAAGGACATCATTCCAAGTATGATGTTGTGATCATATTGCCGTTGGGACCCAACAGTGTAAAACAGCTGAATCTAGACTTGTTAGTCATTTGTAATATTTAATAGTTGATATTATACATAATTTTATGTACGCATGGCAATTTCATACAATATATTACTCGCGTTTCCAAATCCATTTCAAGGAATTTATATAACCTTGATTTGAAAGTTGTTTTTACAATGATATTTTTTTTCATCTTAATGCTGTATGATTTTTTTTCTGTATTTAAAAATGAAGATTTATAATTTTCTGTGAATAAATCTTGCTTTGCATCATGCTGATTACAAATTGATGGTCAGATATTGTTGGTTTCCAGAAACACAAATGCATGCTCTCTCTAGTTTGGTCCAATTGTTTGTAGTCGACGTCACTCCTCCCTCCTTCCCCCTCCCCCCCCCCCTGCCTCTGTCTCTCTCTCTCTCTGTCTCTCTCTTTGTCTGTCTGTCTGTTGTATGCAATTTTTGATGTATGCTGAATAAAGTTGGAAAACTTTATATGACGATTCCTGTCTTGTTGCTGAGTGAACAGGCTGCGTGGATAAACGAATACGAGTTAAACTTATTAAGATTCAAGCATCGGAGCTAAATCGGCCATTGATAAATAAACAACGTGTAACATTTTGGGGGCCAAGTCGGGATCTACGCCATAGCCAAGGGTTCTATTGCGACAACAAGCGAGTCAACGTTACGAGAGGCAGTCATCGAGGGTAGCCGCCTACGAGTTGCGTCGGGAGGGACCAACATACTGGGACTACATCCTCGATAGATTCGGGTTGACTGCAAGGGCGTATAGTCGCCGAAGAGTTGCTTCGTGAGCAAACAACAGACCGGGACTACGTGGCTGCCCGCAAGACTACGTCGAGGGACAGTCTCGGAGTTATATCGCCAGTATTAGGGTGAAATTATATTGCCACGCGCGACTGAAGTGCGGACCGAAAAAAGTCGTGTCCTCTTCTTTATTTCCTATCGGTGATTATACTGACACAACTAGAGGTGAGGAATCGCGCGGACGAAAAAAGTCGTGCGTGCATGCAGCACTTCTTTTTAGCGTGCGGAAGGGCCCGCTCTCCTATTGAAGTGTTTCGTTCCCATCCGGTCTGTTTCCTGCCAAGATGGAGGACGAAAGATTGATTGTGGCGGTGCGCTGCAGAGAATTGATATATATAATATAACAAAGCGGACAAAAATCACTGCAATCGGGAACTTATTCAAAAAGCATGGGAAAACATTGCTAGGGAAATGGGAAACGAAGGTAAATTTCTCTCTCTCTTTCTCTCTCTCTCTCTCTCTCTCTCTCTCTCTCTCTCTCTCTCTCTCTCTCTCTCTCTCTTTCTTTCTCTCTCTCTCTCTCTCTCTCTCTCTCTTTCTCGTGTAGGCATGAATGAGCAAACATGTGCATAGGAGGGTGTGTGTGTGTGTGTGTGCGTGCGTGTGGGTGTGTGTAGGTGTGGGTGTGTGTGTGTGTGTGTTTGAAAGTGCATCCCAGATACATTGATACATTGATTTTGATTATAGTCATTGTTTTATTGTTTGCACTGCCACAGAACAATTTTTCGTTTTTGTTTACACAGTCGGACGGAGTCGCGCGGACCTATATGATCACCACTTCTGACCTAGCTGCCCATCCGTTTCGGTCCGCACTTCAGTCGCGCGTGGCAGTATAATTTCAGCCTTACAGAGTGCGACGAGCGGACGTCGCTTCTACTTTAGCACAGGAGCGTATACATCAACACCAGCGTGGTGCACCGTCGCATACGACGATGACAGTGGGGCCTGCGTCAGCGAAGGCGACTAGTGACAAGCATCAGCGCTACTGCAGAAAGCGTGCTGTTCTAGAAAAGTCCAGAAAGGTGCAGCATAGTAAAGAACTTTCCAGAAAAACATCAAGATGGCTGACTTCTGGCAGAAAGGACTTGAACTGAATCTAAAAGGCAAGCAGCTGACGGAGTACGTCAAATCTCAGGAAAGAATACAGGAAAGAGTACTCGAAGCGTAACGTCGGCGTGAACCCCCGTTGGGGTGCCGGGGGTTTCAGTATAAATAGTATCCCTACTTTCTGGAAATTTAGTGCTTTAAATTCCCACTGTCGCTGTCTTTCTCATTTGCTCTTTCTCATTCCTGCTCTTTTCTATCAATCTGCTATACTATCTTCTTCTTCGCTAGACCAGTCTCCTACCTTTTTTCTTGAAAACTCTTCTGGGACAAGACTCCTTGTTTGTGTATGAGGTCTGTTGGATCAGCTTGGGAATATTGGACGCTTTCTGCCAGGTGGTCACTAGGGCTTCCTATGATGTTATTATTTAGCAATGTAGGCATTTTATATGTATGTATTTTGTTGATAATTTATAATGATGTTTGTATTCTATTTTGTTTTTGTAAACGGGGGTTCGATAAGTTGGGGTGAAGCCTCAGCCGTCCCCTGCGTGGGATGTCTTAATTGTAAAGTGATTGGCTGGTGGAGAGCTTTCGGTTTTACCACTAGGGTTGTTTCAGCAGATCTTTTATGCGGATCGGGGGTTGTCCAGTCCTGATTTGGCTCGGAAGAGTCCGCTGGACCTAAAGCAATGTAATGTAATGTAATGTAACGTCGGCGTGAAGAAAGAGAATTAGAAGAGCAACGTCGGCGGTAAGTAACAGAATTTGAACAGAAACGTCAAGAAAGCAAAGAGCAACGTCGCCGAGAAGAAAGAGAACTCGAGGAGCAGCGTCGACAAGAAGAACAGCAGCAGTACGCGCCACAAGTTATCAGCGACCACAAAGCTCCCAAATTGCCAGCGTTCGTCGACGGGAAGGACCAGATCGACAGTTATCTTGCGAGATTCGAAAGGTTCACTAAAAGCTCTAACTGGCAACCTCAAGACTTGGCGATTGAACTCAGTGCACTTCTGACTGGGCAAGCACTCGAAGTTTAAACCAGGGTGTCGAACAATGACGCCAAAAACTACGACTTCTTGAAAGAGGCCCTATTGCATTGCTACAGCTTTACAGAGTAGGGTTATCGTGTGCCGGCCTTTGTCAGACACCAACACAATTTATGGAGCGCCTGTCGTCATACTTGCACATGTGGATGAATCTGGCGAAGGGAAGTCTTACGACAGTCTCCATGACCTGATCGTGAAAGAACAATTCCTCAGTTCCTGTTGCAAGGACCGAGCGACCTACTTAGAATTACAAAAGCTGCAAACGCTTAAAGGAGTGACTTAGGCTCCTGAAAGATATCTCAGCGCTCACGGAAAGACCCTGGGGCCACTTAAGTCGACGAAACATTTTCAGATGACTGGAAACCATGGGAACCAGATTCAGGGGAGTCAGACGAGCCAGAGACAGACGGACTCCACGCCACTTTCCAGGGAAGGGCATTCAAGAGGCTGTTTCACCTGCAACGCCACAGACCACTGAGCTGCCAACTGTCCTCAAAACAAAAGTAGCGGACAGCAGAGCAATACCGACAATGCAGCGGCGGGCAACCGACAGAGGCGTTTCTTTAATCGACGGCAACCAGTAGCTCTGACCATCAAGTGTGCGGCGGGAGCGTCATTGTTCCGAGTGAGACCGAGCGCACAGCTACTCCCGCGGACGTGCAAGAGTGCATGACCGATGGCCGACTTCTCCTTGCCAACGGGAAATCCATCTCCGTCCTCGACAGCGCAGCTGTGACCGTCCAGAACATGCCTGTTTCCAAGGGATGCGCCGGAAATCATGAAATCCTATCCTATCCTATCCTATCGTATCCTGTCCCGTAACCCGGAGGTCGTAAGGGCACCACAGATGATCGTTTAACCAGCATACTCCATCTTTCTCTGTCCTCAGCAGCCCTGATGGCTTCGCTCAGTGTCAAACCAGTCCATTCTCCAATGTTGTCATCCCACCTCTTTTTCGGTCTCCCTCTTCTTCTACCTCCTTGCACTGTGCCTTGCAGAATGCTCTTTGCAAGGCCTGATGATCTGATGAGCATGGTCTGTCGGACTTCGTCGTTGGTGATGTGTTGGGTATAGGAGATGCCCAGAAGTCTTCTGTAGCACCTCATCTCCATGCTTTGTATTCTTCGTTGGAGATCTGCTGAGAGGGTCCATGCTTCGCAAGCATATGGGGAAGATGGAGATGACAAGGGAGCGCAGCAGTCTTGCTTTGGAATGTAGACTGATGGTCCTGTCTTTCCAAATGGGCTTCAACCTTGTCAGGGCAGCAGTTGTTTGTGCGATCCTGGAGAGGACTTCCTGTCGGGACCCATTGTCTGACACAATGGCTCCCAAATATTTGAAGCTATGCACTGTGTTGAGGGATTGGCCTTGTACTTTAATGTCCGTGTTGATGCCATTGGTGTTGTTGGTCATCATTTTGGTCTTCTCTGCACTTATTTCCATTCCATAAGCTCTGGAGGTGGTGTCAAGCCTCTGTACCAGCTGTTCAAGTTCTTGTTCCTCTCCAGCCAATCCATCAATGTCATCCGCAAAATGAAGATTGGAGATTGCTCTACCCCCTATGCTGACTGTGCCTTCGTGATCTGCAAGAGCATCTGACATGATGCGCTCTAGGAAGATGTTGAAGAGTGTTGGAGAGAGTAGGCATCCTAGACGCACACCGATTGTTGTTCTGAACCAGTTCCCGATGACGCTGTTATGGAGGACTGCACTGGTAGCCTTGTCATACAGGCTTTTGATGACTTCAATAATTTTAGGGCTGATGTTGTACACTTTCATTGTTGCCCATAGAGCTGCATGCCAGACTCGGTCAAACGCCTTCTTGAAGTCTATGAACACATGATATAGATGTTGTTGGTGCTGTAGGTATTTCTCACAGATTGTTCTAAAAAAAAAAATCACGAAATAACGGTCCAAATCGCCAAAGAGCAGTTCACTGGCGATTCTAAATGGACACTCAATGCCGACAGCAAATGTGTGAAAGCGCCAGTTGCGAAAATTCAAGTCAGTACTCATTTGTACATTGGAGAAGTAGAAGCGGTTTGCCTGAAGAAGCCGCTGTACGATTTGATGATCGGGAAGATCGGGACGGCGCGAGACGACCCGACGACCCCTATCTACAGTGCCTCAACTCTAACACGTCGAGGTTGCGGAGGAGGATCTAGTCCCTTTTCCCGATGGAGACATTACAGAGCTGCTAGGGAATAAGGTGGCTACTCCGGCTCAGTCCTGCCGACCAGAGATCGTCGGTGCTGTCACTACCAGGGCCCAGGCCAAGAGAGACAAGACGTCTACGCCACTGAAGGTCGCCGATAGCTCTAAAGCCGCCATCGTGGACAGAGATAAGCTGACCCAGCTCCAGGAAGCTGATGGTACTTTAAACAAGTACAGGAACCGCCAAGACCACGTGACCAAATGCAGTGGCGCGGTCTATTTCGAGGTGGAGGCCAAGATCCTGTACAGAATATTCAAGCACCCGATGGCCAATGGAGGGAACCATTACGTCAAGTCTTGGTACCGTTACCTCCAAGGCGCCAAGTGATGGAAGTAGTTCATGACTCTATCATGGGAGGCCACCTGGGCATCAATAAGGCATCGGACAGAATCCAGGACTTCATGCGGACGTCAGCCGTTTCTGCCGATCATACTTCCACAGCAAAGAAGGCATCAGTGATGTTAGGCTAGGTCCAAGCGCAGCCTGATGAAGGGTCAAAAGATGGAGCCCAAGGACCTTATGGGCGAGTTTCCCCATAACTTCAGAAATGTACCAGGCTCTACAACTTTTTTTTAACATGAAGTCCACCTTACTTCAGATATTTCTGTTCGATCCAAACCCTTCCCTATCCCTTTCAAGGCCCGTGAATCTTTGAAGAAAGACATCGATGAGATGCTGAAGATGGGCTTCATCATTGAGTCCAGTTCCCCCTACGCATCCCCTGTCGTGGTCGTGAAGGAGAAGGACGGGAGCCACAGAGTATGCATCGACTACAGTAAGATTAACAAGATCACCGTCTTCGATCCTGAGCCAATGCAGCAGACCTGTTCCATCAATTATCGGGGAGTAAAATTTTCTCAAAGATTGACCTCAGCAAGGGTTATTGGCAAGTCCCCGTGCGTCAACAGGACATACCAAAGACTGCTTTTATAACTCCTGATGGGACGTACGAGTGCCTAAGGATGCCTTTTGGCATAGTCAACATTCGTCGGTCGATATTGTTGAGAATCTTCTAGAATTACGTGTAACACAAACCATTCACCTAAACACTGCACTGACCCTTTGACCGGGTTACCACGGATTGTAATTTTCCGCGGACCCCTTGTGGTCATGAGCAATCTTGCCACTGTAGATTGTTCTAACCTATAAAGGGAAAAGTGAAAGCCCCAGTTGAAAACCTGTCTTGCCTTTGTATGCATGACTGACTCATTGCGGCAACAGTCCCCCCCCCCCCCTCCCCCGTTGGAGTGCCGGGGGTTTCAGTATAAATAGTATCCCCACTTTCTGGAAATTTAGTGCTTTAAATTCCCACTGTCGCTGTCCTCATTTGCTCTTTCCCATTCCTGATCTGTCCTATCACTCTGCTATACTATCTTCTTCTTCGCTAGATCAATGACCTACCTTTTTTCTTGAAAACTCTTCCTGGACAAGACTCCTTGTTTGTGTATGAGGTCTGTTGGATCAGTTGGGAGTGTTGGACGCTTTCTGCCGGGTGGTCACTAGGGCTTCCTATGATGTTATTATTTAGCACTATAGGCATTTTATATGTATGTGTTTTGTTGATGATTTATAATGATGTTTGCATTCTATTTTGTTTTTGTAACCGGGGGTTCGAGTAGTTGGGGTAAAGCCTCAGCCGTCCCCTGCGTGGGATGTCTTTATTGTAAATTGACTGGCCGGAGGAGGGCATTCAATTTTCCCACTAGGGTTGTTTCAGCAGATCTTTTATGCGGATTGGGGGTTGTCCGGTCCTGATTTGGCTCGGAAGAGTCCGCTGGACCTAAAGCAACAATCAATCAATCAATCAATCAATCAATCAATCAATCAATCAATTTTCCGCGGTTCAGGGGATTTCCGCTATTGTAAAAAATATTTCCACCGAGAACAATACGGTTTTCAGCGGAACAAAATAGTTTGACAGCGATTTTCCTCTAATGAAAAAGTGTTTTGTGCGTGTGCTCAAGTCAAATGGAAACACGGAACTGCGCATGCGCGTGTCTGATTCGTAGACGGTAAAATGGATGCGACACATTGTTCAGAGTGGCGAGGCAGTTGATGATAAAGGCGTGGAAAGCGCATGGAGGTGGGAAGGGATGGAAAAAGAAGTGTGTGATGAACGATTAGGATAACATTTGAGAAAGATCTCATAAAATAGAACAGCCTTGTGCTCATCTGTGTGTAAGCAGGCAAGTCTTTCCTTCACAATTTTATGTTTTTTGGTCGTGAAAAATGCACGATTAAAATGCTACAATTCGTACTCGTCGAACGCGGGCGTGGTTGAGAGGCGGGTGGAAAGGGAGGGGGGGGGGGGGGGGGCAGGGGGCGGGAGAGGGGCATTCCCCTACACTCTATACCAGCGTCTATCCCCTGCACTCTCTACCATCGCCTAGGCAGCCCCTGGACTCCGGTAATTGCCTCTTTTTTTAACTCCAGACCATTAGGCCAACAAAAAAGTCTGTTTACGGTATCCCGACTGACCCTAATTTTGTTTACCCGACCCTAAACTTTTTTTGGGTGGATCGTCTAGATTGAAAAAAGCCACCCCCCAAAAAAATCGCACCCAAGGTGGAAAAGTTTTTTTTTTTTTTTTTAAAAGGAAAAAAGAGGAAGTCGACCTACCGACCCTTCGCCGCCTCCCCCCCCTCTCCCCCCTCTCTCCCCTTCACCCCCCTCCTCCCCCCTCCCCCCCCCCGCCTTCCTATTTTACCGTAAACAGAATTTTTTTTTCGTTTGTTTTTGCCTTACAAGCCCTGTGGGTTACGTTAGTTTACGCAAATAGTATTGTAGTGGTATACTACTACTACTACTACTACTACTACTACTACTACTACTACTACTGCTGCTGCTGCTGCTGCTGCTGCTGCTGCTGCTACTGCTACTGCTACTACTACTACTACTACTACTACTACTGTTTTCTTTGTTTGGTTTGTCCTGGAGTGCAGAGGTCACGTTTTCCAACAGAAGGATCGTTTTTCACTCCAGTTATTATCCACGTTGTTGACTTTCTCAGCAGGACCGGTCACATTGGAGAAGTAAGTTTTGGAATTCGCTGGCCATAGTAAAGCCTGGAAAAAGAGGTCCTGGAGAATATTATTTACACTCGACCTTCCACTCTTCCCAAAAGGTATTGACGACGCATTGATTATTTTGTCTTCCCCAAATGGAAACAAGAAGGCAAGTTATTCAAAAGTATTTCAAGACATTAACATACTAGCTGAAAAAAAAGTATTTTCAAAGGTGCTAATTTTCGTGGACTTGTTCTGTCTAGGTTTAATCCAACAGAATCACAATGAAAACGTGGAACGACTGACCCATTCCTCGAACTACCTGCAAGCTCAATTTTATCAAAATTGGTTTAGCAAATGTGGAAATTCAGCGCAAAATGTGTTTAGAAAATGAAGAATCATAGCGACCTGGACTTTTGAGAAAATAAAAATATGAATAACGAACTGACCGACTAACAGATTCACACTGAATGATTGGCCATGAGTTTAAGTACCTGTACCAAAAGTCATCAAAATCGGTCACGCCGTTTTTGAGATATAGAGTGTAGTATGTTTAGCGACAAAGTGACCCCCGCGGGTTTGACCTTTGAAGTAGAGCAAATACGATGGCACGGGAGACTGGCCACTTCAATTGATAATTTTTGTGAGAAATTTGGTCAAAACCTGTTCAACGGTTCAAGTCTAGAAAGACGGACCGAAATTTGGCTCGTTCTATTTCCAGATGTTCCTCCAAAATGAAACTTGAACACGGTCATTTTGGGGTCACATTTACTACCGTTTTCCATGCCTGTAAATAACACTATTTATCTTGATAGATTATTTGGTCCACGGAAAAAATGTTCTCCAAAAAAAAACGAGCAAATGCGGGTCAGGTTTGCTATGGGCTGCAGAGTGTAGTTTAAATATAACATAACTGTTCTTCATGGTACGACTTGTTAGGCCATTATACTTCTATGTCAGTGCTCACCCAAATAATTATAGTGTCTACTACGTGCTGTGGTCTTCGGAGGGGCACACAGGTTAGTGTTGGCCTAGCCTTATTCGATATTGCCGAGTCTTGTCCAAATACAGAGCAAGCCTTTGGATCACAAGGCATTTTTTATAGTTTTTGGGCGGGTCCTAGATAGCGCAGCGGTGGATAACACACTATTTTATTTATAATAATACAAATGGTTGCGCGTTCTCTACCGCGGAGTTATCGAGGATCCGGCCAACTTCGCGCAGTGCCCTTGTGCACGTCCGTGGCTCAACAATATGACCGTTCGACTACATTACATGTACATTACATTACATGATTATTGCTTTAGGTCCAGCGGACTGTTCCGAGCCAAATCAGGACCGGACAGCCCCTGATCCGCATAAAAGATCTGCTGAATCAACCTTAGTGGTAAAACTGAAAGCTCTCCACCAGCCAGTCACTTTACAATAAAGACATCCCACGCAGGGGACGCTGAGGCTGTAGGCCTACTCTAATTTATCGAACCCCCGTTTACAAAAACAAAATAGAATACAAACATCATTATAAATATCAACAAAACATATACATAATAAAATGCCCACATTGCTAAATAATAACATCATAGGAAGCCCTAGTGACCACCTGGCAGAAAGCGTCCAATATTCCCAAGCTGATCCAACAGACCTCACACACAAACAAGGAGTCTTGTCCCGGAAGAGTTTTCAAGAAAAAGGTAGATGACTGGTCTAGCGAATAAGAAGATAGTATAGCAGATTGATAGAACAGAGCAGGAATGAGAAAGAGCAAATGAGAAAGACAGCAACAGTGGGAATTTAAAGCACTAAATTTCCAGAAAGTGGGGATACTATTTATATTGAAACCCCCGGCACCCCAACGGGGGTGACCGTTCGACTCTCCGTGGTGGGCAATACAAACGTGGTAATTTTTCACTGTCCCATCTTAGTAGTAGGACTGATCTGGTGGTTCAGTGTCGATGTAGGACCGTATACTTGCCTGGGATGGTTATCCCTGGCTACCTTACCGCCAATGGTGAGTGTGGACGTTAAACTTCAGTTTTCATTCAGTCATTCCACAGCCTTACAAATGGCAGGAAAGATGGTGTTGAATCAGTCAATGATTAAATCGATTGAAACTGTATTGAAAATCAGTCGCTGGACCATAATAGTTCATTGAAGGAGAACTGAAAGACAGAAAGAAGAAAATGTAGTCTTGGTGAAGAACATAACAGTTGGAAGCAAGAGCAAGAGAACTGAAGAGTGTGTCTGCAAAGGGAGATAGAAACTGGGAGTAGATTGGGACTAAAAGCGTTTAAAAAAAAAGATAAACTAAAATAATTTATAATAAAATAAAAGTAAACACACACACACACACACCTACACACACACACACACACACACGTACATACAAAATAAAATAAAACGAAGATAATAAATAACAATGAGAAATCTCAGTCTCAATAGCAATCTCAGGGCCAAAATTTAAAAAAAAATCACAAAATAATGTTAAATAGGTTGGGTTTGGGCGGTGACATCATAGCAACGGCCTTGACTCTGGCAGTGGCGGTGGCCTTGAACGCCAGCAACCATCGTAGTACAGGCGCCCACTTGAAAAATGAGAGGTATTAGAGGTGGCGGCGGGCCGTGCTTCCTTTTTAACAATCATTGTTAGTTTGAGTGCCACGTTATGCATATGTGTGTATATATATAAGTGTATGTGTATTTATATTATCTCTATCTATCTATCTATCTATCTATCTATCTATCTATCTATCTATCTATCTATCTATCTATCTATCTATCTATCTATCTATCTATCTATCTATCTATCTATCTATCTATCTATCTATCTATCTATCTATCTATCTATGTGTGTGTGTGTGTGTCCCCCCGTGGGGGTGCCGTGGGTTTCAGTATAAATAGTATCCCCACTTTCTGGGAAAGTAGTGCTTTAAATTCCCACTGTTGCTGCCTTTCTCCTTTGTTCTTTCTCATTCCTACTCTGTTCTATCAATCTACTATACTATCTTCTTCTTCGCTAGACCAGTCACCTACCTTTTTTCTTGAAAACTCTTCCGGGACAAATATCCTCATTTGTGTATGAGGTCTGTTGAATCAGCTTGGGAATATTGGACGCTTTCTGCCAAATGGTTACTGGGGCTTCCTATGATGTTATTATTTAGCAATGTAGGCATTTTATATGTATGTGTTTTGTTGATATTGTATAATGATGTTTGTATTCTAATTTGTTTTTGTAAACGGGGGTTCGATAAATTAGAGTATAGCCTCAGCGTCCCCTGCGTGGGATGTCTTTATTGTAAAGTGACCGGCTGGTAGATTGCCTTCAGTATTACCACTAGGGTTGTTTCGGCAGATCTTTTATGCAGATCAGGGGTGAGTCCTCTTTCACTTCTCTGGTCCTGTTTTGGCTCGGAAGAGTCCGCTGGACCTAAAGCAATAACCAAGTAATGTAATGTAATATGTATGTGTGTGCGTGTGTGTGTAGGTGATAGCGTCATTGTTGATGGATCTTAATCACGTAGATATCATCATCATTATTTATTTTCAGTTCAGTGTTGATGTTACGGTTTTATTGCTTGAGATTTTATATGCAGATGGACACTGCACCAAGAATTTCATTGCAGGTGTTTGTGAGGACAATAAAGATTCTGTATTCTGACAGAGACATCATTAGGTTAATTCCATTTTTGCCACGAGGGCGACAGTTTCGTTTCCTGGCTGGGCAAGATTTGCATGGTCATTTTGATTATGACTGACAGATGTTCAGTTCCATTTGCACAGATTAGATTGTGAATAGATCTTTTATCACTGCGTCAAGTCAATGACTTCATTTCGCTCTTTGCTGCTATCAAGTCAAGACCAAAAATGTTACATGATTCATCTTGTGCAGTGGTCATCTTATCTGCTTCATTTTCTTGGCGAACGGACGTTATAACCGACAGATGTCCGATCTGTATAGCAACAGTTGCTGAGTGTTATTCGGGGTTACAATTATTCTGCTGCTTCCTGCCTGTCCACTAACGTTCTTAAAGCACGAGCGCACTTCTCCTCTGTAGGACGCCAAACGTAATCTTGCCCCTTTGAAATCATTGACTTGCGACAGCCAGAAGTATGGAATTTTCTTTGTAAAATATTTATTAGCGATATATTTATTTTTAAAATTAGAAAAAAAAAAAAACTTATTTTTAAATTACTTTTAGCTAAATAATTATTATATAGAAGCATAATACTAAATAATGTAAGATTTTTCTAAATAATATAGTTTCTCCGTAAATAACTTATTATTTACCTAAACAATACGTTGTTTACGTAAATAATTCATGGTATAGGTAAATAAGGCATTGTTGCTACAGAAAAAAATTATTTGCCTACATAATGCATTATTTAGCAGATTGTGTTAAAAAATGTAT
>CM072512.1:26699355-26719355 GCA_036898135.1 Oncomelania hupensis
AAAGAGTTTCATAGAAGAACTTTGTATTTTGTGTCTAGTTGTAATTAGCATGGATTTATTTTTGTCTGGATTAAGTGTCATGTGATTAACCTCAGCCCATTCCTATAATGCATAGTCCTTTTGTGCAAAGAGGAGGCTAAATTACGCATTTCTGTATTCTTGGAGTGTAATATGGTGTCATACGCAAATAATTCACAAGAAGTAGAAATATGAAGGGGACGATCATTTATATAGGTAGAAAATAATAAAGGCCCTAAAATTGATCTTTGAGGTACTCCAGTAGTAACGGTCTCAAACTGTGAGTTTTGGTTATTAATGAAAACGCGCATAAATGAAAGATTTTAGAAGATCAAGTGATTTAAAGCTAATACAATATCATTATAATTTACGTAATAGGAGGTCATGGTCAATTACATCAAAAGCTTTTGCGAAGTCAACGAATAATGCTCCGGAAAATGTGCTCCTTAATATTATAAAGCCATTGTTCTATCGAAGATATAAGAACTGTATGAAACGAAGGCTTAGCTCTGAAGCCAGATTGATTTTTATATAACAGGTTGTTTTTTGTGAAATGATCTAGAGTAACGATCTGTAAAAAGATTTTGGCAGAATGGGATGTGGCCTACACCATGGACCCAGTCGCTTGTCATCACTCTTTCCAAAAAGGGTAACCTTCAGAATTGTAAAAATTACTGCATCATCAGATTCATCGGCCATCCCAGCAAGGTCCTCTTGAAAAAAAAAACTCAACAGGTTGAAACCCCAAGCTGAACAAATCATAGCTGAAGAAAAAGCAGGATTCAGGGCAGGACGAAGTACCACTGAACAGATTTTCAACCACAGAATAATCTGCGAGAAATTCAGCACCAATAACACCTATATGATGTGTTTGTAGACTTCAAGAAAGCGTTCTACCGAGTCTGGCATGCAGCTCTGTGGGCAAACATGAGAGTGTATAACATCAGCCCTAATATTATTGAAGTAATCAAAAGCCTGTATGACAAGGCTACCAGTGCAGTCCTCCACAACAGCGCCATCGGGAACTGGTTCAGAACAACAATCAGCATGCGTTAAGGATGTCTTCCCTCTCCAATACTCTTCAACATCTTCCCAGAGCGCTTCATGTCATGTGTCCTTGCAGATCACGAAGGCACAGTCAGCATAGGGGGAAAAGCAATCTCCAACCTTCGTTTTGCGGATGACATTGATGGATTGGCTGAAGTGGAACAAGAACTTGAACAGCTGGTACAGAGGCTTGACACCACCTTCAGAGCCTATGGAATGGAAATAAGTGCAGAGAAGACCAAAAAATTAATGATGACCAACAACACCAATGGCATCAACACGGACATTAAAGTCCAAGGCCAATCGCTAAACACAGTGCATAACTTCAAATATTTAGGAGCCATTATATCAGACAATGGGTCCCCACAGGAAGGCCTTTCCAGGATCGCACAAGCAAATGCTGCCCTGACAAGGCTGAAGCCCATTTGGAAAGACAGGATCATCAGTCTACACTCTAAGGTAAGGTTGCTGCGCTCCATTGTCATCTCCATTTTGATATACGCTTGCAAAACATGGACCCTCACGGCAGACCTACCACGAAGAATACAAGGCATGGAGATGAGGTGCTACATAAGACTTCTGGGCTTTTCCTATACCCAACACATCACCAACGACGAAATCCGACAGACCATCACACAAGCCATTGAACAACACGATGACATGCTCACAGTGGTGAAGAAACGGAAACTTCGATGGTATGGCCACGTCACCAGAGCATCAGGCCTTGCAAACCCATCCTGCAAGGCACGGTCCAAGAAGGCAGAAAAAGAGGTAGACAAAAAAAGAGGTGGGAGGAGACACTGAGCGAAGCCATGAGGGTTGCTGAGGACAGGGAAACATGGAGTACGCTAGTTAAACGATCATTTGTGGTGCCCCAACGACCTTCGAGTTACGGGATAAGATAGTATAGGATCTAGAATATGGTTGTTAATGTGTTTTTCAAGCGGCTTAGATATAATAGAAAGGATTGAAATGGGTCTATAAATTGATAGGTCAGAACTATCACCAGACTTAAAAAGCGGAATAACTAAAGTAGTTTAAACATTAATTTGTGTATATAAGTTATAGTTACAGTAGTAATCAAAGCAGACAGTTGTAATATGTTACCATCTAATTCATCAACTCCTTCTGAATTTGTTTGCTTAAAGTTCCTTAATGTTTTATAAACAAATTCAATTGACAAAAAATAAAAATAAGGTTTGTTTTGTTTTTGGACTGACAAAATTCTGCTAATTTATGTAGATTATTTTCTTTGATTTGTTAGCAGTTGTAATTCTTTCAAACGTTTTAACAAAAAGTAAATTTAGTGTATCAGGGGAAATATTTTTAATTACTGTAGATGAATGAAGTTTGTTTTTTAAATGATTAATTGCTTCCAAATCGTTTTAGAAGTGTTTTTGGATTATATAAAATTTTTAATATATTTTCATTTTCTTTCCTTTTAGTGAAATTATGTATTTCTCAGTTTTTTATATTCACTTTAATTACCATGTTTCTTTATATAGTCTCTAAGATTTATAGCTTTTTGTAATTCCATGTAAAAGGTTTGATTGATTGATTGTTGCTTTAGGTCCAGCGGACTCTTCCGAGCCAAATCAGGACCGGAATGTAAAAGGTAGTGTGTAATGGTCACTGCAACCATATGAACTGTACACACACTTCTGTAACATCAGCTTTGTTATTTGTGTAAATATGATCTATGAATGTATTAGTATCAGCGGTTATTCTTTTTGATGATGTTACTAATTGTTCAATATTACAAAGTTGAGTAATATTTGTCAAGTGTTTGATTTATACAGATCAATATTATAATCACCCAATATAAAAAAAACCACATCTCTTTGGATTCCAACAAGACGGCATCAATCATAGAATTGAAGTCATTAAACCAGTTTACATGTTCAGTTGGATGGCTGTATAAAAATCCAATGATAATGAGAGCTGCATGCTTTGTTTTATGACAATTTTAAGCCAAATAGATTCTACATGATGCTGTTCAAGGTGACAAAGACGCTTGTATTTCCTGTTTTCGCTTATATAAACTAATAACCTGTTATTTGTTTCCTCTGTGATGTTGTCATATATGCATAAAGAATAACCAGTCACTGCTAATTCTAAATCATATAACTTGTCACATAACCATCATTCAGAGAAACCAAAAACATGAAATTGTGTTTTGTGATAATTAAGAATTGACGATATTTCGCGTGTTTTGTTGATTGCATGACAGATATTCAGGCGGCCAACGCGGAGTCCATCTTTAGATGGCCAGGTGGTAAAAGACATTGTATAATCGTATACAACAACACAAGTAGATCTAATATTTTACGGAGATTAAAAGAGGTTGTGCTTTGAATTAAATGTTTACAGGGATAAAAAGTGCTGGTGCTTTGAATTAAATGTTACTACACACACTTACGCATTTTAAAATAGTGTACAAAATGTCCTATCACGGCCAAAAAATAATGGACTCGCAAATAAAGTCAAAGCACAATAATGATGAATTTGAAGTCTTCACAATTGTCTATGTCAACAAAGACATTCAGACAAAACTAAAACTGACTCGTTGCATGAAAGTTAACACTTGCATACATTTAAATAGGAGTAAAATTCAAGCTAGAGCATTATATTATTACAGTAAACATTTAAATTAGAATAAGAATTTTAATAACAATGCAAGAATGTCAGGCGAAGTCCTCACAAGTGTCACTGTCACCATGAATATTCACAGAAAAAAAAAACTGGTTCTTTGCATTATCACTAGTCGTATTATATTTTACTGTAAATGCTCCGAATAGATATAATACATATACTTATTTAACAAAAATATTAAAGTAGGTATTAAACCGCAGTCAAATGTTATAAAATTTAATTCTGAAGACAGCGCAGTTATTTTTCCGTGAGCAGTCGGAGCAGGTATTCATTCAAAGAGTATTATAGGTTAGAGAGAGAGAGAGAGAGAGAGAGAGAGAGAGAGAGAGAAAGAGAGAGAGAGAGAGAGAGAGAGAGAGAGAGAGAGAGAGAGAGAGAACACGAAGAAATGTGTGGTTTAATATTCTATTGTAGCGTCTTTTTTAGTTATAGTCTATTAGTAAACATACAAATAAATGATGTATGTTTATATACATCATCAATGACATTCGCATATTTATTACACATTGATAACAGACGCAAACTAATTCATACATTATCTGTTATCAGCGCCGTGGTTGCTTTATCTTTATACTTACCGTTGCTAAGTGAATTAGTTAGTATACACACACACACACACACCTACACACACACACACACACACTCACACACAGTCAACATGACTGAAATACATCCCGTCCTTAAATAATTACGAAACAGTAATCGTATATACTTGTAGCAAATCTTTTTATTTTTATTTTTTTATTTTTTATGTTTGTTTGTTTGTTTATTTCATTTAACGTCTATTCACCGAAGTGATTTTAGACAAATTTTTATTTTTTTAAATATATATCCGATGTGATTAGGCCTATGTGACTGGTTGAAAGTTCCCAAAGTTCTTGAAGCGAAATGTTTGACGTTAAAGCAAGCCCTAAAATTCATTCATTCGTTAACTACTACGTTTTAATGCTCCCACATCTTTGGATCAGGCCCAAGAATTTAACTTTGGGTGAGGCCCAAGAATTTGTTTAGAAAATACAAAGGCAACTTATAAGTTTGTAACATTTGATTTTTTGCACTTTGATATGACAGATGCGCAGATAATCGTTAAAAAAGGAAAAAAAATTGTTATAGGAGTTTGTGAATCGCTGAGTGGTAAGCCGGTTGTGGATTCGCATGAAGGGGAGGAACAGGTGTGGGGTGATAGAGGAGCGGAGGGAGGAGGGGATTTCTTTATTAAGGTGTACAGCAAAGCCTACTTCGATACGCCAAATTTAATGGAAATGGCCCTCTGCAATCCAACATGAATGTAAAGCTACCAGTGAAAGTTTTGATCTTTGTATTGAAAAGGTCTGAAATATTTTGCTGAAAGTGTTTCATCTTTTCATTTAGAAGTGGAAAGACCCTTCCATCTTCTAACATGAACTTAAAATTGTACCAGAATGTGAGGAAATTTGTTTCTTCAGAATTCAGGCTTACCGGTACATTTTGTCTCAAAGCCTCGAAGAATTTTTAAAAAAAAGTAACTTAAAAAAACAACACACACACGCACACATACTTGCGCAGACACCGTTATTTGGACTTTCCTCTATCGCCACATACGTTCTGTGGACAATGGGTCGTGCTACGACCCCCTTTTTAAGTACTTTAAAGTGTTCTAACCCTAACCCTAACCTTTACCCTAACCCTAACCCTCACGGATCATTAAATGGACGTCCCAACAAGGAGGTTTGTCCAAAGAACGTATGTAAACTTGCACTAGTTTGTCCCAATAACGCCGTGTAAACATCCTCACACGCACACACACACACACACACCCCAAACAAAAAGGAAGACTCACGAAAACATACAGATATAAATGTGTTTGCAATAGTCTACCTAATATCACATCGGATATCTATGTTTAGGAAGCTTAAAGTGTCTAAGTTCAATAAATTTAAAGGTGATGGCACAAATCATTGACAAGATTTATTTACTTATTTTTTTTTTTTTTGAAAAGACTGTTACGAAAATTCATTTGATCAACCATTTAATTCAGTATACCAAAAACCCCACAAAAAACAACAACAATAACATTGGTCCCAGCAGAAAGAAAGTCAAATTACTTTATTCATGAGATTATGACCAACGTACTTACAGCGACGATTAAAAGCAAGATGACAAGACAATCAAATGTATTTCCAGACGCTCGTACAGCTAGAGCTGAAATCAGCATTTTCAAAAGTGTTCATTTTAGTGCCGATGTTGTCACGACTTGTGACTTGGTTTTATCCTAAAGCAAAACTGAAAACATCAAATAATTACGGTTGATAATCGAACTACCTGCAAACAAATAAAATTATCAAGATCAGTTTAACAAAACTTGGGATAACGAGCAAAACGTTTTCATAATACAACTGATTTCAGCGACACAAAAGGCTGAGCAATAGTTAAAGTAGCTGCATAGTAAAGAATAAATTACTAAAAATCATCAAAATCGATTCAGCCGACCGACCGATACTTGGCTAGTGTTCTGATTATCAACTATTTTAAAGTATTTGCAGATAATTTAAAAAAAAATCTCAATCTCCGCAGAGTTATTTTGGGACAAACAAACTGGTCAGTCTGAACACCGTGCCTATATAATGCAATCAAACGCACCAGTCAACTTCATAAAACAGCATGTGGTGAACATAGACTGCACGATCCAAAAAGGCGATGAACACAAAAAGTACATTTATTCGCTAGGGGGAAAAAAATTATTCTTAAGTTTGCACATTCCTCGAGTACATCAGCACGATGGATACACAATTCATTTCCATATTTTATTTAGGCTAAATATGTACATATAATCTTGTTTTTCCAACATTACTTGCTTTGAAAGGAGCAAAACACACACACGCATACACACACACACACACACACACGCCTACAAACAAGTCAGCAATGACAGATATAGTGTAATTTTCATACCTTAAAAACAAAATTGAGGGGAGGGGGGAGGGGAGGGGAATAAACAAAAAGTTTCCGTCACAAAATGTGTGTGAAATTCCGGCTATCATGCCTTCCTTCATGTGCACAAACTTCGAACATACACCACTCAGTTTATTATTCTTCCAGATTTAAAAGTATTCGCGCAGTCATGTCAGCCATAAAAAGTATTCGCGCAGTCATGTTAGACAGACATTAAAAAGTTCACGCGATTATTTGCCATCAACCTAATATCAACGTGGCTAATCCATGCATATTGTCACGTGGGTAACCGAGTGGGTTATTTGAGTTCCAACTCCTTGTTACCCTCATGAGGATGTCCAAAATTTCCGACCATTTAAAAAAAAATTTCATGTATCCCTCGATCTTCAGGAGAATATTGAAACTTGTCCCTTTACCAGGCAGGTAAACGCGGTGAGACAACAAATTTGATTGTCGGGCTCGACACACTTTGGAGGTCACTGCCACGAATCTACTTACATAGCCGAAAATAAAGCCCTGTGCGCCTTCCCCAAAATGCAGAGGCGAAAGTCTAGGCTAGGAGAATACATGTATATGCCATGGCGCCTTGTTCTGTATAATCCCAGGAGTCCTAGCATGCACTCTCCATAGACCCCAACTGCTGCAGGTCTCATCAATAACAAATGGCCCGATTGCCAACACGGGAAACAACTCTTTATCGCAGCCTCTCCTACGTGTGACCGGTCGCCTCTCATGCCTAAGACCAATACACGATTCTAAGCGAGTTCTAACAGGTCCCTCAAATTTCATGCCAAACTCTTACATCATTATGCTACAGTGATCCAAACTTAGAGGGCCCCAAGATCACTCATTTTAGCGTCACAGATCCTCTTCGAATTCACAATTCACAATTTCCGCCAGAAAACAGATTTAAGCCAAAATATAACCTCTTTTTTGTATAAAGATATAAAACAAAAGTAACCAAAAAAATCATTTAGGAGCCTTTTAAAAGCATCAAGGTTGATTTTAAAAAAATAGTCCCGCAGCAAAAACGTGTATAGTAGGCATAGTTGTTTGTTTACAAAACAAAAACGAAACAAAAAATTCAAAGCATTTGCGGTCGGTTTCAGCAACGGTTTGTCCATAAACCAATGGTTTGTCCATTATACTATCTTTTAACGTGCAGTTTCCCAAGTAAACCCATTTACACAAAAACATCCTTGATACCCTGGCCCTTGAAAACAAACGCGAACATTGTTCAAACAGGGAGTGGGGGATCGATAGGCTAGCATTTGGAATGAAATAACGCACAAGTTAATAATAATAATAATAATAATAATAATAATAATAATAATAATAATAATAATAATAACCGAGGTCAACATGCATCTTCATCAGTATTCATCTAGTGTACAAGGCTATGTTACCATTATACAAAACAAAACAAACAACAAAAAACGCCCTCCTAGATTTCGAATTCAAAAACAGCACGTACAGTTCTTCATTTGTATGAACTGTACATTCATAAAATATAGGTTTACGTGTTTAAAAACGTAAATCACGGAAGAAAGCACAAAATACATGTTTACAAAATAATTCAGACTATGGAGAGATTCATTCCACAGAATATCTCTGTTTATGTACGTTCCACTGTGGCTTGGGTTGTACTACAGCGCAATAGTTTTCATTGGTTCCTCTACAGCGCAGAGGTAAACACATCAGTAGATCCTATGTGGAAATGTTGAAATGTTTACCTCTGCGCTATAGAAAAACCACTGCAAAACGCTGCGCTGTACCGGAACCTAGATCACGTGACTAATATTAAGATGTTACAAAAAAAAAAAAAAAAACCACAAACCACCGCGGTCTCAGTGTGATTAGTCTATATATATCACCATCTCTACCGAACGTTCCTCCAGAATGTCGTGATCACAAAACAATAAATGTAATATTTTGAGCACATTTTCAAACCGAATTTTTGTTTTTGTTTTTCTAAATTGTAATTTAAGTTTTTTTGCTTTTGGTTTTGTGCTTAAATGTTTTCTTCAACATATCCAACACACGAAAACATCCCAAATGATTAATCTCTCGTTTATGTTGGTGAAAGCACAGTCACACGAGCAGGCATTCATCTACATATGTACACATATATACATACACAAACACATGAATACTATGATGCATCACACATTTTGATCACATATATGCAAAAAAAACCAAATAATAGCCGCGACTACACTTTGTATTACACGAGTCATACAAATACTAAACAGTTTCATGTATGACACAACTTTGGTTGTGGTAACACAAATTACAGGACCAATATTCTAAAACGGAAAATACTGACTTCATATACATAAAAGGACCAACACTGATAACGTACAGCCTGGTTTTGTATAACGTTAAAAATGAAGAGGGTAGAAAGGGCTTCCAAAAAAAAGATCTGACAAAAAAACAACAACAAATTTTCGGTTAAGTGAAGAAAAGCCAGGAGAGAGAAATAATAATAATAATAATAATAATAATAATAATAATAATAATAATAATAATAATAATAATAATAATAATAATAATAATAATATTAATAATAACAACAAAAGTAATAACGTTGTTATAAAGCGCAATTCTTCAATTAAATGAGCTCAAAGTGCATGTTCCAAACTCTGAATAAGTTAGTAACGCCAATTCGGTGCAGAATTTGTAAAAATAATTTTGGTTTTGAAAGTTATCTTGTTCTTTTGTCACCTTTCCTAAGGAGAAATTTATTAAAATTTAGACTAAGTTGTCGCAAGTTACCTATTCAGTCTCAAAGATATCTGAACATTGCTAGAGAAGAGAGATTGTGCACATTGTGTGATCTAGGTGAAATAGGTGATGAATTCCATTATATGCTTGTATGCACTAATCGTTTACTTATTGACAGCAGATCCTCTCTTATACCTCAATATTATAGAAATTATCCAAATGCCTATAAAATGCATCAACTGATGAATTAAAAATTTAAAACTAGGTTATTAAAACTGAGTCTTCTCATTGGAATTATTTTTTTCTCTGTTTAAATAGAACTAGCATTTCATCATGATCATTACACTGAAATAGAATTTGTCTCAAGATTGCTTTCTTCCTGGATATAACCATTTCTTCTTGGAGAAGAAAACCAGAGTTTTTTTCTCGAATTTAAAAGTGCAATATGCTGACTCTTTATTTTACATTTTGTCTTATTTGCGTGTTATTTGTCTTATTGTGTTGTATTGGTGTGATGTTAAATTGGTATCGTTCTGTGTATTTATTTTCTTGCCACATTTATTTTTGTGATTGTAAATTCCTTAGTGTTTGTCAGTTCAGTTGCTGAATATATTGTAAATGTAGCTGTAGTGTTATACAATGCCGTTCATGGTACGAATGCTATGTGTATCCCATTCCCCTTTGGTGTTTTATTATTATTTTTTACAACTATGCAATATTATGCATACACACATGCTTTCAGCAGACAAGTGTCGTTTTACGTCTTTAAAGTTGAGCTTCATGACAAGCATACATACATTTTTAAAAAAATTGTGACTTTCATAATTCTTGTTACACTGCACAGGGACTAAATTTAGATTGCGTGTGCAACTAAGGCTGAGGGACATAGGTATTTATGGCCGACCTTTTCTTTTTTATGCAGTCCACTGAAGAAATGTTTTGTGTGTGTGTTTAGGCGTGCGTATGTGAGTGTGAGTGCACTTGTATAAACGCACAAATGGGTAGCAGACCTTGTCTTTCTTAGTAACAAATGGGTTTATTTGAACCCACTTTTTTTCCAGGACCCCACTTTTTTCTAAGTGCGCGGGAGTGCTCTTTTAGTGCATGGGAGTGCAGTTGTAGTGCATGAGAGTGTTTTAAGTACGAGGGAGTGCTCTATCCGGGACGGAGAAAATACAGTCAATTTACGGCGAAATTTTGAAGGAAGTTCGAATTATTTCGTCGCCTATAGGAGACGAACTAGGTCAACTTTTTAGACGGAAAGTGCCAATTTTGCATCAGATTCTTACATTTTTAGAAGAAGTTCTTTCCGTCGAAAAACCCACTTTCCGATTCCTGCATTCTTAAATAAACCCAGTTGTGATGTATTGCAAATATGAGTGTGTGTGTGTGTCTTCTTCCTTCGAAAACACTGTAATGGAGATCCCTTCTAATCCATCTACCTACCTTTGTGAAATCCTTTCTGATCCCCCTTGTTTAACCCACTATCATTGTTACTGGAGTGCGAACACACACAAAACTACAAAAAGAAAGTTTCCAAAGTGACACAATGCCATTAAACTTTGTTAACGCAAAGCTGCAATTATTCTTAAAGAGTCCTACTTCGTTTGTTGTTTTCTTTTCTTTCTAAGCTGGGGTTATATAGTAAGCTCTTTCTGTATTCTCTTTTCCCATTCAGTTTGCGTACAAGTATTTCGCAACTCCGACATGACAAATCCTAGAAAAGGGAAACATAACGAAGCTGTTAGAATCATTATGGATACACAAAATAAAAGGTAAACATAATTTTAAAAATAAAAACGATAACAATACAGTTTAATTAAATCCGTCACTGTCGTTATTCTCTTTTATAACTTAGTATTTAATATTTTGCAATATTTGGAGTAAAAAACAAAATTTTTTAAAAATGTAGATCAAACGCAACATTACATTAAGTAATTATTTTCTTTTGATATTTCCAAACCTTTACACTTTCTTCGAAACTACATTAATATTTCAAAATCTCCTTTGACAACTTTTAATTCCCCCCTATCCCACTCTCCCTCCATCACCCTTCCCCTATCACCATCACCCTTCCCACTACCACCATCCCACCTCATTATTTCTCTGTCCAACAAAGCAATCAAATTGCTCAAAAATAAAAGTGGTTAGTAATATTCTTCCTTGAGTCCGTCCCCTCCTTTTAATTAAACTCTGCGAAAAGCATAGTAATTATTGAAAATGTTATTTGCATCCGCGCCATCTACTCATAAGAACAACAATAACGTTGAAATATTCCTTTAAAAAAATTAAAATAACACCAGATTTAGCTACGTTTAATTATCTTTGTATAAATACTTGTTACTGTGTAGTGCGCTTTATTTGTAACTATTTGTTTTCATTGCTTTATGATGTATTCTTAATGTTCATATCTTCATTTATGTGAGAGAGAGAGAGAGAGAGAGTGTGTGTGTGTCTGTGTGTGTGTGTGTGTGTTTACTTCTCTTACACATGTTTTTTTATACTTGGATGTTCGCTATTGTTTTGTACGTTTTTAATCTCAAACTGCTTAAATATTTATCCATGCGTATTGCATATGTGTGTTTTGCGCTCTCTAAAAAAAAATACTCTTCTTCTTCTTCTTCTTCTTCTTCTTCTTCTTCTTCTTCTTCTTCTTCTTGTTATTATTATTATTATTATTATTATTATTATTATTATTATTATTATTATTATTATTATTATTATTATTATTATTATTATTATTATTAAAAAATCAAAACAGAACAGAACATAAACACACATTTATAAAGGAAACTAAAATAGTCTTTAAATATATAAAAAAAATTGGGGGAGTTGGGGGGGGGGGGGGGTTGGAATAAATACTGACAAATAATTTACTTACGAAAGCGAATGCTTTCAACGTTAAACCTTTCTGCTTTCGTAATGAAATTAATTGTTTTTGAATAAATAGTACTACAAAAACAAATAGAGACTTAATTTTATGTAATGGCGTTCATTTCAGTCTAAATCCTCTTAGGTGTTAATGGAGAAAAACACAACAAGGTAAACAACAAACAGATTAAAGGTATTATCAAAATTCGTAAACTACACTAGCCAACATAAAAAGCGTCTTTAATAACCGAGATTTAAAAAAAGTGAAAATACATTCATATTTTATTTTCTTCTACTAAATGCAAACTGTAAGTAAATTTAGCAAAATGCAACACAAATGAACACATTGATTTAATATAACATTTTTGTTTCGTAAGCCTCATAAAAAACACAACAAAACATTATTATCACAGTCAAGATTAACGTAAACGAACAGTTTGTAACAACATGTGGAGAATATTTTTTTTCCCAAGTGGAAAGTGTTCTACAGAGACATAGCTAAACGCACACAAGAGTTTCAGAGCTTGCTGTGTTCGATTCCAGAAACCGTTTAACTGAACCGGCTGAGGCATACAACCAATTCAGTGTACGGTATTTGTTTCAGCAGGCTCGGACTCTTTATATGAGCCCAAGCAGGTTCTGATACCCAACGCGAAGATTGAACCGAAACTGCCATTGCAACCATTCAAGCTAAAATGTATGACGGCCTACTAGCGCCAAAACCGAGAGTTACCATTATCACGAGATAATTGAAATTATCACGTGTTCTGTGTAATTTACAGAGATACCGGTAATCCGCATCTTTAATTAATAATTATCAGTATTTGCCATGCTTTCCTAGCGCTAAAACCTGATAATTACTAATATCATGAGATAATTACAATTATCAAGAGATAATTACAATTATCAAGAGTTAATTACAATTATCAAGAGATAGTTACAATTATCAAGCGATAATTACAATTATCACTGAAAATTATAAATATCAAGATGAGCATGCGCGGCCCGATGCGCATGCGCGGCAGCGGCACTGTTCCCAGGACGCCTGGGGTTTTGGCCCTAGTAAAGCGTGGCCAAAACTGAAAATTAGTAATTAACACTGTGAATTACCGGTATCTCTGTGAATTACACAGAACACGTGTTAATTACAATTATCACTGATACATGTAAGTTTTGCAGATTTTGACGCTAGTAAGCCGCCTTACCAGAATTAAGCATGATCACGTGAACTTTATAATTATCAAGTGAAAATTTTAATTATTATGTGATAATTACAATTTTCCGTTTTGGCGGATTTCCAGGCGGATTGATAGAGCCAAAACTGAAAATTAAAAATGATCACACGAGCATGTTTGTAATTTTCAATGATAATTGTAATTATCTCTTGATAATTGTAATTATCCCATGATATTTGTAAGTATCACATGATAGTTGTAATTATCAGGTTTTGGCGCTAGTAGGCCGCCATAGAAATGCCATCGTCTTAACATTTTGCACTCAGAATCTTACTGTCTCTCTGGGGAATGAGTTATCAATTCGCTGTCTGAAGCACTGAAGTCTGGGAAAGACAGATGGAGATGGCCTTCCTGCATCATTCTCGAAATTCTTCTGACACACGAGCTTCCAGATCATTCCAGAGGCGCCTCAGTAGGTTTGGTTTAAAAAAAACAAATTACTATTATTTTATTTATAATCTGAACTAAAAGTTACTTCATCGAATTTTGCTTTGATAAACTGCTTTTTAGTTCGACTTTTTATCTGTTTGCAATCTTTAACTTTCGTTGCATGTTACTGCTTTATAAAGCTGATGTAACACTATCGAATGAAACTCAAAGTTTTGTCCATGCCCATTTTTATTTGATGTTTGAGACTGCAGTACAAAACACGTTTTAAATCTCTCTCTCTCTCTCTCTCTCTCTCTCTCTCTCTCTCTCTCTCTCTCTCTCTCTCTCTCTCTCTCTCTCTTAAATCGTCACCTTTGGCAGCCAAGCAATAGACGAATAATATCTTTCATACAAAAACAGATGTTAATGGTGATGGCTAATATTAGAAACTTAATGGTGACGACTTTTGATGAACATGGCAACGACAGTCCAGGCGACCTCAGTGACGATAACACAGATAAATACTACATCACATTGAGTGGTTACTGTTCCAACTTTTTTGTTACCGCCATTTACAACACAAAACAATATTAATCTCATTGTCTCTGGTGTACATGTTTTAAAAAAATTGCGATTACACAATATTTACAAAGCACAATTATTGTTATTGTTATAGGCAAGTTTTCCGCACCGTGTAATGGCATCCTCATTTTTATTTGTATTAATTTTTTTTCTGCAGCAACTGCTTACAACATAAATATGGCCAATGAACACAATTTGCAGACGGAAATCTGGAATGATTTGTCACACACATACCACGCAGTTTCATTAGCAGTTAAAGTACTTCTGCACTTAAAAAAAACAACTAGACATCGAACAGGATACCAAAAATGCGTTTATGGTCCTTGAAGGCGTTCACATTCGTCAATATATGCTTATCTTCAACATGTGGAGAAGCGTTGAACTTCGACATGCTGCTTGCTATAACGAGGCATGTTTGAAGCAATTTAAATTAACAGCAGCCTACTTGAAAAGATAATGTCATGGCACAAATGACTCTCAGTTCTTTATTCTCACCACAGTGTTTCAAACTTTGCAGCAGACAGCTGATATGCTAATAATTATGGCTTTGGTGCAAAATAAACCTTCCGGTTCTCGCTCTGTACTTTCAGCTTAGCTTATAATGGAAGGTTATGTGCGCTTGTCAAGCTAAAGGTCTGACTGAGTCGTGACAGGACTAATTCAGAGAATCGAAGGATATAGTTTGCTAAAGTTGGTCGCTAGCAGTGTTCCCAAAGTCGTTTATTTAAACTACGCTCTTGCTGTTTCATGTTTGTAATGAAAGAGATCAAAACGCGCTTGGGCAGAATTATAGCATAACAAAAAAAAAAAATGTATCCGTCTTCTTTTATTTTACGATGGCTGCTAGTAGAAAGATGCTTCGACCGATTTATAGAAATGACTTGGTACCCCAAACAAAACTAAAATCATGAAAAGGAATCTAACAATACGCAGTTTTGCATAACAATGTTATTATTGTTTGTAATATTTTGTATTTGAGTTCAACTGTTAAACCGAGTTGAATTGAGTTGCTGGTTCCAGTCTTGTGACTAGCACTGTTGGTCCCAATGTACTGGTCTTATAAATAGTAATTATGGTGATTATAAATAAATATACGGTAACCTACGTTATGCTGATTACAACCATACATACTTGGAGAGACGATCTGTCTGTTATCAAAGATCTATCGCTTCTTGAAACATCCGACCCCGATCTTTCCCTGCAATTACGTTTTGTAAGGTGTTTACAGTCTTTCGAATAGAACAAACTGACTGGTTAAAACTTATTATACGTTTAAGTGTTTTTGTTGTTGTCCAAAAAACAACAACAACAACAACAACAAACATCAGCTCGATTGTTGTATTGTATATTTCAGAGGTAAATACACGTCAGCATGTTCATAGTTTGCCTCTTTTCCGTGAGCCGTATTGCCAATGATGGGTGTGACCATTAAGCTTTAACGTTTATTCATTCCAAAGCAGACATGTCGCCCGCACAGTCATAGTTCTGTTTTGAATAAAGGCCTACAACGTCATTTTCTTAGTTTCAGACACGTACAATGGGGGTGAATAGTACTCTTGAAAGTCTCAAAATAACTGTATTTTTTAACAGTTTAGTAAAATATGCCAGGCAGTGCATTTCACCATTGGCACGTGCAGTAAAAAAAACCACGAGGTTCAAAACAATCAAAATAGGCTTATGATTTATTAATCACGAAAAGCAGAGTTTTTATCTTTTTTTTTTTTAGTAACACCTGAAGCGTGTCGACACAAACACAAACACACAAAATAAAAAATAAAAAGATTATCGTATTTCCGTGAAAATGTAAACACTTTCATGGTCGCTTTACAAGTTGTTTAAAAACCGTTGGCTCACTTGCCCTATTTTAATTTGTGTGATTGTTAACTGTCATATGTCATGTTAACGCCACATCTGTAGGTGGAAACAAGCTCAGTCCGCAGATTAACTCTTGGTGAAACACGTTTTCAGTAGATGGTTTCTAAAATAAGCAGTGAGGAGCATCAGTAAGCATTCTTAAAGAAGCCTACTGGCAGTGTTTCAGAATAGTGGTGAATATTAGCAGGCATTCTTAAACGAGTCTACTGACAGCGTTTCAGAAGAGTTCAGAAACGTTTAAAGAGAAAAATAATACGGGAAAACGTTCGTTAGACGTTGGCTGGTAAACAGACTTCATCGGATTCGTCATCATCGGAACCCAGGCCGCTCTCGGCGGGATCGGAGTGTTTGCGCAGAGGGATGGTCTCGCCCCGATCCACGATCAGATCGCAGCGAAACGTCACCCCGTTTTCGCGGTTCTCTTGATCCTTCTTGTGGTCGGTGTTGTTGCGGCTGCTGCCGACGATGTTGTGGTTGTTGCCGCCGTTTTTGTGGTTGTTGCCGCCGTTATCGCCATTTACGTTCAGCGTGCTGTGCCCGTTGCTGGCTTCTCCTCCGATCACCCCATTTCCGCCTGCAATTTTTCCTCCTCCGTTCTTCAGCTCCATATCGCCACCCCAAAAGGGTCCTCCTCCTCTACCGCCATTTCTGTTCACAGAGAGGTGCTTGGGGTTGGTGGGAGCGGAGGCCATTGTCATGTGTTGAAAGATCGGGGGCGACACGGCGTCGCACTGAGAATAGGAGCTGAGAAACTGGGGCCGGAAACTGCCCACCATGGCTTGACGGTCACCGCGACCACACAGCGCACAGCAGGCGTACTTGACCTTGCGCAGAATATACTGGAAGCCCCACTGAAACTTCTCGCTCATCCACCAGTAGATGATGGGGTTGTACATGCAGGAGGACATGGCTAAGAAATGCGCTGATAGCCACACGTAACGCATGTGGTTGTTTTCCCACATCTGCCCAACAAAACGAATGACATCAGTCAGCCAGTCAATAAATCTATCAACAAATCCCAAAAAAAAAAAGAAAAAAAAAGAAAAAAAAAGAGATTACTCTTATATAGCGCACTTATAAGCTCAGAGAGCTTCTCAAAGCGCTGGCCACTACTATCCAGCAATCACGAAATAGTTTGCTGAAGTCAGGATTCGAAGATTCGAACACACGTCGCCCGAGACGCGCGTGCACAAGTCGAGCGCTCTGACGACTGAGCTATCCCTGCCGCCGCAATCATTATTTTTCAGCCCTTAAACACTCCTCTCTCTCCTCAGGAATCATCACTACTAGTATTAACACAAACCTTTTTTTCCTCACATCATCGTCATCATCCTTACTATCATCATCACCACCACAACTACACCACCACCACCGTCATCATCATCATCATCATCATCATCATCATCATCATCATCATCATCATCATCATCATCATCATCATCATCATCATCATCAGCAGCAGCAGCAGCAGCAGCAGCAGCAGCAGCAGCCATAATCAATCATTATCATCACCACTCATCAATCCTCCTCCTCCTCATCATTATCATCGTCATCCCCTTGGTTACAATAATTTATTAGGGAGTTTAACACTGTAGATCGCCCACAATTTCATTTCCATACTTTTGGGTTGGTGTCTCCAACGGTGGTGATAATGTGAAGAGGCAACCAACAGGTTCCATATATGCCCACGACTGTCATCATCATCTTGATAATCTGTAACAAACAAACAAAGGCAAAAATCGTAAGCCCTCATTCACCAATAGAGTAGGCTCAAGCTATGTATTCGGTATTTGCATGATGAAGACGAATAAAGAGGTGGAGGAGGAAGAGAGGCTTAGGGGGAATTAGGGGGAATAAGATGAATAAAATAAGAAAAACATCGGAGAAGGAGAAGGAATACGGCTGGCAATATGACTTTCACATGATACAATGACGTAATTTGACTATGGTTTACAAACGAGTTTCCATAAAACAACGCAAATCAGCTAAGACGAGAGAGAGAGAGAGAGAGAGAGAGAGAGAGAGAGAGAGAGAGAGAGAGAGAGAGAGAGGGAAAGTGGGGGGTGGGGGGTGGGGGAGGGAAAGGGGGTACGGTATAGGGGGTGGGAGGGTTTGGGGAGGGGAATCCGGAATAGGAAACTATATCAACAAAAGAGGTCTAATTTAAAATATAAGTCTAAGAGTTCATAACATATTTTAAATAATATTATATAAACTATTATTTGAACAACAACAACAACAACAACAACAACAACAACAACAACAACAACAACAACCACAAAGACTATAAACACTCATGCACACTACTCTTCTATCATTTGTGAGGCAAGACGAAGAGGGAAGGAAGGGAGAGAGAGAGAGTGCTAAATAATAATAATAATAATAATAATAATAATAATAATAATAATAATAATAATAATAATAATAATAATAATAATAATAATAATAATAAAGAAAAAGACATCCCAGAACGGCAAATGTATGCAAAACGCAAAAGCGCACGTCAAATGAATTATTACTAAGTAAACTCATGCGACGTGTTGTTCGTGTATGAGTCATGATAAGCCTGTTTAGAGTTCGCGCTTTTCTCGGTTTCTGTCACAAAAGAAAAACGCGACCATAACGTACGTACAGCCGTGTGCTTAACTTGCATGAAACGAACCTACCAATGCTTCAACCAAAAAGAGCATACAGTGCAGCAGCAATGCATGGAACAGAACTGTAAAAGTATCACTCCGAAATAGCTTCATTTGCCACCCTACCCCCCCCCCCCTCTACCATTCCCCTGCCACCACATCCACCCTCCCCAAATTCCTTCCACCTTTAATTTTGCACGTGACCATCTAGCTGCGTAATATATTAGTTTTTAGTTAGTTAGTGCTACAACGCATGCGTGGAAGCGGGGGGAAAGTGGAGAGGAAGAGGAAGCAGGACGTACAGAACATTCATTTATATTCACGAAGTCAGGTACATTTTCGGAAATCATCCCAAAGTAGTCATCCCCAAGGTGCAGGAGCAAACCACTGAAGATTTGTGTAATCAAAGGGATCATTACATTACATTACATTACATTATTATTGCTTTAGGTCCAGCGGACTCTTCCGAGACAAATCAGGACCGGGCAACCCCTGATCTGCATAAAAGATCTACTGAAACAACCCTAGTGGTAAAACCGAAAGCTCCCCACCAGCCAGTCACTTTACAATAAAGACATCCCACGCAGGGGAAGGCTGAGGCTTCACCCCAACTTATCAAACCCCCGTTTACAAAAACAAAATAGAATACAAACATCATGATAAATTATCAACAAAACACATACATATAAAATGCCTACATTGCTAAATAATAACATCATAGGAAGCCCTAGTGACCACCTGACAGAAAGCGTCCAATATTCCCAAGCTGATCCAACAGACCTCATACACAAATAAGGAGTTTTGTCCCGGAAGAGTTTTCAAGAAAAAAGGTAGGAGACTGGTCTAGCGAAGAAGACGATAGTATAGCAGATTGATATAACAGAGCAGGAATGAGAAAGAGCAAATGAGAAAGACAGCGACAGTGGGAATTTAAAGCACTAAATTTCCAGAAAGTGGGGATACTATTTATACTGAAACCCCCGGCACCCCAACGGGGGTATCAAAGGGATCAACTGTATGGAAAATAATCTTGTCTGGCATTTGGAAAACAAAAGGAGGT